>CM040186.1:35946284-36348784 GCA_022606455.1 Callitettix versicolor
GTTTACTCCGCTAAAGTTTAGCCGCTATTATGTGATCCAGACCGACAGTTTGAAAAAAAACAGTAGGTAGTAAAACTTCGTTTCTATCCATTAACAAAGCGTTAAAGTCTCCATAAAATTCCAAGCATCAATTTAAGGTGTAATAAAATCGGTCGGCGTTGATTTCAACGACTTCATTTCAACAAGTGATAGACTTGATAATAATCTTTATTTGGAATAAAACCATTTTATGTAGATTTTTGTTTGAGGGTATTAAATCATGACCATTCATTTTTATTCTCGTGTCTGTTAATTGTCTTCTAATAGAAGAAGATTAGAGGCAAGTTATTATTTATTATAGAGTTTATAATCGTAAACACTATTAAACAATAACTTTACTTTGTACCTTAAGTTTGTATTTACCGAATTATTATTATACTGTAAATTAATTTTATTCCACATTTTGCTACAATCGTGATTTATATCCCTATATTTACCAAAATTTAAGCAAGATTAACTATATAGATGTACCTCAATTTGTATACCTTGTTTTTGTTTATAGCATATGAAACACGGTTTCTAGGAATTTTTAAATGAAAAAATTGCTGTAAAGATAATATCAGTTCAAACAAGTCGTATCCACCTATTAGCAAGATTCTTGTAGAGTCCCTAACAAAAGAACTCTTGTACGAGCCTATTAGCAAGTACTCTTGTATAGTCTCTAATATCAAAAACTCTTGAATAGTTTTCATTAATAAGGAATCTTGTATAGTCCCTATTAACAAGGACTCTTGTATATTCCCTAATAGCAAAGAATCTTGTATAGTCCTCATTAATAAGGACTCTTGTATAGTACCTTAACTTAAAAAAAATTAATTAATTCATTCATTAATTGTTAAAATTAATTAATTAAGCAAAGACTCTTGTATAGTCTTCATTAATAAGGTATCTTGTATAGTCCTATTAGCAAGGACTCTTTCATAGTCCCTAATAGCAAAGACTCTTGTACAGCCTTCAGTAATAAGGATCTTGTATAGTCCCAATTAGCAATGAATATCCTTACAGCTCATTCTCCACAGTTGCAATGCTACTTAAATCAGTAATTGAAAGACTTAATCAGACAAAACATCTTTTACAATCAGCCAAATTAAAATTCTTCAGTTCAACAATGCACATTAAATGCCATTCATTTATTGTATTAGTTACGTAATGATGTAATCACACCGCGTTATTAAATAATTAAATAAAATTACTGCAATTCATAACAATTTATATTAATAATATTTTAACAGTTAAGAAAACTGGATAATAATAGATATTATAGTGATTTATAATAATAGATATAAACAAATGTAATAACACAAGAGGATTCGATGGAAATCGTTTTATAAAAAGTTACGTTTTAAAAGCGATCCACGATTGAATGTAAATTATAATGGAGTCACGCACCTGTCTCGGTAACGTGTTGGAGATCAATTTACAACAATATGTGTTTAAATATTTGATTCCATCATCGTAATAAACATTAAAATTACCATATGTACATTACATGCATTTTACATGATATCCTAGTAACAGTGAAAGTAAGAATCCCTGACCGCAATCAGATTAAGTTTCGTATTTTTACGAATGGTGAAAAAGATTTTTAGAAAAAAATGTAATGTAAAAAGTTTAAAATTTTTTAAAAAACGATTTGAAATTCGTGCCATTTTAAAACTGTTGAACTGACGTCACTGGGCATCAAATAGAACCCGATCGGTACTCAGATAAATCGGAAAATCGAAAATGAACCTCTGTTCTTTTTTGTCTTTGAATTTTTTAAAAATCGATTTACTGTTAATATTAAATTTGATTTATTTTTAATTTATTACATCGACTTAAGTTATGATAATGCTAGTTTTAATTCTTCATAAATGATCAATTAATAGTAATTAAATATGAAAAAAATGTATAATTTCTTGCGCTCTTAATTAATTAAGCGTTTGTTTAATTTGAGTAATAAAAGCAAACACTAATGCAAAAAGTTATACGGGTGAATAAATTTGATAAAAATCCGAGATGAATTTCGAGGAAAACCGATTTTGAATTTATCTGTTAATTTTTAAATTTATCCCATTAAAAAAGGATCGAAAATTGAAATTTAAAGAAAAAATTTAGGTCTGACCTTGTTGGGTGTCTATCGATAAAAATAAACAAGAAGAGTTGTTCCTAAAATTTGTTCATAACAGAAAGTCTTTTTAATAAAAAAACATCTTTATAAAAATTATAAAAACCAAAACTAACAATGACGTCTGTTAATGATTACTTTCTTTCAATTAACTCTAATCGAAACATAAATTTCTTTAATTTAAATTTTAATTCACTAGTTTTTATTAAAACATTTCATGAAAATACACCAATTTTAGGTTTTTGTTTAGTTTGTCCCGCTCGACATTTACTTTATGATCTTCTTCGCTCCAAACAAAACTACATAATACAATAGGCCTAGAGCAACTACAAATAAAAATTAATTAAAAACTATTTCTACAACGTTAAAATGATTTTTGTAAAATTATTTTTGTTCTATTTTCACGCAAGAAAAAAATAGACCCGTTTTAAAATTTGTAAAAGAACTAAATCCAAGTAACTAGTAACAAGAACAACACACAACATTGCAGTCAAACACACAGTTCCTGGTCTTTGTAAATTAGTACAGTCGTTGAAACGTAAACGTTAGTGTTTTATACCTAAAATGTATTACTCGTACGTAAAATACCAGTGTGAAATATTAACAAGTACAGATCAGCTGAATTCCGTGCCGTCTGCACTGCCACGTTACGGACTAGTCTGCGTCAGGCACTCGAAACACATCTTGCGTGGATACAGTTTTTATCGTGCTATTTAAGTGTATTTTCAAATGTATTTGATGCTCAAACATAAAAATTACTTTTGAAATGTATCCATATACTAAAAAGATCTAAAGTAATCAGCAAAATTTTCATAACACAATTTTGTCGATGTCTACAGATAAAAAATTACTTGAAATATTGAAGAAACATGAAATTCCATTTTGTTTTCTTTCATTATAAATTATATAAATTGTGTTAGGAATATTTCCAGACTAGTATGTCGAATTAAAGAAGGATATTATATGGAATATGTATCACTTACATTTTCAAAAGATAGACTCAGTAGATAAACAAATTTGTTTTTAAGATTTTACTAGTGAAAAGATTTTCTAGTTAACTAATTTTCTTTCTGCGTTCTCGACTTTATAAATAGAATTTTTTTAGTAACAGATGCGGTTACCGACAAGCAGACACGAATTTATGAAGCACTATGACAAAAATCGATCCGTTATTCGCAAATTTAAAATCTAAATTTCAGCAAAAAATTTAAAACCGTTTAATTAAGCACTGGAATTTATTTCCAAGTGGTTTTTGTCCAAATAGAAAATTTAAATTATACTTCAGTATACGTTGCGTACTGATAAAATAGAAATATTGTTAACAGTTACTCAAATTTATTGTTTGAACGCTTCCACGAATGACTAAGGTGCTTTTGTTGCTCAACACCGTATTTACCAAAACCACTCTAGCGAACTAGTGTGACGCATCCGATACTTTGCAAGGATCTACCTTGAACTTAACCTCAACGTCTCCGGCAGGACGTAAATCATCCTGAACCGAATTTGCATTCCCATTGTAACCTATCCTTGACAGGCGAACATGCAAACTAAAAACTTCTTCAATTAGTTTTGATTCGATCGCTAATGTACCACCTTTGAACTAATGCTAATTACAAGCGAATTTCCAATGGAAAACGACCTATTGGAGCCACCACCGTCGTAACGACACGAAACCATGAGGTATGACATATGGAAAAAGTTTTCAGGTAGTTTAAAAATGAGTTAAAAATTCAAATCACTCTGGTAAAAATATCGATTTTGTTAATAGTTTAGGCAAGTTTGTTAACCAGCAATATCTTTTCAACCGTTTCAAAATGGCGGCTATTCTAAAAAATCTTAACTTTAAAAAAATGTTTTGAAAATATGTAGTAATCAGTGTTAAAATGGAAATAATTTAGCATTTTATATTTTAAATTTCACTCCCATTTCTACACCCATTTACATTTTGGTAATTGGCTTTTTTTTATTGTATGAATAAACACGATGTTGATTAAACTTTACTCAGATACAGTCAATAAGGATTTACATTAAACGTGAGACTAACGAAACGCCGTAGCACTCAAAATGCCAAATCAGAAGTTATTGGAAAACCTGAAAAGTTGAAAAAATGTCTCAAATTCGGTTCATCAGATTTTGTTCAAACATGTTCAGCTCCTTATATTATTACGGTTTAAATAAAAGCCTTGTTTGGTACAGGGAAAAAATATTTTTTTATCGTGTTATCGACAGACAGACAAGAATTTATAGGGTTTGTGAACTCTAATAAAAGTATGATTCCTTATTCGCAATTTTGTAGAAATAGAAAATTTAGAAGTAAAAATTCAGTTTTTAACAGTATTTTCGGTACTCAATTTGGCTAAAGCACCGGTCATTTTGCTTCGTCTCTAAACTGCGCATCTTGAGGTTCCTAGTTCTACGCAGTTACTCCAGTTGCTTTTCCATTACCGTTAACGCTGATCCCTTGTCCTCATTAGTCTAACTGGCATAAATTACGGATTTTATTCAAGTTGGCGGCCTCTGGTTTAACAATGACCAGTGTAATACTGGCTGAACGGCAAGACTTTCCAAGAAAAAAGAGCATACGGTTCCAATAAAGTTGGTCCAGTAACGCTTTTCATAAATATTACGGTTACCGGTTAAATTGGCGGAAAAAGTTACGAGCGCTGCCGTATAGGCCTATTAATTAAGCATATACTGTGAGGTCTTCTGTTCTTTGAACTACTGGTTATCCAAGGCTTGGTGGTCGAGGTGAAGCTAAGACACCGGTCAGTCTATTGCGTCTCTTGTTCATCTTAAGGTAGTATGTCCGAGACTGCAGTTAGGCCATAAGCTTTACCCTTTATGTTTACGCAGTTGTGTCGTCCTCATTAAACTGACTGGAAGAACGTTAGGCAAGAAGAACAATTTTTTTATACATTATAATCTTATTAAATAATCAGATAAATAAAGAGATAAATCTAGTTTAATTAAACAATTTCAATATGGTAATAAAAGTTTATTTATATTTATAATTACTTTTTCTATGTGGTTCATTATTTAATCACATTGGGTTTGACGTTATAATTCGGTTTTTAGATCATATCATTATTTTAACATAGCCACCGGACCACAAATTCAAACACTATGTGATCGGATCGTGCACGGGTCATTAGATCATATGATCCGTGTTATAAGCTTTTTTCTAATTAAAACTACTTTTTCCAAAGATGAAGCCAAAATCTATGTTTAAATTAGAAAATGGCCTATATCCCAATAATATATTTAAAAACTTTAGAAACGTTTCTAAGGTAAAAAGACAAGGAGTCTACATACATTTAAAGACATTTAATATAGAATTAGATTTTTAGATAAGTACTCGACGTATTTGTTCAAAATTAAAAGCTTTTTTTAATTTATGGAAAATGAGCTACAGGAGAGGCCACCATTATATGAGCCGGATCCAAGACCTTGAAATGAATGCCGATCTTACCTTTAGATCACTTTCTGAGGGTCGTTAAAGTTGTTATATGTATATTTATGTAAATGTATCTGTGATATGTATTTCTTTAAAAAATTTAAATTTTGTTTATAGGGTCATATTAATGACATTCTTTTTTTGCTCTATAAAACTTAGTTAAAAATAAAATTAATTAAAAATGTTTCTACATACTTTTTATTACTCGTTTTCTTAACGTATGTTTCATGGTTAACGCTTCTTAACGCTTTTTTCCTCTATAAATTTCATGGTTCAAATTTTGTAATTGATTTTTAACCCACTTTCCATAATCCAATCGACTTGAAATTTTGCACACTGCTTGCTTCCGATGACAATAATAGGCAACCTCAAATTTCAATAATTAGGAACCTCAAATTTTGCTTTATTGTGCTCTAACTGATTACCTAAAAATTTCATATAGAAAAATAGTTTTATCGTTGCTCAATAGATGGCGTTAGTTTCTTGTAACACTTTTCACATTGAAAGTTACCGAAAGAAGCGAATTCGAGCCCAGCTCGACTCAATTTTTCAAAAAAATTTCGAAAAATTGATTACAAGATTCATAGTAGAAAATATGTTGTTGTTATTGTTATAATTTTAAGTCGAAAAGCACATTGAGACTATTATCGCCGCCCTAAATGTAAGTGTGGGTGTAGAGTGTTAAAGTCTAAGTGTAGTGTTGTAAGTGTGTGTTAGACTCGGGTTCCGCAAGGGACGTCTAAATCCTCTCAAAAGGTGCAGCTAGTCTTTTTTCCGTCGTAGAGGAAAAAGGATATCAATTTGTGATTATATAAATAAAATTTACAATAAAATAAAATACTCTTTTTCAATTGAAGTATAAAATGCAAGTAAAAAATATTTTTTTCATCAGTCGGAGAATAAAAGCGTGGGTTCCAATCAATACTCACTTACAAGGATCTACTTCAATAATTTCTAATTAATCTAATCTGTAATCCCACTCTGAAAAAGAGTGTTTTTAAAAAAATATTTTATTTTATTGTAAATTTTATTTATATAATCACAAAGTGATAACCTTTTTTCTCTACAACGTTTAGTTTACAAAAATATAAATTTTAAGTTGATTTTTAAAATTAAGTTATTACATTATAAGATGTAAGTATAGGTTACATGCACTGCATGCTTATATAAATAAATTAAATCTAACCGTTGTAATATCGTACAAAATGTTTATTAAATGTACACCTTTGTGAGTTTTACTTAACTAAAATTGTAATCTAAGATAAAATCTGCATAAATTATGCTTTATCAAATCACTTTTTTAACACTAATTACCTTGGTGAAATCACAATTCTTTGAAAACGTTACGGTTGTGCAAACGTTTTGAGTGGCCGGCTTTTTAAACGGATTTTATTGACAAAAAGTAATAATTGTACTTGCTGACAATAACGAAAAAAGATTCAATATATATAGCCTATATATATATATATATATATATATATATATATATATATATATATATATATATATATACACACACACACACACACACACACAATTTTCTCTATCCGGTTAATGAGACATCGCAATTTGCAATTATCAACGAACCCTGATTACGAAACGACCAACAATCATTTTGACCTAGAAGATCACTTGAAATGGGGCCTCTGAATTACTTTTCGATAGGTAGTTAAAATTTATTTGTAGGCCTAAATAAAAAAATTGTTTGTATTTGAATAATAAATTTGAAAGTTACCCCTCGAAAAGTAATCCCATTACAAGTGATTTCAAAGATATCTCACATCAATATTCCGGGTCTTATGATGGCTGTTCCATTACTTTATGGTTAGTTTTGCAAATTGTAAGTTGTTGAAGCGAACCTTGTAATGTTAGCTTTGGCGAGAGGAGTGAATAGAAAAAAAATCCTGCCGAACGAAAGAATGTAACGGAAGTATGTAACGAACGAGCAAACGGTTTTCTTCTCTCTATTTCTGTCTTTTCCTCCTTTTTGATAACGGACACGCGTATTATGTGAAAACGTTGTGTTGCTTTGGTTTCGGTATTTTTCTTTAATTGAAGAACACGTGCACGTTGTAACCGTTTATAATACATTCGAAATTTACTTAAACGTTTATAATAATTGTTGTTAATACTGCTAGGTTTTAGCAACATAACCTAAAACGTATTATAGCCTATCAGCTGATCGTTACGAATTAATATAAAACAGCTGATCTTTTACTATAACTACGGTAATAATATCTAAGCTAGGTTCACGTATTTATTTATTTAAACAAAACAATACGTTTGTAAATATATCTTCAAACTAATTACATTCAGCAAAGTTATCATTAACAAAAGCTTCGCTTCTTATTATGCCATTTTTTAACACCAATATAGTGAAATTATAGTTGTAAAAACATTAAAATTTTGAAAAGATTTTGAATAGTCGCCATATGTAAACGAATTTAGCGACAAAAGTAACAATTCTACTTGCTTGCATTAAATAACATTAATAATGAATACTCCGATAAAGAAAATCAAACTTGGCCTACAACGTTAGCACTAGTAGATCAGTTGTAAAATAGCGAGCAGTGCGCTTTGTGTAACACGTTCGATTCTAGTTACTTCCTTTGGTCTTCATTAGTCTAACTGACATAAGGTAGGTTAGGCCGCAAAAAAAGGGGAACACAAAAAAACAATAAAAGTTAATGCGTGAGATAAGTCGATACCTAGCAATTTGTTACCCGTTTTTCAAATGGCGAGTGTCCAAAATCAATAATTAGTAGTTTAAAGAACAGCAGATCCTCGCAGTATATTCTTAATTAACATACAGAGCGCTCCACGACAGCGTTCCTAACATTTTCCGCCAGTTTAACTGGTAACCGTAATGTTTACGGAAACATGTTACTGGACCAACATATGGAAATTATATCGTCTTCCCTCCATGAAACGGTCAAAATATGATAGGTCTTGCTGTTCAGACAGTATTACAGTAGCCAGCAACTACAATCTCATCGTTAAATCAGAGCCCGCCATCTTGAAAAAGAAGTGAATGGAAAAAGTCTCACATATATATCGTTTGAGCTAAAGCCATTCCAAAGGCATATTCCGGTCAAACTTCAAAACAATCGGTCATTATATTCTGTTAAAACTGCGTACACTCGTCATCGTTAAATCAGAGTCCGCCATCTTGAAACGGAAGTGAATGGAAAAATCTAACATATGTCGTGAGAATCGTTTGAGCTTTATACAGGTTATATTCCAGAAAAACGTCAAAACAATCGGTCATTATATTTCAAAATAATCGGTATACAAGATACTTTTGTACCACATTTAAAACACACACACATACACTTTTAAAAACACATGGTCAATGCGTTTTGCCAAAACTGCGTACACTCGTCATCGTTAAATCAGAGGCCGCCATCTTGAAACGGAAGTAAATTGGCGGAAAATGTTACACATAAATCATTTCGGCTGTATACCAGATAACAAATTTCAAAACAACCGGTTAAAGAATTTGGCTAAAACTGAGTACACCGGTTGCTGTGAATCAGAGGCCGCCATCTTGAATCGGAATAGGAAAAAAATTATACACATCGTTTGGGCTGTACACGTCCGTACCAAAATTCAAACCGATCGGTCAGTGCGTTTGACTGAAACTGCGTAACAAACAAACCATATGCCGAACGGTCGACTTGAAACGGAGACCTCGCTTCGCTCGGTCAATAAAATGTACTTCAAATTCAATTGTTAAAACCGAATTAAAAAAAAATAAGTAAAAAAATAAAGATTTTGAATCGTTTTATTTTCTAACGTACAAGCTGTTTACGCTGAATAACGAAATCGGATAAATTATTACCAAAAATATTTTTTTTTTAATTTAAAACAAAACATTGCTATCATTAAAATTCTAATACAAACACACACTTACATACAAACGATCCCACAAAACGTGTTCTTGGAGGTCACGGTTTGTGATCATTTATGTTATTCCGGGTTCTGGTTTTACTAAGATTTCCACTGTAATATATTAGTTTTCAATGAAAATTCTTTAACAAGTGATATTCAAGTAATTGTATTTCTTATAGGTCACGGTTTGTGATCATTTCTGTTATTCCGGGTTCTGCTTTTACTAAGATTTCCACTGTAATAGATTAGTTTTCAATGAAAATTCTTTAACAAGTGATATTCAAGTAATTGTATATTCGAAATAAACAGGAAAACACAAATTGGGCCTGAAGTGAAACTGTCGGATTTAACTAGCGTATAGTTTTACATAAAAACATTTAATGGGCCTATTTCGTACATATTACCGCTAGCGTTAATACATATCGTAACGAGTTGTTTTTAAAAGTTCTGTGTTTAGCATTTAAACGACCAAATTATAGTTGTCCACTTGATAACCTTGTCGCGCGTTATTTCTCTTAGATATTTTACAATAAATTGTCTTAATATGTTTTTCACGTCTTTTAAAATTACGTTTTCGATAATCCGTAAAAATGAAGTTTATAAATATTTAGTTAGCTTCGGATAGGTTTTGTGAGGAAACAAAATTTTAGTGAAATCAGAATTTCAAAAAGGGTACGATAGAAAATATGTTTGGAAATTCGCTCCTTTCACGTCAGCGAGACATATGCTGAGGTTATTTAAATATTTAATATTAACAATTAAAATACAATTAATTATAATTTATTTTTATTAATAATATAAAACACAGTTATACGGAGGACAGAATCCTGAGACAACTGGTAATGAGAAGCATCAACAGAAAACACAGGAAATATACATCACACAAGTCCTCAGAGACCTCAGTGAAATAGGACTGAAAATGGATGATGCAACAGACAAATGTAAAATAACACGCATTCTTAAGACTAATAAATTTAAAGTGGATAAACCGAAGAGATACAAAAGAAGGTAGTGATCACAGAAGCAACGATCTGATCGAATGAGGGATTATTGGAGAAAAAAATTACAGCCCAATGTTAGGAAGAACTGAAATTTAGACTAAAATGGTCCCATGAGGCCAAAAAATAAAAAAAAAACACAGGAATTTTAAATAATACTAACTGTGATGCAAAATCAGTTGTCCAGACAAAAATTACTTTCACCCGTAGTCACGATGGGAAAACAATTTTTCCATTGCATATTAGAATTTATTAGCGAATTTCAATTGAAAAATAACCTATTGGAGCAGCAATTATTACAGTAGAGTTGTGCGTGTGCGTGTGCGTGCGTGCGCGTGTGTGTGTATGTGTATTTTGTTAGTATGTTAGTACGTTAAATAAACAATTTGATTTTGGCACAAAAATCAATTTTTATAATAGCTTGACAAGTTTGTTAACCAGCCGAATTCGTTCGACAGTTAAAAAATGGCGGCCATTTCAAATCTTTAAGAATTCATAAATTTCATTATCAGGTTTAAAAACAGTATAAATTAGGATTTTTAATTTTCAAATTAGACAATTTTATTTAAAGGCCGTCAAGGTTCTTTTTTTATCGGGTGTTGTTGGGTAACGAAGTTGGACAAGTTCAAGTAAACATATCCTCAGTGTAAATAACATTATTTCTCAGCTGTGCTGCGGAATCAGGTGTATAGAAGAACAAATTTAGTTGGGTAACGAACTTCGACAAGTTCTTGTAAATATAACCTCATTTGAAATAACTATCTATCAGCTATAGTACGAAATCAGCTGCTTAGATGAACTGACTTATTTGAGCTACGAACACTATGTTTAAATAAACATAACCTTATAGATCGATCAGCTGTGTTGCGAAATAATATGTTCAAACGAACATTCTCTTTGTCCCTGCAACACCATAGAGTAAACCTATTTTGAAAAATTTTCTGTTATTGAACCAAAAATAAAAATTGTGTATCATATTTTCTCTTCCATTTTTTTTGATTAAGATAATTTGTTCGGAAACACGACAAATAAACATAGCTAGTTTTTAACAACACAACCTAAAACGTATTACAGCCTATCAGCTGTTCAATGAAATCAGCTGATTGTTATGAATTAATATAAAACAACTAATCTTTTACTATAACTAAAAATATAAATGTATACACCGCATCACGCGATGCGCAAAATCCAACATTACAACCAGCCCTCACCACAAACGTGAGGGCATCAATTGTGAGGCCCTTTTTTATTCCTATTTATCAAAATGTTTGTTTACGTTTACAATTTTTTTACACAAAATGTTTATTTTAACGTTGTTATTTTGTGGCCATTTGTTTCCATGACATCAACGAGACATTTGCGGACATTTTCCTTATCAGAAAATTTTTTACGCATTAATCGTGACGTCATAAACGGTAGCCAGAAAATTAAAAGACAAACGTTTAAAGTAAACAGGAAGAATTAAATTGATCCATGAGTAAATTGTCCAGTTGAACTATAGTTTTTAAGAAACCGCTAAATACATAGTACGCTTATTTGGTAGACAGCAGGTCCGTAGAGTTTGGAACAAGTTGTTTTTAACCTACTCCTGGCAGAGGCCGTTATTAAATAACCAAATTATAGTTATGCTGTCTCTAACCTTGTCGCCTTATAATACTAAATATTGGTTAGAAACATTGCTTGCTAAACAGAGATTAGCATAATCAGATGTCAAGCACGGAGCTCATGGTGTTAGAGATTTGACAAATAATTTATTTTATGGTGATGGTAAGAAAAACAATTTTGAGATTTAGATGGTCTTGCGTTAAAAAAATAGTCAGTCAGTCGTGACGTATTTATGCATATGGCTGGAGACTAAACAAAATAAAATTTGGTTTCGTACTAAAGATTCTTAATTTTTTTAAAACAAAATTGTTTTTATTCATTATTAAACAAGACCTCCCCCACCATCAATGAAAAAAACTAACAAATACACTTAAAGTTTTGATCAATTGTGGCCAAGTATTTTGTCCTTAAATACCCAAACAAAACATATAGGTCTTTTTTTCTCAAAATCTCATCACCAGTTTTATAAATATTCATAACTGTAATCAAATATAAAATTTTAAAAATGTGATTTGTGAGAAAATAGAAAAAAATAAACGCTCTGCCAGTTCCATAAATTGTCCAGAAATTTTTTTTTAAAGATAATTACCAATCTAATACAAAAACCACTGAAGCTATTTCTTGGTGCTATACAAATACCTTTGAAACTATCCTCTTGTACAATAAAAAAACCTAAAACTACTGGTGTTGTAGACACCCCTCCGAAATTATTTCCTGGTGCAATACAAACTATTCAAAAAAAAAAAAAACTCCGGCTACACCTATTAACTATTCCATACTGCAATACAAAATATCCCAGAAACTATCCCCTACAAAATACAACATCCCAGACTATCCCCTGAAAAATACAAAACTCTTCAGAAACTATCTCCTTTTACAATACAACTATCCCCTGAAAAATACGAACACGCTCCACAAAGTAGACCCTTAAAAATATAACACACTCCAAAAACTATTTCTTAGAGCAATGCATCAAGACAAACGTTTGGTGCAACCCTAAAAATACACCCTATGTAATAAAATATCTCTGAAACTACCTCTAGTTGTAATACAATGCACCTTTGAAAATATACCCTGATGCAATACACACATCTCTAAAACTATTTCTGGTTGTAATGTATTACTGTAGTACAATACAAACTTCTGGTGTAACTCTACGATTTTTTCCTTGTGCAATATAATACCCCTTAAACATTTTCGGATAAAGTTCAAACCCCTAATGTACCCATGAAAATATAACGATACAATTAACACATCCTGGTATCTAGAAACTATCTTCGGTGAAAACAATACGATACAAACTTGTGGTCGTGATGTACCTCTAAAATTGTCTCCTTGTGTAATACAAACACCACTTAAACAGCTTTGGATAAAATACAAACAAATAATTCATTCCTGAAAATATACACTAGAGTAATATAAACACATGAAATTATCAATGTGCAATACAATCAAACCACTAACTATCTCTGTGTGAAATAAAAGTTATACAATATAAATTCCTAGTGCACTTCTGTAAATATCTTCTGTAACAATACAAACAACCCTGAGCGTAACTTAAGGAGCAATACAAACACCACTTTATCATCTCCCACTTCAAATCGAAGTATGCAATACAAAATCCTGGTGCAATTTTGAAAATGACCCTTAGTGTAATATACGAAATACACCTGAAACTACCTCTGGATGCAATACAAACAATACAAACAGATTCTATGTGTACAACTGAAAATATTTCCTGGTGTAATATAATTCTCTCTGAAACTATCAAAGTGCAATACGACACCCCTAAAACTACCCTCAGTTACAGTTCAAACAAACTATAAGCTATCAACTGCGCAAAACAAATATATCTAAAAATATCAATTGGTGTAATAATACACGCCTGAAAATATCAACGTACTTATTCATACAAACTTTAAATTATCAACTGGGACAATAAAAACACCCCTGAAACTCTCCCTTGTTTTAATACAAACTACCTTTTAGTTCAGCATAAAAATCCTTGAAACTACTAATGATGCAATAAAAATGTTCCTGAAAATATACCCTTGTGAAATATAAACACCCATAAAGTCATCCTGGTGCAATAAAACCTAAGCTATTTTCTCGTGCAAAACTGACAAGAAAACAGAATCTCCTGGTGAGCCTTTCCAATTTTCCAAAATTGTAAAATTCATGTGTGTTATCACATAAAGGTTCTTGTCTAATTTGGTTCAAACGTGGAGAAAAATCGTTTTTTGTTATTGTTTGGACAAGTTTCTTATACAGCGAAATCAATTTCACAATTTAAAAATGGCGTCCAATCTCGAACCGTAAAAGATTTATACGTTCATTGAAATAGTATAATCTTTCTTAATTTCTTTTAAATATGATTTAAATCTTTTACGGTTCAATTTCGTATTTTCAGTGTAAGTAATTAATATATGCAGGTTTTATCGCTGATTATTGCGACGAAATAAGATTTTTAAAATTTGCTTACAACGATTATTTAAAAATATGTTTTCTATTCGTTGAAGAAATATTCTCAATATTTATCTTACTTCGAAAAATATAAATTTATACATAAATAATTTTTGCTAAAAAAACATATCAAAAGTTTCGATATTAAAACTACAGAATTAAGAAAATTTCTCTACCATTCCATAAATTTATGTAAACATTTTATGATATAAAACAATAACCAAATAATACTTGCCTTAAATCGAAAATCCTCCAGCCACCCCGCGAAGGACAAGTCCAAAAAAATTCTGAAACACTTCACAACACCACGATAACCCCTTCAAAATCCAAAAACACTAACAACGAAGCACTCATAAGGAAATATAAAAAACGCGAGTAAATCCCCTATATATAACAAGTATACATAAAAAACCTGACTCTACTATATACAACGTACAGTTAGAAAATGATCAGGAGATGCAGAAACCAATAGTTTTATGTACCTCGATCTCTCTCAATGTCATGAAAAGAAGACTAAAACAAGCTATGAGGGAGGGGAGAAAGACGTTCAACACGTCACAAATTTGCTTAAACACATAAGTACAGTCAGTAGGAAAAGTATATTATATTTTCTCCAAGACTTTGGATATTTTGTATTTTGTATCTTATTCTTATAGATTCTCAAGGCCGAGTCAAGGTGGTTCGCCTGGGCCAGGAGGTCACGGGTAAAGGCCTTCAGGAGTCGCAACGGAACGTCGAAAGGACACTTTGACCCCTTGTTCGATTTTTGAATAAATTTCGTGTGAATTACTAGTTTCTTTGTCTAAAGTACACAAAAAATATTCAAATCGACGCGGTCAGAAAAAATACGCGATTTTCTTCATCATTCTTAAATGACTGGTTTTCAGAGTGCATTCCTATTTTAATCGATCATTATTACACATTACGATAAACTTCAGATCTGGGTGAGGGGGTTTAATATATTCGTAATTTTGGTCTAATCTGATTCAAAAGTGACACAAAAGTGACTTTCGTATAAGATTCAAGTTCGACTTCAGTCAAACCGTTCGTTAAAATCTTTAAAAAGTACTTTTTATTTAAAATTTTAAAAAACTCTAATTTGCGTAAATTACAATTTTAAATTGTCACTTTTTTTATTCAAGCATTTTTAATTTACCGCCATGTTGAAACTGATGA
This sequence comes from Callitettix versicolor, assembly GCA_022606455.1. Lineage (NCBI taxonomy): Eukaryota > Metazoa > Arthropoda > Insecta > Hemiptera > Cercopidae > Callitettix > Callitettix versicolor. The sequence continues at coordinate 35,962,018 of CM040186.1, forward strand.
GCTGATTTTGCTAGGCAACGTCAAGCATTTCCAAAAATCAATTTGTGCGTTACGTTTGTGTATAGAACAATTGTTAATGTTGTTAGTTTTACAAATTGGTTATCTATACGTCAGCTGCGAGCATCGGTTACCATAATTTTTGTGTCATTACAGTTGATTTTGAGAAGCTTTTTTATATTAATTTTAACATGTTTCATGTTTTTACGGCTGATTGTGACGATGGATTTTAAGTTATGCGAGTGCACAAATTTTATATATATATATATATCCCGCGCGTCGCAAGTCTCATATTAAATTAATTATAATTAAAATTTCCTGTGCCTGGGATCAAACCGGAGACCTTGCGCGTTTAAAGCTCACATGATAACCAAAATATGTGAAATAAATCGTATTTTTATATTGGTATTTATAGTAAAAGATCAGCTGTTTTATATTAATTCGTAACTGTCAGCTGATTTCATTGAACAGCTGACAGGTTAGGCCTATAATAACTTTTAGGTTATGTTGTTAAAAAACTAGCTTTTTTAATTTGTCGTGTTTTCAAACAAATAATCGTAATTAAAATAAAAACGAAGAGAAAACATGGTACAGGATTTTTGTTTTTGTTTCAATAATAGAAATTATTCAGGTTATAGAGTATTTTATGTCGTAACTACTGTTTACTTTAGAAAACAAAGAAACTGATGATATGATATAAATAGAAAAAAACAAAACAAATGCGATTAAGGTTAAAAAAATGTACAAATAAATATTTAAAAATTAAATCCCCTCGAAACTGACGAAGTTTTGTTTGATGAACGAATCACAAACACCATACACTCTTTAAATAGCCTATTAAGTTGACGAAAATAATACTAGACGATAATACTGGACCTATATTAACAAATCATTAGCATTTACCTATGGGCATGCTACATATCTGATTGCAACTCGAACATAATTTACCGCACGAACGCGGTGGCGCCACTTTCGCTAACGACTTGTCAAAATATAGTGAACTAGCGTTTGTCCACGGCTTCGTGAACTTTGTGATTTCGTAGAAGATTTAACACATTGTAGGGTATTTGAATAGGAATGGCCTAAAGTTAATAAATAAATATCTTGATGAAATTTTTACTATATATATATATAGCAGTGACAACCCAGCCAGACTATATAGCTATATTTGCAGATGATACTGCGGTTTTAACTGTGGGCGATACATTTAAAAAGTCAACTGATAAATTGCAATAAACAATATATCTAATGAACAGATAGACCAAAACGTGGCAAATAAAACTTAATGAAACGAAATCGATACACGTTAATTTCACTATGACACTTGATATCGAACTTCGGTGGAAGGAGCATATAAAAAAATAAATAATTTTCGTCTAGCGGTCTATTTACTTAACTCATTACGATGAAAATACACACAAACGTATAATTGTCTTCAGTGTTTGTGACGTGTGTTTTCAATATTTTGTTTAACTTTGTGACGACCTCGACAGAGGGATCTGACATTTTTTATTACGACCTGAAGATGAAACAGTAAGGTTTCGAAACCGCCATAGCCGTTACGAGGTGAGTAAATAGACCACTAGACGGAAAATAGGTCATAATCCCAATTATTTAAATATGTGGTCCGGTGGCTATGTTGCAATAATGAAAATAAATAAATAAGAACTGAACATAAAATTAAGAAAGATGTACTGGTTGTTAGGCAGAAATCAGAATTATCACTGCGTAATAAGCTGGTGCTGTACAAACAAGTCCTGAAACCCATTTGGATTTATGGCTTCCAGTTATAGGGATGTGCAATAAACATAAAAATCAGTCAGCGATTTCAAAACAAAATTTTGCGAATCATGGTTAATGTGCCATGGTTTATTCGTAATAATGATCTCCATCGAGACTTAAAAGTGACCACTGTCTGAAGAAGTAAAACAAAATGTGATAAAATCCACGGAAAACTGCTGAAATATCTTTTTAACGAGGAGGCGTCTTGGCTACTCGATAACGAAGACGCCTTATTTGATACAGACTCGAGAGGATTAAACCCTTTGAACTCACAGTGTAGTCAGCACAGACTGGGAACACCTGTGGGTTAACCTGGACTATAGTTTCTTTTAATTCTCAATTGTAAATTCATTGTTAATTTTGTAACCAATTTCAGTAAACATAAATAGAAAAGAGAAATTATTGATTCATTGACTCTTTGAAAACGAATAAAATAAGTTCAACCCACTTCATGCCTGCCCATTTTGAAATCCTTTCTTAGATATCCTGTTACGGAAGTCTTGTGAAAAAAATTCTTCCGGTGTTTTGACTGTAGCATTGCGTGTTCGCTTTGAAAATATTTTCTTATCCAGCTGTTGGGTTGAATTACTTAAATCTGTAGTAGTTATTTATCCCATTACAGAAGATAATTTCACACAATCACAAAATATAATTCTTAGATTTTGGTTTGTTTATAAGCCCCCGTAAAAGTTGAATTTTGGAAAATTTTGAAATTTTCATTCATTATTCGTGTTGTGGAGTATTTATGCTAAGTTTCAAGAAAATCTGATCGAATATTCTTTTAAATTTTGATACAAACTTTTATTTTTTTCCTTTTATAATCCTGTAAGGGGGAAATTTAAAAAATCGTTTCTTAGTGACTCTGTATATGACAATACAACAAAAAAAAATCATGTTTTGTTCAGCAGTTTTGATGCCCTAATAAATCCATTTTGGACGTTTGAAAGGTTCATTTTCAGAATCTCGAAACCTAAAAATATAGTTCTTAATTTTGTTTGCCAGTCTGTTTGTATGTTCATTGTTGAAAATCAAAGGAATTTATTGGTTTTAATAAAATGTTTCTTAAGAAAGCATTTTAAACGGATTTCGAAAGCAATATTTAAATATTCAAAAGATAATAATTTTTGTTTTTAAAGACTAAACGAATTTATTCAGTACAAAGAAATTCTTCGAAAATACAGTTTGCCCATATTTTTAAACAATTCTGAATTTTCCCAACAAAATTTGTTTGCACTATTTTTTCAGCCAAAAAGCGTTAAACAAATCTAATTTAATCAAAATAGGTGATAAAGTTTTTTGTCACGTTTCCTCAAATATAATCGATACTTTTCTGATAGGTAATCGAAACATCTTGATCAGACCATAACTACCGGAAAAATCGAAAACACTACATAATTTCTCAAAATCGATTCATCAGAACATAAAAGAAGATTCATAGTTCAAGGCAGCGAAGTTAGTTAACTGTTCAGAAAGACTAAGATAAAGGCAGACAGCAGGTGTGGTTCGTATTGTTACCACCCTTGAAGTTATGATTTTCAATTTCAATTCAGTTAAACTGATTAGATTTTATGACTGATAAAAATTGAGAGATAAAGCAAAACATACGCGGTAGAGTTGAAATGTTTCCGGAAATGGTCAATGAAAATTTATTGAAAGCACTATAATATTTTAACCTTATTTTAAGTGTACCTCCTGCATGTACACTTCTTCCACCGTTCATGAAATCGTTATAAACAGTCCTGAAAGCTATTTTCGGAAATTTCGTTGAGCCCCTTCAATGTCATTTTCAGTCGTGGAGACAGGTAAAAAACATTGTGCATCCCTTACGACTGAACGTCAGTCTGCTGAATGGAATCAAAAACATCACTAAGAAAGGAAAAATGTCTCTTGTACAGAGGCCGGGGTAAAGTGATGTAAAGGTGCAGCAAGACTTGATTCACTACGAATTTATTCCTGAAGGGGAAACAGTTAACAAAGATCTGTTCAAAGAGATCCTGAAACGACTACTCGATGCAAATAGAAAAAAAGACCTTAAAAATTGGTTTTTGTTGCATGACAATGCCCCGTCATATCGATTGCTGATGGTGAAATAGTGTTGCTAAATACAACGTTACCACTCTGGAACATCCTGCCCATTCTTCCGACCTTGAACCACCGGATTTTTACCTGTTTTCACAACTGAAAATGACATTGTTGATTCGCAAACGGTGTTGGAAAATGCAGCAAAGAGGCTAAGTGAAATTTCCTTTATCTCGTATATGTTTAAATTGGATGCTTAAGTATTTCATTCAAACCTCCAAAACAATGTCCTTTTTTAGGCATTGTTAGCGATAATTATTTATTTCAAAACGATCACCCAGTTCCAGGAATGTAATGAACATTTATTCTGTGTTGCCTTTTCATCTGACACTGTTTTTCTATATTCGAAAATTTACCATTATTTGTATTTATGGAAACAATACAAGACATTTCAAATTGTTACGTTTCAAGTTAGGCTCTTAATCCGTACTCCCGAAACGTCGCGTATTGTTTCTATAAACAAAAACGTCAGTATAAACAACAATTTCTAATTTCATCGTTACGTAACAATTTCAAAAAATAATAAAATATCACGTCTTCATTTGTTTTACAAGCGAATGCGCATGCGCGTAAAATTTTATTGTCCTCTTTTAGTGCTGTTACGGCGATTGACTTGTCAACGTCGAAACTCGAATCGTAAACGACGGTCGGCAGCCGCCTACCTGATCTATAGCTATCGATAACACGCCTAATCACAAAGAGGATGGAAAAATCCACCTTATAGTAAAATGAAACAGTGCGCTCACAGTTCCCAGAAACTTTCAGACTCGCATCGTCACTTTTAATGTCTTCCTCGCCCGTCAGCTGTGACAAACGTTAATGAACAAAAAGCTTTTTATGATCAACTTTATGAATGGATGACAGTAAACCGTGTAATATGGGATTCTAACCGAATGATGTAACTAGTTATTTTTTTACTGAAACGAAGCTTTTAATGTTAGCTTTACCGAGAGGCGAAAATAGGAAAAAAACCGCTCAGAACATTTTTAGTGAAACGGAAACGGACAAACGAATATCGTCTCTATATTTCTGTTTCTTTTCGCTTTTCGGTAACAGTACAAGCGTATTACATGAAAACGTTGTGATGCTTTGGTTTCGGTATTTTTCTTCAATTGAAGGACACTTGTACGTTGTAACCTTTATAATACATTCGAAATGGATATAAACGTTTGTAATAATTGTTGTTAATTCTGCTAGTTTTTAAGAACATAACCTAAAACTTATCGTAGCCTATCAGCTGTTCAATGAAATCAGCTGATCGTTACGAATTAATATAAAACAGATGATCATTTGCTACAACTACAGTAAATAATGTCTAAGCTACGTTCACGTATTTATTTATTTAAACAAAACAAGACATTTGTAAACATATCTTCAAACTAATTATATATAAAAACTTCGCTTCTGTCGGTAATTCCCCAAGTTGCACGCCTGTAATTTTGTCCCAAGTAACAATGGTGCATATACAGAGAAGACGTTGATAGAATTTGCCAATAAGCAATAAAGGTACACTTCAGGGATGGTCAGAATTGCTTTTGTCTGCCGCCTCGGTGGCCTAGTTGATAGCGTACTAGGCTTTCACCCCGAGGACCCGGGTTCGATTCCCGGCCAGGGCTTGGCATTTTCATACGCTATAAATCATTCCATCATCTGTATTAGCCCAAGTGTGCACAATAGTCGGACGTTAAACATAAAAAAATTGCTTTTGTTGACAGTTTTATGAGTGTTTGAATTGCACCGATTTCACCTGAAATCAACGCAACCTAACCTAAAAAAAGTTGATTCGCCAATTGTTGTACCTTAAAACTTTGATAGAAATAGCAGGTTAAACAAGCTGTTATTAATTTGTAGGGTCGAAGTATAAGGGCTTATTATAAATTCCCCTGAAAGTATCATTTACATATTACACTTTTCTTAGCAAATTCCAATTAGAAAATAAGTTACTGGAGTTTTCTTCATGATAAGCACGGTAAAATCCAGAGCCTTAACGGTTTAAGTGCGTAATTAACATTAATCCGTTAATCTAATGATAATTGGAATTTCAGTCAAACATCAAGTAAAGTAACATGCATTTTACTGATACAATAAATCAATTTTGAATTTTTTTCTCTTACCCAGCCCTTATATATTTGCCCCCTTCCCACTCTTCCTCGACGGACCTACGAATGACGTTTTCAGCCAAATTCTTTTTGCGTCTGGGACGGCACTCCACAGTGGTCTTCCAGGTTGAAGATCTGCATTGGATTTTCCATTCTGTAAACGGAAATATTATTTAAGACATACAATAAACAGCAAATGGGAAAACTTTTATGCTAAGATAAGAAATTTTGTGAGTAAATGATGTTAAAGAGTTGCTAATGCCATTCATATTTACCAAAATGAATCTGTGCAGGTTAGATTGTGGCGTTTGTTCATTTAGAAAAGATGAGAACAAAGATATTATGCATAATGCTTTTGAAAAATTTAATTAATGTTAATTATTTTAATTAATAATTAGCTTAATTTTTAATTAATAATCAATTACTAATATTTTTGTTAAAGAATTTCCATTGGAAAATGAGCTATTGGAGCAGTCATCGTGGTAAGACCCAGACCCGGTAATGAGCACCGATCCTGACAGCTATATCACTTTTTGGGGGGTCTGTTAAACACAAAGCAGTGAAGCATGTCCAGCTGCACGATAGTAAATTTTGGAGAGATGTATATATATATATATATATATATATATATATATTAGGTAAATTTTGGAAAATTGTATGATATAGGCTATGTATATATATATATATATATATATATATATATATATAAGCGGCACGCACCTCTCTCGATGATGTGAAGCGAATTTCCAAAATTATTTTTTTTTACCTTAATAATCACCATGTTAAACTTTAAAATATGAACATACGAAAATGAACACTGATCGCCGACAAAAACCTTTTTAATTTCAACTTATTTCGAAAATTCAAAAATGCCAATTTAACCAGTTATTAAAAGCTGATTACGATGGCGAAATCGGGTTTTCACAAAAAAATTAAGACAAATTAATTTTTAAAGATTTGAAATGGTCGCCATTTTGAAACTGTTAAACGAGTTTCTCTGGTCAACAAACTTGTTCAAGCTATTACCGTAATCGATTTTTGCGCCAATTCTGAATAAAATTGGACTAAAATTGCGAACGTGAGCTTGCTAAAATACACATGCGCGCGCGCTGTTTTAGCAACCACTCAAAAACGAATTGAGGTCAGGATCGGTGCTCACTGGGTCGTACTATGATGGCCGCTCTAATAGGTCATTTTTCCGATGGAAATTCGCTAACAATAAGATTAAAAAGAACAAAACTTTTTGACCTAGTACTCTAGGCAGTAATGTTGCAGTAATGTAGGAAGTTTTTTGATTTTATGGAAGTGGCCATTGGGTTAAATCTACTCATTAACAATGTAATGAAATTAATTGTCATAATAATAATAATAATAATAATAAATACTTCTTATAGGGAACATGACGAATATATAAGGTAAAACATGACAATAAAATATTGTAGCTTTTATTTTATTATTATTTTTTTTTAAAGGAGGCTTTTTAAAAATAGGGTTGTTAAAACGAAATAAACTTATGTCGTAAAGAGTATAACTAAGGTGTTTTAATTGTTTATAGATTATAAGACTAACTTTGATTAAAAAAACATTTAACAATATATCGCAACAACGATCGAAATGCGACAATAAATTAATAGAAATTCCTGTCTACTTTAATGAAGAATCAATTCAAGAATGTTGGTGATCGATTATCGATTATTGAGCACAGTACGGCATATATTAGTTATGACCTTGAGTTTTGTTTCCGTGTTTGTCCGCCGCTGTTTGGCTGAGGTAACTGTACAAACAGTGCGACTTCCTGGGCAAACCTATTTAAAGAGAAATCCCACCCGTCAAAAGATTTAACGACTGAGTGCAAAGTGCAGTTTTACGCGAAATGTCTGTGTTTACCGTTCGTTTTATCGAATTCGGTTTTATGTACGAATTTTGAAATTATCGCGGCACGCAACCGATTCGCTGACGTGATGGAGGCAAATTTCCAAAAAATTGTTAATAATTATTTTGAAATTCTGATTACACCATCGCAATCAGCATTGAATGATGTACATATTAGCCAATGAAGCCGACAAGCTGTCGAATTTAGTTTCTTAATTTTAACTGATTTTAAATATTCATAATTCTACTTTATGCAGTTTTTAATACTGATTACGATTTTCAAAAACGTTTAAGGCAAAAATTTTAATATTTGAACCGGCCGCCATTTTGAAACTTTTGAACGGATTTGCTGCGCAACGAACTTTTCCAAGCTGTTACCAAACATTTTAACCAAATCTGATCAAAACTACGGACTTGAGAGGTGGTAAAACACACACACACACACACACACACACACACACACACACACACACACACACACACACACACACACACACACACACACACACACACACACACACATTTATACATACTTTTTAAACTACCCCTCAAAAGGTTATTTTAGATGTCATAGGATCCTATATTTAGGTAAATATAGGTAAATATTTATGTAAATATAACCTATATTTAGGTTATAGGATCGGTCATCTTAAAAAGCCCGGGTGTGGGTCGTACCATGATGACTGCTTGTGGAAATTGCCTAATAACAGAAATTTACTGTGGAAGACTGCAGTCAAGTATGTTTCACTTTACATTTCATAATACAAAATACAAAAAAGTACAGTATTCAGTGTTTACAAAAATCTATTCTTAGATTTTTAGTGACCATAATTAGGTCCTCGTTTTTAAGTTTAAAAAAGTGGTTTGAACGTAGCCATCTGACCATTATTGAATTTTCACTAAACTAATTGACCAATTTTTGATAATTTTAAGCACTTTAATTGCCTAGTTTGCTCTTATACATTACCTAAATTTTTTAATTAAAAAAAACATTTAATTTTTCTTTTGCGATAACGATACTGATTGAATTTGACTGAAATTTAATCCATAGACGTCCTAGAAAATTAGACTTACAAGCTATCGAAGGAACTGAAAAATGGTTTACTATCTTCAAATATAATAAACCAAAATAAATCCTGACCGTCGTGGGATTTTTTCCTTTTTTCTATTTACCTCGACATACACTGATTCAATGTATAAATCTTTATATATAATCAAAATTTAAGTCAAATCTTGATTGATTTTTTCCTTTTATTGCCGACAGATTGTATATATTTCTCCACCATTTTGTTTTTATATACTATGATTTTTTTTGCTAGTTTGCGAATTGATTTTTTAAAGAATTAATAAAAAGAGTTAACAAAATGTTGGTAAAAGTATTTTAATTGTTTTTTTTAATTTTGATTTTTATATCTGTTTTCTGTTGCCCATACCTACACCTGTATTCGTTGCTGAATACTAAACAAACTGACCGTTTTCATGAGACCATTTTATTTAATTTTTCTATACTAATAGTTTAAAACACGCTTCTGTTAAAAAACCAAAAAAAACAATAATTTTTGATCAAGTTAAACTCTTAAGTTACTCTCACAAACCTTAGGCTGTACAGATCGCTGTCTCGAATTTAATCAAAATCTATTTTTCGGTTTTGAGTACAGTTAAAATTCTAGAAAATACATTTGAGGCTTCATTACGCTCCTTTGATATAAATATAAAGTAAAATAATTTACGCCATTTTTATTAATAAAAACCACTTAAAAGTTGTTAAATTGTGTTATTTAAATTAATTAACAATTTAATTAATTAATTAAAACACTTAAGACAATTAATGAATTCCATTAATACACAATTAAATTAACGTGTTATACATTTTAAATAAAATAACTTTAGTTAACTTAAATTAATTAATTATCATTTATTATTATTATTGATAATAATATTTATCATTAATATAATATGATTAAAATAATAAAAGAAATATTGATAATAATAGTTTATTGATTAATAACAATTATTATTGTTATTTTTATTATTAAATTAAATTAATTATAATTATTAAAATTATAGTACTAACACAAAATACTATAACATGAGCGTATTTTGACAGAAGTCATAAAAACAAATTTAAACAGGGTTTCTAATATTAATTGATAAACCACTTCTTCTACTGGAATGCAAGTAATCAATTTGTCATGATTATTGGGGATTTGGCCGTCCGTACATCCGCCAGTAACCGGGGCAACGTTCTCTAAGAGTCCAGAACATTCCCCCGGGGAAGCGCATGAGGCCCCGCACGTAGCCCCCTGCAGCTGGTTCGCCGGCATCTTCGGAACTCGCTTTTTCACCTCCTGAACGAGAAGACTTGTTTTACCGCTTTGGTAAAGAACAATCGATCATTAACCTGCATTGAAACTGTCTTAATCGTTTCGGCGAAAGTCTACCAGGAAACGAAGGAACACCTGATGTTTTATCAACGGAGCGCTATTTACATGTCAACAAGATTTACTAATCATTTTTACGTTTTTGCTACACGATGTACAAATAAGAAATGGTTATTACGAAAAAAATCTATCTTGATGTGATTTGTTATTAGATGTAAGAAGAAATCGAGTTGAGATTTTGATGTCTACATTTTAAGGTCCTCTGAGAGACTAACAAATATTTTATTTCAACGCCTGAACGTTTAAGTATTATTTTAATGAAATTTATCACGTAGGACTTGTTTCCTTACATATAGTGTATATTTTTAATTTTTCAAAAATAGTTTTTAAGCTATTTTTTAACATTTTGAATCCCAACATCCGATTTATGACAATTTTTTTTTATATATAAGAAAAAAGTACACGTGTTTTTTTCTCGGGGTGTTACCGACAGAAGCGAAGCTTTTGTTAATGATAATTTTGCTGAAAATATTAGTTTGAAGATATGTTTACAAATATCTTGTTTTGTTGAACGTGATATTATTATTTACTGTAGATATTATTTACTGTAGTTATACTAAAAAATCAGTTGTTTTTTGTTAATTCGTAACGATCAGCTGATTTCATTGAACAGCTGATAGGCTATAATAAATTTCAGGTTATGTTGTTAAAAACGAGCAATATTAACAACAGTTATTACAAACCTTTTTACTAATTTCGAATATATTATAAACGGTTACAACGTGCACGTGTTCGAGAGACGAAATTCGTTTGGTCGTTCGTTTCATGTTTCCGTTACATTCTACAGTTTGGCAGACTTTTTTTCTATTCACTCCCCTCGCCAAAGCTAACATTAAAAACTTTGCTTCAGTAATCATTCGTAGGGTCTGACAATTTTTTTACAATAGTGAAGTTTTTAAATAACAAGTAAAACAAAACAACTTACTTAGCGAGCAAAACGAGGTCTTTGTCAACTCGACGACATTTGTTTTTTGTGTGTTTGTTACGCAGTTTTTGCCAAACACATAGACCGATTGTTTTGAAATGTTATCTATTTCAATTCGACTATTCGGCATTTAGTATGTATGTTCATTTTGTTAACGTATTTTAACCGGTTCATTTGAATGTTTGGTACGAAGGTACCTTGTATAACGCTCGAACGACGTATGTGCAAAATGTTTCCCATTCACTTCCCTTTCAAGATGGCGGTCTCTTATTTACAGTAAAGACTTACTCAGTTTAAGCAAACACACTGACCAAATGTTTTGAAATTTGGTACGGTAGTACCTTGTGTAAAGCCCAAGATAAGTGTAAGGTTTCTCCCCATTTCCGTCTGTTTCAAGATGGCAGCCTCTGGTTTAAGAATAATGAGTGTTCGCAGTTTCGGCCAAACACACTAACCAAATGTTTTGAAATTTGGTACGGTAGTACCTTGTGTAAAGCCCAAGATACGTGTAAGGTTTCTCCCCATTTCCGTCTGTTTCAAGATGGCAGCCTCTGGTTTAAGAATAATGAGTGTTCGCAGTTTCGGCCAAACACACTGACCAAATGTTTTGAAATTTGGTACGGTAGTACCTTAATGTAAAGCCCAAGATACGTGTAAGGTTTCTCCCCATTTCCGTCTGTTTCAAGATGGTAGTATCTGGCTTAAGAATAATGAGTGTTCGCAGTTTCGGCCAAACACACTGACCAAATGTTTTGAAATTTGGTATGGTAGTACCTTGTGTAAAGCCCAAGATACGTGTAAGGTTTCTCCCCATTTCCGTCTGTTTCAAGATGGTAGTATCTGGCTTAAGAATAATGAGTGTTCGCAGTTTCGGCCAAACACACTGACCAAATGTTTTGAAATTTGGTATGGTAGTACCTTGTGTAAAGCCCAAGATACGTGTAAGGTTTCTCCCCATTTCCGTCTGTTTCAAGATGGCAGCCTCTGGTTTAAGAATAATGAGTGTTCGCAGTTTCGGCCAAACACACTGACCAAATGTTTTGAAATTTGGTATGGTAGTACCTTGTGTAAAGCCCAAGATACGTGTAAGGTTTCTCCCCATTTCCGTCTGTTTCAAGATGGCAGCCTCTGGTTTAAGAATAATGAGTGTTCGCAGTTTCGGCCAAACACACTGACCAAATGTTTTGAAATTTGGTACGGTAGTACCTTGTGTAAAGCCCAAGATACGTGTAAGGTTTCTCCCCATTTCCGTCTGTTTCAAGATGGCAGCCTCTGGTTTAAGAATAATGAGTGTTCGCAGTTTCGGCCAAACACACTGACCAAATGTTTTGAAATTTGGTACGGTAGTACCTTGTGTAAAGCCCAAGATACGTGTAAGGTTTCTCCCCATTTCCGTCTGTTTCAAGATGGCAGCCTCTGGTTTAAGAATAATGAGTGTTCGCAGTTTCGGCCAAACACACTGACCAAATGTTTTGAAATTTGGTACGGTAGTACCTTGTGTAAAGCCTAAAATACGTGTAAGATTTCTCCCCATTTCCGTCTGTTTCAAGATGGTAGTATCTGGCTTAAGAATAATGAGTGTTCGCAGTTTCGGCCAAACACACTGACCAAATGTTTTGAAATTTGGTACGGTAGTACCTTGTGTAAAGCCCAAGATACGTGTAAAATTTCTCCCCATTTCCGTCTGTTTCAAGATGGCAGCCTCTGATTTAAGAATAATGAGTGTTCGCAGTTTCGGCCAAACACATTGACCGATTGTTTTGAAATTTAGTACAGAGGTACCATGCATAAAACCAGAAAGATGTATATGTAGGACTATTCCCTGTTCACTTTCGTTTCAAGATGGCGGCCTCTGATTAATGTTGAGAGTGTAGTTGCTGGTTATTTCCTGTAATATTGGCTGAACTGCAAAACGTAACATTATTTTGACCGCTTTGTGGAGAAAGAGGAAAAATGTACAATAAAGTTGGTCCAGTAACATGTTTCGTAAATACTACGGTTACCGGTTAAATTGGCGGAAAAAGTTACGAGTGCTGACGTGGAGCTCTCTGTATATTAATTAAGAATATACTGCGAGGTCTACTGTTCTTTGAACTACTAGTAATAAAATAGCCAGAGGCTTATGAGACTTGTTAAAGTGTTAATGTATTTTTTGTACAACTCATTTAGAATTTGTGTGACAGGGGATTCCCACCCGAGAACTGTCGTACTGGTGTATTATATGAGTTGCATACATGAGCAATAGTTCTGTTACTTTCTTTGATATGTACTTGTGTGTGTGTGTGTGTGTGTGTATGTGTGTGTAATTGCAAATATTACTTAGGCTATTATTAAATTCATTAGGCTTGAAATATGTATAAAAGAAAAAAAACATTTTCGTTCATGGAATTCAAAGCGAACGTCAATGGGATTATTAATCAAAAATGTCAAGAATCAAATTTGCTCAGAATATGTTTAATTTTGAGCAAATTATGTTTAATTTTGTTTAAAATTTGTTTTAATTTGATATTGATAAAATTTTGTTAAAATGCAGTCCATAATGTGCCTATTCGTTTTGTATGGTTAGCAATGCCGTTTTAAGAGCTATTAGGAAAACATTTAAAGCCTGGATAATTTTTAAAATCGGTTAATCAGATTTCGCTTAAATATTGATCTTATGGCATTAGTCAGAGTAGGAAATTTTAAATAAAAAAACTTACGGTTCTAGAGTGAATAGTAAAAAGGAAAACCTGACCGCCGTTTGGTTTGTTTTGTGTTTTTTGATCTGCTCTCGTAACGTAATTTCAAATTTGTTACACCGAATTCAGTTATGGTAATTTTTTACCATGTGTAATCAAAATTACAATATGGAAAGACGATTTTGAGAAATTAGGATTCAATTCAATTAATAACTCAATTCATTAAAAAAATGAGCAAACTTGATGAACCGGTTTCACCTATTTTTTAGTTTTTTCTTTCAATTGCTCCAATATCAGATTGTTTGGTACACAGTGGCTTTAGTAATTTCTCTGTCGTTATCCAGGTTTGCTATTAATAGGTGGATTAATAAGCAAAATGGTATAACCTTCATGAGAATTCCCATAGTAAGTGCCTCTTAAGCAGGATTCAATATGGAGGGCTTAAAGAGGCGGCAGACATCTTAGGCAGAGCACAACTCAGGAGTATCATGGGGCTCATTACTGAGCACTGTGGCTGTGGGTCCACATGAACAGGATATGTATCCATGGAGAAACCGTGTGTAGGTTGTGCAGGAGGATACTGCTGCACACATATTTCATGATTGTGATACTATTTCTAGTAGTAGGGGTTTTTGGTTTCCAGGACCGTAGCGATCTTCAGCAGAATAAACTAGTCAGTGGTTTGTTGGAATTTATTAAGGGCATGAACTAGTACTAAAGAGGTTTAGTTGCACAATAAGTCTGTTGACCGCAGTGCCTGGGGTTATATTATCCATTCCTCTAGTTCCAATCTGATATTATGGCTAATTCGTTTTGTTTGAGCGTAGTTTTATCAAAATCGTTATCACTGATTTTGAGACAATCGAAAACACCTTTAAAAAATACCGATAAATGGCAAATATTATGTCAAATTTCATAAAAACGATCAATCAGTCTCCCATGATGTGAACAAACAAGAATAAGACGGACAGACATCCCAGTAATAACTACATTTTTTTTAAATCTCAAGATCGATTATATTGTTAAAGTAAACAGACTAAATAAACAATGGCCACGAATATAATAAGTCGCAGTATGAATATGATGATCAGCAGCTATTCGTATGGCGGAAATTGTTTCTCCTGAACTCCAGTCATCATCAGTCATCCTGACCTTGCCTGTCACGCTATTAATAATTACGCAAAACTGTCAAGACATACGTCAACCAATATTGTAAAGGACAGTATAAATTTAATCCTCCAGGACTGTATTGACAACACGACAATGGCTGCTAAGCACGTCCATAAAGACTCGATATACAAATGGCATTTTCAGTTGTATCTTTCAATTTTTTTTAACATCTTTACTTCTTACGTTGGACTAAAATCAACGGGAACTGAAATAACACATTGAAAAAATCATTTGCAGTAGATTCGCAAATGTTTACAGGTCCGAGTTTATACACCGAAAATGTATTATAACTGATGCCGACTTGATACAAAACATGACACAAAAATCGGTTTTAGCTTGACGAGTTCGTTTTTTACAAAGTAAAACAGTCGCTTAAATCTTTAAAAAAATCGTCACGTTTTTCTTACATTTCTTGCCTTACATCTTGTCTTACATTTTGTTTCATATTTTTCGTCTTAAATTTTTTTGTCTTACACTTTTCGTCTTACTTTTTTTGTCCTACATTTCTTGTCTTAAATTTGTTTTCATGTTTTTTGTCTTACTTTTTTATGTTTTATATTTTTTTATCTTAACACCTTTTTGTCTTACACTTTTTGTCTTACATTTTTTGTCTTTAACTTGTCTTACTCATTTTGTCTTATATTTTTGTCTTTTATGTTTTGTCTTATATTTTTTTGTCTTAACACCTTTTTGTCTTACATTTTTTTATCTTTAATTTTTTGTCTTACAGTTTTTGTCTTACATTTTTTGTCTTTTACTTTTTGTCTTACATTTTTGTCTTTCATTTTTTTTAGGACACAAAATAAACAGATTAGTATGTATATGCAGGGTTCAGTGTGGGTGAATAGTGTGTATTGCATTTCAAGTGCCTTGAACAACAAAAATAAAACTTGAACAGTAAAGAAGTAGACTAGACTTCTACTTTTGTTCAACACCGTTGATCAGTATGGTGCATTTCGGCGATAATTTATATTTTTACTCCGTATGATTGAAATAACGGCTTTCATTTGATCAGAGCTTTAAAAACAATTAAACAACCTTATTGCGGTCAAGCTTACGGTATGCTTTCATTTGTCGTATAACATAATAACAATGGTATTTATTGGGGGGAGAGAGAGAGAGGAGGGAGAGAGAGAGAGAGAGAGAGAGGGAGGAGAGGGAGAGAGGGAGGGAGGGAGAAATAGAGAGGGAGAGAGAGACGGGGAGGGAGAGAGAGGGAGGGAGGGAGAGAGAGGGAGAGGGAGAGAGAGGGAGGAGAAATAGAGAGGAGAGAGAGAGAGAGAGAGAGGAGGACGGGAGAGACCTATAAATCTCACGCCACTGTTTATAGGTTTACATAAAAGTCATGAATGTTTGTGTAACAGTGAGAGAAACGATTATAAATATTAAAACGTTGATTATAAATAAATTAAACGTAAATATAAAGTACAATAAATTTGCCGTTATTATCTTCAAGCATTGTTTATTGAGTATATGTAAATATGTGAATGTTTTAAAAAGATATAAAACAGGAATACAGAAATGTAATGTAAAACATATTATATTATATTATCAGTTAGTTGTAATAAAAAGTTGTTTATTTCCTTACCTACCAAAATAAATGAATTTATGTCTTCAATTTATTATCTCCTCAAAGTCATAAATCGTCCCCCCCACAATAAAGCTTTCCATCACATTATATGCCAAACATATTTGCTGAAAAACGTCGTCAGCGCCTGCTCCACACTTAGTTGAGAGCTTTCTTTCTTTATTAAGGTCATAAATGTGGCCACTTTTTTGTCTTCAATTCGTCTGTAGAGATTTCGTCCAAGTTTAAACTTATACTCTTCCAGCAAAAATGTATTGTATGCTTGAATTTACGAGTTTTGTCAGTTCAGTCCCATGTAATCACTTGCGTAACGTTTCAAAAAAGTCAGTTTTAAGTCATTGCGTCTGCGTACAGCTTGTGACAATTGATTAACCGGACTGGTGCTGCTACGTGTTTTGAACATGTCTGTGCCTGTTGATGCTTCTCCCACCCTGAGCTCGATGGGCACGGTTGTACGATGTCAGTTTTAAGTCATTGCGTCTGCGTACAGCTTGTGACAATTGATTAACCGGACTGGTGCTGCTACGTGTTTTGAACATGTCTGTGCCTGTTGATGCTTCTCCCACCCTGAGCTCGATGGGCACGGTTGTACGATGTCAGTTTTAAGTCATTGCGTCTGCGTACAGCTTGTGACAATTGATTAACCGGACTGGTGCTGCTACGTGTTTTGAACATGTCTGTGCCTGTTGATGCTTCTCCCACCCTGAGCTCGATGGGCACGGTTGTACGTCGCTCAGTTTTGCTGTAGCAATCGCCGGTTAAGTGTTCGTCGAAAAAAAAATGCAAAGTATTCAGCTGGAGTAACGCGTTAACCAAGTTTCTTTTGAAACTGGGAAAAACTTCTGCAGAATCCATGTTAAAGAAAGTGTACGGAAGTGAATGTTTATCGCGCACACAAGTTTTTGAGTGGTGTAAAGGTGTAAAGTGGGACGTGAAAACCGAAGACGATCCGCGCCCTGAAAGACCCTCAACATCAAAAACGGATGACAACATCCAGAAAATTGGTAAATTCACCCGCGAATATCGTCGTCTGAGTGTCGGAGCTCTTGCTGAAATTTTAGGAATTAACGAAGGAAGTGTCAATCAGGTTTTGCATGAATCATTGAACATTCAGAAAGTTCGCGCAAAATGATGCCACAACGTCTCAATGCAGAACAAAAGTAATCGAGAATGAACGTTTGTGTTGATCTTTTAAACAACAATGATAATGATCCCGAATGGTTAGACAGAGTGATTACTTGTGATCAATAGTGTTTTTTTTACCTATGATCTTGAAGCAAAGCGGTAACCGATGCATTGGGAGAGCCCCGCCTCACCACGGCAAAACAACGATAATGAGCAAATAAAAATTCAAAGCCATAATGATTTTTTTTTTACAAGCGTAGAATTGTCTTCGTTTACTGGAAGGTCAGAGTCAATCAACATTATTACGTTGAGGTTCTGTCAGCCCTTCGTGAACGAGTGAGAAGACGAAGACCCAATTGGTGGAGCAATTCCTGGTGCTTCACCAAGACATTACGCCTGGCAATTCCGCCTTGTCTGTGAAGGCGTTCTTTGCGAAAATACGGTATCACTATGTTAGACCTCCCACTTATATCTGGCCTGATGTGACTTTTTTTATTTCCTAAGGTCAAATCGGAGCTTAAGGGGACAAGATTTCACAGTGTGGAAGTAGAGAAAGCAAAAACGACGGAGGTTCTCAACAAGCTGACAGAAGCGGACTTTCAGCACTGCTTTGAACAATGGAAAATTTGTATGGAACGTTGTAGGAATCGGTAAGGGGAGTACATTGAAGGGGATAAATTTAGTAATGTAATTGGTTGAAATGTTTTCTAACACTAGTCCGGTTTCTTGGTTGCTACACTTCGTTTTGTCGTTATGAAAAAAATACACAGATCAGATTAGTTGTAAACATCTGTTTGACTTCCGCACGAAAAACCATCAACTGAGGGAGCACCGCCCAGCGGAGCATGGTCAGCGTGAGTATGCTGTTTAAAAACTCGCAACTTTAATTAGCCGAATGTTAACAATGGGCTCTTTAATTACCGAACGCCCTGTATACAACAATGAATCATTCTGTGATTAGAAGCTCTTTATGTGTTTAGAGTAATCAGTAAATTGAGTGCAGTGAACTTGAAAACGTAATGTGTTTATAGGTAGGAAAGAGATCTGATGAATTAGTTAAATTACGGAAAATTGAACCTAATCTAAACAGTTACGACGGGTAACGCTGCACGTACGCCAAACAGCTGATCTGTGTCTTATACAGAACCTCCGAAATTTTGTTTATTAACAATTCATACCGACCTAAGAGCGCTTGGAGTTTATTTTCGATACAATTTGAAAATTTAAAACTACCAAGGTGAAACAGTGTTTTCAAAAAAGTAAAATAAAAAATCTATAAATTTTACGGGTCTCTAACTCAGATTTTGGTATGTAATTCGAAGTAAAAAAAATTTAGGTGATCGTAAATACATTGGGCTTTACAGAGAATGTTTGGTGATCTATTTTTATGGATCTACACGTTTGGATGCTCCTGACGCCAAACAAAAGTCGCTTTAAGTTAAACTATTCGACTGATTTTGATGAAATTCGGCAAGTAGGTTTGGTTTGCTAATATCTCGCAACTACTCCTAAAAAAGAGTTATAAAAATCTTTCATGGCGACAAAAACTTAAAAATCGGATTCTATCTAAATAAGTATTAAGATTTTCATAAAATTTTACCTAAATGCAGTCAAAATGCACCAAAACAAAAAGTATAGGTTGTCAAAAAAAACCTAGCTACGTAATTATGGAGATACGTAAAACTGAAAATCGGCCTGATTTCTCAAAACTGTTTCATTAGATTTCACTATGTTTGATCAAACATGAACATTCTTAAATCAAGTCGGCATAGGTATTGAAAAAAAGTTTGTTTTCGGGAATAATATCGAAAAAAGAAAAACTTCTGAACTTTTTTTGTGACACTTGAATTGTAATATTTAAAACTTTTTTTCCTGTACGATCAAACTTTACGCAAAATCTGTAGAAACTTTTTTCAGAAACTTCGCCCATTTTTCGATTTTTAGTCGGTAATTTCCGAACATGATTTTCAAGAGAAGTAATTAAACTGAGAAAGTTTGTGCAGTGTTATTTCACCATTTTTTTACTGTAAAATTTGTTGACGAAACTGCCGAGTTCTGCGAATTTTGTATAATTATTATGCAAAATAGAAGGAAATTTGCAGCATTATGTTTTCCTTCTCCAGCCTGCATAACAATTTCCATTTGAAATATACATTTTCCTTAATGGTTTTTAAATATTTCTATTCACATTAACCTCTTTAATTTTATTCTTCACATTTTATGTGTATTACTAAGATGTAATTATTGTATATAATGTTCAATAAACGCTTGTTTGAATAATAATATAACAATTAATTGTGATTGATAGTATTAACATTATAATTAAAGGTACTGATTGAGGAAAGCAGCTGATTTTATAAAATAAAGGAGGGGAGATATAAGGACTGTATGCACGTGATACGAAAATCTGGTGCTTGGATATCATCACATATTGGAAGTTTCAAAATAGCATAGCATTTGTGATACCTCCGAATTAGCAGATAGTGTTTTTATTTTGTAATGACATGGTGAACAAGCAACAATTAAAAATAAGTTTAGTTGTAGTGAAAATCACTTTTGTATACTTTAACCTAATACAATGAATAAACAGTAATTTAAAACCCATTGCCATAGCAACAATACAACACATGTTTACAAAAAACTGATCATTAAATCCCGAATGTCTCTGCACAAAGCAATGATGAATGACATTATAATATTGAACGAAAATTAGCTGAGATGTGTTCATTTTAAATTATCACTTAGTTTACTTTTAAAATATCTGATATATCTAAAAATAACAGAATTTATCAAAACATATCGAAGTATGTCTACATGTATTAAAAATATATTGAAACCAAGGGGTCCGTGCGAAAGTTTTAAGTAAACACAGCCTTTTGAATAAAAGTAGTCGTTAGGGTGAGGGAGGGTAATCGTTATAGTTGGAAGGAAGGGAAAACATGTTTAAAAAATAAATCGAAAAGCGATCAATTAGAAATAATAATCACAAATTTATAACTGTCATCGATCGTAATATTTACATTAACCTGTTGTTAAAGAGAGGTGTAATGAGAAATCGCAATATTCAAATACAAATAAGTAAATAAATGCGAAATGTTAGAACATTATATTTGCTTCTTACCTGGTATATCACAAACTCCACAATAATCTCAAAATGTACTTTACTAAGCCCACAATAACGTGTAACTGTATTTTAACATTTTAATTGTACTTCGTATTTTATGGTGTCCTTATTAACAATAGATAAATGCACAATGGAAGGAGAAATCACAAATATATTTGCGTAAAAACCGTGTCCAAAACATGTGTTTGTCATTCGAAATGCTTGTCCCGGCTTGTACGACGGACAGGAATTGGTGACTGTCAGTAGGTCCCCATAACTTACAAGTTTAATAGCGTCTAAGAAAATACTGAATTTCTTCTAAGCATGTTATGCAAAAAAGTGGCATTTGTAATGGGATTGTCTATTCTTGATTAATAAGTTAGCTTCGTAAAATATACAAAATATTGTCTGATTTGTGATGCCGCGCATGCGCATCCATGATGCCGTTTTGCCTAAGACAGTTAAAAGTGTCTTTTATGTTAAAATTTTCCACAAACAGTAGGTTTTAGTTCAAAATCGTTTTGCAATGTTAGAAGCCGGTTAAAAAATCTTTCTAAAGATACCTCATTTATGCCTGTACGAATAGTGTGTGCTGAGAAGAAGGGATGTTGACTCGAGAAATAATATAAATGATGATATTTCGAAATATTTTGATATATTTCAATATATTTTCTATATATTTAGGCTTCGATATATATATATTTGACATTTTTATATATAACAGGCATTATATATTATTTCTCGAGTCAACATCCCTTTTTCTCAGCGCATACTATTCGTACAGGCATAAATGCGGTAGCAAGATTTTGTTAACCGGCTTCTGAAATTGCAAAGCGATTTTGAGCTAAAACTTACAGTTTTTGGAAAATTTCAGCATAAAAGACGCTTTTAATTGTCATAGGCAAAATAGCATCATGGATGCGCATGCGCGGCATCACAAATCAGACAATATTTTATATAGTTTACCAGACTAACTTATTAATTATAAATAGACAAATCCATTATAAATTCCACTTTTTTGCTTAAAGTATTATATTATTATATATATATTAATTGTTTTTTGCTTAAACAATTTCAATATTTACTTAAAAGTCATTAAACTTATAGGTTATGTGGCCCTACTGACAATCTATCCCCTATTCCTGCCCGTCGTACAAGCCGGAACAAGCATTTTGAATACAAAACACATGTTTTGGACATTATTTTTACACCATATTTGTGATTTCTCCTTCCACCGTGCATTTATCTATTGTTAATCGACTTATTTTTTAAACATGTTTTTCTTTCCTTCCGACTACCGCCCTCAACTCAATGACTGAGCCGCTTATTCAAAAGGCTGTGTTTACTTAAAATTTTCATAGTGCGAAATTTCGCACGGGTCCCCTGGTTTTAAAAGTAAAATAACTGACAATTTAAAATGAACATATCTCAGGTAATTTTCGTTCAATATTATGTCATTTTCATCTTTGCTATATGCAGAGAGATTCGGGATTTAATGATCAGCTGTTTTTTGTAAATACGTTTTGCATTGTTGCTATGACAATGAGTTTGTTTAAAGTTACTGTTCATTCATTGTATTATTGTAACGTGTACAAATGTTACTCGTGATCTCCACAATATGTAAACATGTTTATAACTGTTGTTTTTTTATCATGTCATTACAAAATACAAGCACGTATCTAACTAATTCAGAGCTACCACAGATACTATGCTAATTTGAAACTTCCAATACTATTCCAACCCAAATAAATCACACCGGTTTGCAAACCACATGTATACAGCCTTGCATCAATTTGCCCTTATATCTCCCTCCTTTATTTTATAAAATCAGCTGCTTTCCTCAATCAGTACATTTAATTATAATGCCATCATTAACCTATCAGTCACAATTAATTGTTGCATTTTTACTCAAACATGCGTTTATGGATCATTATATACAATAATTATAACTTAGTAATACATGTAAAACGTAAAGAATAAAAAAAACTGTAAGTTAGTGTGAGCAGAAATATAAAAAAACGGAGATTTAAGGAAAACATATATTTAAATTGAAAATTGTAATATAGGCAGCAGTAAGAATACCTAATGACTATAATTTTCCTTTTGTACTGTTTACTTATAAAGTTATATCGAAATTTACTAAAATGTCTCGAAGTATAGACATAACATATAAGAATTTATGTTACACTATTATATTGTCACCTCAGTCAAGTCTGCAAATTTTTGACCAATTATTGACCGGTTGATTGTGTCAACGTATAAAAATTAGCGTTAATGAAAAATATATAAACAGTAATAAAATTTAGTAAACAATCATTATTGGCATTTTTTTTGTAATTCATAGCAAAAATGTGAAACTACACCATGACCGCCGTAAAATTCGCGAAACATCTTTTTATTCTTAATTTTTTAATGTGATTTTACAATCGTAACCTGTTTTGAAATCTGTATAGGTACTTCAAGTTATAATTATAACGTAAAACATGTCAAAAAGTGAAAATGGGAAAACGTCTATCATATTTTGCTGGCAGTATAGAGTTTTAATAACTCAATTAAGTGTACACAAATTTTAAACAAAATTATCTGTTCTAGAGTAATTTAAAAAAAAATATCGACTGCATATTTTAAAACCAATTTGATTTAATGCTAATTAATCAGGTTTTAAAGCTTATAAGAATTATATAATCAGAGTGTGTGTGTGTGTGTGTGTGTGTGTGTGTGTGTGTGTGTGTGTGTGTGTGTGTGTTGTGTTTGTGTGTTTTAGCGTTAAAGCGTTTACCGGTCAGATTCAAATTTGGGACAAAAATTTACTTTGTTACTAGATTGGACAAGTTTGTAACCAGCAATGTACGTTTCAAAATTTCAATTCATTTTAAATCTTTAAAAAAATCTTACACATTTTTTCCAAATATTATTTCACTATCGTTATAAGCGTTATATAAGGTTCGACTAGTGTTCACCTTGAACGGAACTAAAAATGTATTGGTTACGTATTAACCGATCAGCTGTTTCCACATTTTTTTTCTAGCGAATTTTCATTTGAAAATAAGTTATTTGACCTTGAAACGAACACCTATTTTATTTTTTTAACGTAACTCACGTGATTTGCAGTTACTTCTTGATAACTTTTTAAGCGGTCAATTAAAATGTATACACAAAAACTCACACATACGTGTTTGTGAACTGCACATTGGACAAGTCCAAAGGCATTGTTGTTAGCGATCCCAGAACATCAAGGTATAATGAAGAACGAAGAACCAACTCGGAGAGTCAGAGTATTGGTCCAGAACCTGCATATGGAGTATCTTATACTCTAACACTCAGGCATATCTCCCAGTGAGCTTCTAGAGAACAACAAAGGTCGTGAGAGAGAATGGATGGTCTTATACAGTCTAAAAAGAATTCTTGAAGGTCCAGCTAGATCCGTTAGAAAGATGTCCTTAGGCTGAACAGGACGGATCTGCGGAGGGTGACGGGGTTTCTGTCGGGTCACTGGACATTCCGCAGCCATCTACACAAAATGGGGTTTCTCCCGAGAAATATTTTGTGCAGGAAATATGGTACAGCTGGGAAAATGCTCAGCACATACTTTTTGACTGTCCAGCTTTGGACAGAAAACTATTTGAATCCCTAGGCACTCTATGGAGTGGGGGACAGACGGAACAAGGTAATGCAATTCGAAGCATCTCACGGTTCTCTGAAGACTTGATGTTGGATTGGGAAGGTTGAATCTGTGGACGAGGATGCACAATAAGCTATATAGCTGAGTGGAAAAATCAGGATCATAGAAGTCTGGCTCTCTAGTGGAAAAATACGCGCGCGCACGTGTGTGTCTTAGCAAGCTGACGTTTTCAAAGTAGGTCCGACTTGATTCAAACTTGGTACAAAAATCGATTTCGGTAAAAGCTTGGACAAGTTTTTTAACAAAAAAATTTGTTTAACATTTTCAAAATGACAGCTACTTTAAGTATATTTAAAAATCTTATTTCACAGCTGTAATCAGTGTTAAAAACTGCATACATTAGAGTTTTAAATTTTCAAAATCTGTTGAAATTGAATTTGACGGCGGTCAGTGCTCGTTCTTGTATTTTGAAAGTAATGTGAACGTTTAAAGTAATAATGTATGCAGATTTCAATGCTAATATGATGGTAAAATTAGAATTTCCAAAAAACAAATGAGCGCGAGATAATGAAAAATACTTTTGGAAATTCACTTCAATCACGTCAGCGAGACAGCTGCGTAACGCGATTATTAGCAAGTACGCCTAATAGAGGCCACAAACTCAAACACATTTCGTCAGATGTCGCTGTATATGATGTTTGTAATCACATTAACCACATGGAACGGCATGACATGTTTGATCAAGTGAATGCGTTCGATACACACGTTCTTCCTTTATTATTAATAATTCATAAAAATTAAGTGTAAAAAAAGAGTTTTCCTTGAAGTTGTTGTAAGAAATGCTTGCTCTAGTTTTGCACATTGGTTTCCTGTTCTGAAGGTATGCCATGGATAAAGGCAGCCGCGGTCTAGGATATGGCAGCAGTGGCCTTCGATGGTACAAGATTTTGCGCGCGGGGAAAGATAATCTTTCTGTTCTATCAAGTGTGTGGAGTTATATAAGCTTATAAGAATTATATATTCAGATTGCATGTGTGTGTGTGTGTGAGAGAGAGAGAGAGAGAGAGAGAGAGAGTTTCTGTGCGCACGTTTGTGTATGTTCGTGTGTATATGTGTTTGTGTGTGTGTGTGTGTGTGTGTGTGCGCGCGCGCGCGCGCGTGAGTTTGTATATGTATGTGTGTGAGAGTTTACTTACGATCCGTATTTTTTTTTCTATTTCAAAGTTGCTTCACTGACGTGAATTAAAAAGCTTTATTCGTGTCTAAAGTTTGGGCAAATTCTCATGAAACGATATTGAAAATTGTCGAATTTGTTTTTAATTTTAAATTATCGGCATGATCGAAGTGGTTAAAACACCAGTCAACCTGCTGCGTCTGTTGCGTACTTCATGTTCGTAGGTTCGAGACTGCAGTACGCTTTATCATTTCTGTTAACACAATCAATAACAGAATATAATTATTGCATTATAATATTATTATAGTAATAATAGTGATAGTGATGATAATAATAGTAATTATAATAATAATCATTATAATGCACATTGAATATAAACGTAGTAGAATGATAACCCTTACGAAAGGTATGTAAGCGCTCGCTTCTAGTGGCATCTTGCGGCAGTGTTCAACTGTAGCCAAATCGAAAATAGTACTGTTGATTTTCTCAAACGTAAAGACAGCTCCACCTGTCTTTGTAGCTGACAGCGTTCGCAGCGGCAGATAATCAAATTACTTGGACTTCACCCTCTGATTCCAAGCACGCTTTTTATAATGGTGGCTGTACTTCTAGTTAGTCTGTTTTTATTCAGTGGTGCAACTGGTAACTGGTGTAATATATTGACGTTTAAGAGGGAAAAATGTGAATGTTTTTTATGCTCAACAATACCGTAATTGTGGGGCAAAAGTAACCCTTACTGTTTGATTACTTGATAACTAAATTTGATCAAAACCATTAGGGCTTATATCGTCTTGAATTATAGATAAACAAGGTCAGCATCCCAAATTCCATCAAAAGCGGTTTACTCATTTACTTACCGGCGATGTTCATAAACACAGAACAAATCGTCCAAAAAAGCATTTTTTTTTCACGTTATCTCAAAACGGAAACATCCATCAAGATTTCAAGGTAGATTTTGTCCACCATCAACACACTTCCTGTATATTCGTACGATGGGGAGATAAAAAACAAAGAGAACTTTAGGAAGAATAATTCCTGAACAATCAATATTCTACCACCGTTAAAATACAAATTCTCTACAATCCAAATATTTTTATTCAATGTAGGCTTACAAGCAAAAGTACGTAAATGAAAGAGCTTGTCCCTGGAACTTTACCTTTAAGTAGGTTTTATAGGGAGGGAAGGCAAAAACAAAGGAGAATTTTAGGAAGGAAAATTCCTAAAGAATCAAACTTTTGCCACCATTTAAACACAAACCCTACAATGCAAATGTTTTCATTCAATTACACACAAAAGTAAACAAGAGACCTTGTAATGTTGGTACTCTACCATTACGCAGGTTCGAATTTAGTTACTACTTTTGGCTTTTTACCCGTTATCCAGTCCAACTGGCATTACGACAAAGATTTAGAACCACAATATGAATTTATTCATACAAATTTGTCAAACACATTAAAAACTGCGTCAATTATTTAGATCATCTTCTTTAAGTACGTCAATTAAACGTACTTCTAGCCGCCTTGGTGGTCTTTTTTTTTTTTTTTTTTTTCATTAATAGCTTCATAAAAACAAGCTTAGGGGTATCCCCGGGCGTGCCCATTATACCCCACCCCTTGGTGGTCTAGTGGATAGTGTACTAGGCTTTCACCCAGAGGACCCGGGTTAGATTCCCGGCGAGGGCTTGGCATTTTCATACGCTATACATCATCCCATCGTCTGAATTAGCCCAAGTGTGCACAATAGTCGTTAAACAAAAAAAAATAATAAATAATAAATAAACGTACTTCTTTACCCATTTAAAATCAACACGACAATAATAACAATAAAATATATTTAAATAGTTACATTTAATAACAGACAAGCGTTGATACAAATTCTCTTTAAATCAAACAGGTTTGCACACGTTTTTTCATTTTTCCATAGCACGTGGCAGTTTGACGTGATTAAAGCGCAAACTCTTAGGCCACCTGACAATAATTATGTGATTAAAGGCTCAACGATTTGAACATGTTAAATGAATTGCGACTGATATAATTATATAATGGATCATTAATTTTTAACCACAAGACGACGTAAAAGAAAGTAAAGTGACCGATCTTAAAATTTTGTTGTATCTATTCGTTTTCAGTTCCCTAAATTCCAAACAAACAAAATGGGCTTCATTAGTGTGTGTGTGTGTGTGTGTGTGTGTGTGTGTGTGTGTGTGTGTGTGTGTGTGTGTGTGTGTGTGTGTGTGTGTGTGTGTGTGTGTGTGTGTGTGTGTGTGTGTGTGTGTGTGTGTGTGGTGTTTGAGTGTGTGTGGTGTTTGTGTGTGTGTGTGTGTGTGTGTGTGTGTGTGTGTGTTTGCGCGTGTGTTTTAAATTGGTCACCAAATATGTTTTTCACTCTTAGCAGTCTCTCAGAGAAATTTGGTTTATATTCCCTTAGCGCATAAAACAGACCATTAAGTCAACATTTTTGTTTCACCAATCGAACTCTAAGAGGTAAAAAAAAAATTCAAAGCTCTACTGTAATATATAAAATTTTTCTTTAAAATTTTGCTCAAAAAGCAACATTTCAGGCTGACGTTTTATTGAATCTAAAACACATGAACTTCTCATTGTTTAATTGCTTAACTAAACCCCGAAAACTTATAAAAAGGGAAGATAGACAATACTTATACACTAATAATCAATTCTCAACTTTTTAATAACCTAGATTCTTAATAACCTAAATTCCTACATATATATAATGTAGAATCATGTAGGAATTTAGAAGTTTGAAATGGCACAAACACATTGAATTTATACTAAATAAAACTAAATAAATACTAGGTATTTTTTTTTATAAACTTTCAAAAACAACGGACACAGAAATACTTATGATGGGTACAGAAATACTTATCATACTTACCAGCTTTGGGTTCTACTATGATGGCGCTCCAATAGATAATTTTTCAATGGAAATTCATTAAAAAAAGAGTTTGATGGCTGTTTTTAGTATAACGTAAAATTTTAAAATGTTCAGTTATTGAGATTTTAACGACGATTAAGACAGTAAGTATGTAATAAAACGACACGTATAATGTCGACAGTCGCGTGCAGCGTTTATTTTCGTAAAGACCAGGGTCCAAATGCGTCTTGCGTTATGCCGTAATTTGAGACGGTATTGCGCACACGTTGCGCAACAGTTTAACTCCTGTTCGTTACGCAAACGCCTCTGCTCCGTTTAATTTTACATTTATTAAAAAAACCGACTTACGATTCCTAGATCTCGATCACATCATCAGCGCATGCAAAACACACACTTCATATATTTAATTGTTGACATTTGTGATAATTACCGCCAAGGACATGATTTTATCGAACAACTTTCCACAGTTTTTTTTCCCTTTACATTTTTTTTCACGCCATTATGCATAATTAATCTTATACTTATTGTACTTAAGAGTAATAAAATTGAAAGTTTATATTGTTTGCGCGTTGCACCTATGTAAATAGAATTTCATAACAGTGATTCCGCACAGGCGCCCTTTCTATGCAAGTTTTCACAGTTAAAAATTATAAAGAAAGAATGCATTGTGACCGTAAAGACCCGATCTGAGTCAAAACGGCAGTTTTTATTTAGACGTATGTATCTGTGTACATTGTTTCAAACAAAACGATTTTCCGATTTCAATCCTTTCGGGAACACTGTTCAATTAAAATTTTCAGTTTCAAGTTCTGACGAAACACTTTTAAAATATAGTCCAAAACAAAATGCACGACAACAAAACGCACGAATCTCAAGTTTAAAAAAGTCTTTAAGTCAAGTTTTTAAGTTTTCTCTACATTTTGGAAACAAAAGGTTGAAGTAGACTTGTGTCTATTTCAACTAATGAAGGAAAAGGTGCCAATAAATTACTGTGTAACCAATACAAACAAAGGTCTGATCTTTAGAAGTAGAGGAAGGGAAGAGTAAAAATCCTATATTTTTCGTTTACCTGACTGACGTTCGTTACTAATAACTGTAACATTTTTTTAAATTCAATCAATGCTAACAGGCTTTATATAAGCTGCAATTTTTTTCCTTGGTCTTTGGTCTTATTCATCGCCATCATTTTCTTCAACTTCTTCTTTTTTCAACGCATTTTCTGTCTTCTTCTTTGCTTACTTCGAACTTTCACCTTCTTTTCTTCCTTATCTTCTTTTTCTCTTCTCCATTATTTGTTTTCTTTATCTTTCTTTTTTCGTTGTAATTTTTGTATTTGACTTTTGTTTCTCTTCTCTATCTTCTTATTCTTCTGCTTCTTCATCTACTATTACTACTTCTTTATATTTTTCGTTTTATTTTAAGCCTTCTTCTATTCTTCGCTATTTTCATTTTTATTGCTATATTCATTTTCTTTTTCTCTTATCGTTTATTTTTCCTTTTTTGTTGCATTTTCCTTCTTTCTCTTCTCTTTCTTCTTCTTCTTCTTCTATTTCTTTTTCTTCTTCTTCTTCTTTTTCTTCTTCTTCTTTTTCTTCTTTACTACTACTACTACTACTACTACTACTGCTACTACTAACTAACTTAAGGTTATCGGCGATGATAACCTTAACGGTTTTTCGCCGGGAAAAACTTCTTCTTCTTCTTCTTTGTTTTTTAATTGTCTTCCATTTTTCGCCGTCTTCTTTTTCTTCGCTTTCATTATCTTTTTTCCTATGTCTTCTTTATTTTGAATTAACATTTTAAATAAATAGTGCAAAAATACTAAGTAAACATAATATTTATCTCAAAATATCCAGTTTGCAATCTTCTAACTTTACGAAATCATTTTTTAGCAGAAAATCAGTCTAATTTTACAAAATCAATTTGTAATATTTGTCTTACATTTTGCAAATAAAATAGTAATGACTCGGATTGTCGTTGAATTTTAAATAAATGAAATTTACAGTTGAAAAGTAAATAGGAAAACAAAGCTCCTAGTTCCTTGGGAAGAAGAGCAATAAGGAACAGCATCATGCGGAATCAAAAATAAATAAACATAGAACATATATTACAGTTATAAAAAGTATAATTCCAGAAGCGAAGTATTGCTACTGAATCAAAAACAAAAATATCTTCTAGCTGCAAAAATGGACTATTGGCGAAGAGCCGGTCCATTTGGAGAAGATAAAAAATGTAAGAATCCGTGAAATCATGGATGCGAAACACGCCCTTGTAGACGACACCACGACAAAATAACTTCATTGGTTTAGTCATGTCCAAAAGATGGGCGAAAATCCAGATTTTAAAATGGCCGCAAAAAACGAGGACGACCAAAAAAATGGAGAAAAGTAATTGATAACGAAGTGAGATAGAGGGAGAGAGGATTGGATCAATGTCTGTGGAAGTACAAGAGAAAATGGAAGCTAGGAATCGGATAACGTCGAAAAACGTTTTAAGCCGAAAAAAAGAATATAAGAAAAAAATGTACGAAGTATGTTTTTAATTTTTTTCGAGTTGTTACTCTGAACTCCGCGAACAGTGTGCCCAGTCGTGTAGTATCACAGGTCAGATCATTCCGAAGATTCGAAGCATAACCGATTTCAACAGATATTAAACTCAATACATTTTTGAAATGAATTTAGTCCGAAACGCAATAAGAAGGACAACTGCAGAGACATAAAAATGCACTCACTAGATAAATAATTGCTCTACCAATAACGTTCGTAATTATACAGATTGCACAGACATACCTGCAGACATTCAAGTTCAACGCTTTTCAGGAGTGTTGAATATTGCTATATTGATCAAATTTTGAAAAAGAATTTCTGCACGATCACCGTACTTTCTGTAATGAACCAGGAAAATTAAACAATAAAGTAATTAAAAGTTATAAAATACAATTAAAAATTCTACTCACGCCGACAGGATTGTCGCTTAAACAAACAGTGACTCGACTGTTTTCTCTTCTATGGCTCGATGGAGGAGTGAACTCGAGGTTCAAGGAGAAGTAGAACACTTCTGCCACAATTTCCGCCATTTTGTATTCACTGGCACTGTAATAATGAAGTAATAAATTGCTTACATAAAATAAAACAAAAAACCAAACTGTTTAACATTAATAACCTAAAAAACGGAGCGTATTGTTTGGCTTAGCTTCGCTCGTTTTTTAGTTTCATTTGAAGGCTAGTAATCTTAAATTTAAAAAAGTACACGTGTGAAATTCGGGGAATTACAGACAGAAGCGATATCTTTTGCTGAATATATAATTACTAGCTGTTACCCGTTGCGGCTTTGCCTGCAATTATAATGTAGGCAATAAAATTTATAGTTGATTTTTAAAATCAGAATAGGTTCATTTCATTTTATTATACTTCAATATACAATATTATACGATTTATGGTTTTCGGCCAAGACATATAAATTTTTGCTACTCGATACTCTAAAACAGGGTCCTGACATATTTTAATAAAATACAGTATTATTAAAAAGTCACTATTGTATAATTAAACTGGAATAGTATTGTGTTTATCTCAAGTACCTAAACCGTGTTCATACCAAATTTAATCTCAAATGGTCCAGTAGTTAAAGTGTGATTGAATAACAAACAAATAAACAAAAACAAACTTTCAGAAATATAATATGATTAGCAATTACCCGTCACGGCTTTGCCCGCAATCATAATATACATTAAAGATCACGCATCACCATGTTAGGACCAACAACCGTGTCAGTTAGGTTATGGTTTTTTTTTAATAAAGGTTTTTTTTAACGCATCACCGTGTTAAGCCTAACAACCGTGTTAGTTAAGTTATGGAGTACTTTTTTTACAAAATTAAGGTTTTTTTCCTGCATCACCGTATTAGGCCCAACAACCGTGTCTTTTCTTTTTTTTGGTGTTTAACGTCCGACTATTGTGCACACTTGGGCTAATGCTGACGATGGGATTATTTATAGCGTATGAAAATGCCAAGCCCTGGCCGGGAATCGAATCCGGGTCCTCGGGGTGAAAGCTTAGTACCTTAGTACGCTATCAACTAGACCACCGAGGCGGCTACAACCGTGTCAGTTAGGTTCTGGAGTACTCTTTTTAAAAAAATAAATACAGGTTTTTTAATGCATCACCTTGTTAGGCCTAACAACCATGTTAGTTAGCTTATGGAGTATTCTTTAAAAAAAAATATAAAGATTTTTTCAAGCATCACCATGTTAGGCCTAACAACCGTGTCACTTAAGATTTGGAGTACTCTTTAAAAAAAATAAAGTTTTTTTTCACACAACACTATGATTGGCCCAACAACCATGTCAGTTAGGATATGTAGTATTCTTTAAAAAAATATAAAGTTTTTTTTACGCATCACCGTGTTAGGCCTAACAACCGTGTCAGTTAGGTTATGTAGTATCCTTAAAAAAAATATAAAGATTTTTTCACACATCACCGTGTTAGGCCTAACAACTGTGTCAGTTAGCATATGTAGTATTCTTTAAAAAAATATAAAGGTTTTTTACGCCCACCGTGACAGGCCTAACAACCGTGTCAGTTAGGGTATGTAGTATTCTTTAAAAAAATATAAAGGTTTTTTTACACATCCCCGTGTTAGGCCTAACAACCGTGTCAGTTAAGATATGTAGTATTCTTTAAAAAAATATAAAGGTTTTTTCACGCATCACTGTATTATACCCAACAACCGTGTCAGTTAGGATATGTAGTATTCCTTAAAAAAATATAAAAGTTGTGTATGCATCACCGTGTTAGGTCTAACAACCGTGTCAGTTAGGATATGTAGTTTTCTTTAAAAAAATAAAGGTTCTTTACTTATCACCGAATTAGGCCTAACATTCATGTCAGTTAGGATATGTAGTATTCTTTAAAAAAATATAACGGTTTTTTTACGCACCACCGTGTCAGGCCTAACAACCGTGTCAGTTAAGTTATGGAATATTTAAAAAAAAAAATGGGTTTCTTATAATTTAAAACCCTTGTTAGACGTATTTTTTATTATTTTACCGATCTACAACACGTTACCGATTTTTGCGCAGTAGCAATTTTGAGGTTATGTTGGTCACTTTTATTTTCGATTTTTATCGTACTTCTCGTGCTTTCGTATTTTGGATTCTTGCTTTTGGGCACATAATAAAGCATTTTAGTAACAAAAATATCGAAAAATCCATGTCATATTTACCATTTTTTCATATAATGTAATTACACAAATATATATACTAAATTACAATTAAAGTATCCTAATAAAATTGTATATGTAATATTTTCTGCACTCTGCGTCGAAAACATTGAAAAGTCTTAAATCAAAAATACCAGATTGTGATTATTTGATCTAATGAAACTTAAAATAAATAAACTACAAACAATAAAACAAACCAGACTCTCACAAAGAGAAAATACTTACAGTTATAGTAATTTTTAACGTATTGTAATCTGCACTCTTTTTTACATTTAATATTGAAAATTTAACACAAAGTAACAAATTAGAGTCGGTTTTGAAAAAATGTCAACTAAAATAATTAAAAATGTACACTAAAAGCAATAATTTTGCAATAAATAAAACACATATTAGGATTTGTAAAATGGGATTAGATATATGTCCATCTTATGTCCAGTAAACAGTAATTAAACCTAACTACATTTAACACATGTCACAAAACTAAATACTACATAATTATGTTGGGCTGGCTAAGTAGTATAATGACGTTTTTTAAAACGGGAATAGGCCTATGTTTATCTCAGGTACTTAAACCATATTCGTACCAAATTTCATCTCAATTGGTCCAGTGGTAAAAGCGTGATTGAATAACAAAGAAACAAAGAAACAAACACACAAACTTTCAAAAATATAATACGATTAATATTAAGATTCTGAAACGATGTTTAAGAATATCTTGTTTTGTTTAAATAAATAAATACGTGAACCTACATTAGATATTATTTACTGTAGTTAGTGTAAAAAATCAGTTGTTTTATATTCCGTAACGATCAGATGATTTTATTGAACAGGTGATAAGCTATAATAAGCTTCAGGCTATTTTGTTAAAAACTAGCAATATTAACAACAATTATCAAAAACAATTATATTAATTTCGAATGTATTATAAACTTTTACAACGTGCACGTGTTTTTAAATTTAAAAAAATACCGAAACCAAAGCAACACGTTTTCATACAATACGCGTGTACTGCTATTGAAAAAGAGAAAGAAAAAGAAAGAGACACAAATTTAGAGACAAAATTCATTTTCTTGTTTGCGTTTCATATTTCCGTTACATGGTTATATAAAAAAGTTCGGAATTTTTTTTTATTCACTCATCTTGCCAAACACTAAAAACTTCGCTTCAATAATTGAATGAATATCTAAACAGATTACCAAAATATTTCGAAAAGTATACACTTGCATATTTGGGCAGTTTATTTTTAGTGACAAGTCGATGCACGACAAAAGATAACCTCAAACACGCACGATAACCAATAAACATTAGTAATGAATCGGAAATCCAAGGATGAAATCACAGATTGTAATCTATTCAACTCGTTGTTAATATTAGGAAAATACAATACACGACATCGTTTCTACACCGGCGTTAAAGGTGCTGATCAGTGACAGACGTTCAATTAATGAAGGGGAAGTCCAGTAGAATAAAGATGACCCTTATGACTTTAACAAATTGATTGATTACTTCTTATCCACATGTGAAACATACAATTTTGCGTTGTGTCAATACATTGTATGTTGGCTTACAGTGAATCCGTTTTGAAATACTGACAGCATATCTCTAAAAAATCACCCTTTTTGCATTCTACGAAAGTAAAACAGCTTAACCAATTTCACATAATTCTTTTGGGCATATGATTTTACGTTCACTCCACGAAAAAACTGTTAATAAACAAAAACTTTGCCCTGTATGGTTAACAACTACAATTAAAAATAGTGGAATGTTAAGGCGCATGTTCAAGTGCTTGAAGTATTGCTAAAATTAAAATAAAAAACATATGGAACCGACAGAAGCGAAATGACATTTTTGCTTTATATATTCATACTTTTTCGCTATATACATACATATAGCGAACTAATTTTCGCTTTCTCTCACATCATACGAGTTGATTGCTATTGATTTAAAGGTTACAATTAATGTACTGCATACAGTATATATTATGTATTATATATTAAGACTATAATTATTACCAACAAATTGTTATATATATTTACAGCATGAAAATGTTAGTATATGACTACGTTTATTGATAAAACCTAGAAAATCAAGCTGGTATAATATATTTGTATTTATAACAATTTATCTATCTATCTATCTCTATCTCTCTCTCTCTCTCTCTCTCTCTCTCTCTCTCTCTCTCTCTCTCTCTCTCTCAATAAATCAATATATCATTATATATATATATATATATATATATATATATATATATAATTTAATTACCTTTTAATTTCGTTAGGGCCTGGGTTGTATTGTATATAACCTGAATCGTCACTATCACTACCTGAATTATCCATAAAACATTTCGTATCATGTCAATTTGTTGAAAATAAGTTCTGAATTATGTTATACTAATTTAATTCTTTGAATAGTAATTAGTTTGAAGTTTACAATGTTACAAATATCTTGCATACATATATCTTCTTTGCAATATCTTTACAAACATCTGTTTACAAATGTTTTGTAAGCACATGTCTTCTGTAAACACATGATATGTTTACAAATATCTTGTTTTGTTTAAATAAATAAATACGTGAACCTAGCTTATATGTATTATTTACTGTAATTATAGCAAAAGATCAGCTGTTTTACATTAATCCGTAACGATCAGCTGATTTCATTGAACAGCTGATAGGCTACAATAATTTTCAGGTTATGTTGTTAAAAACTGAAAATATTAACAACAATTATTATAAACATTTTTATTAATTTCGAATGTATTATAAACGGTTACAAAGTGCACGTGTCCTTCAACTAAGAAAAAATACCGAAACCAAAGAAACACAACGTTTTCATATAATATGCTTGTACAGTTATCGAAAACGAAGAAGAAAAAGAAAGATGCAGAAATAGGAAAACGAAATTTGTTTGCTCTTCGTTCCGTACTTTCGTTACATTCTTCTGTTCGGCAGACTTTTTTTATATTCACTCCTCTCGCCTAAGGTAACATTAAAAGCTCGCTTGAAAAAAACATAGAAATTTAAATTATTTTTATCAAGCCTTCAATTACTGAATTTAGCACAGTTGAATTACCTTAAACGTAATATTCATAGGCTAACTAAATACTAGAATTAATAATAATAATATTGTGGTACATAGCTGTTTGAAGGGATGAGTTAAAAAGAATTTTTTAAAAGTAACAATAGGGTTTGGATTATTTTTATAACCTTTCACGTTTTGAAAATTCACGTACAAATTAACATTTTAGATTTTCAAAAGAATTTGAAATAGTAAATATTATTATAGCAAAATCAAATTTTTAAAAAATAAAATACAGAATGTACATATCTTTTAAATATTTTCATTGCCCGCCATTTTTAACGGGCTGTAATATGAAGTAGGAAAGGCTATTAAGATAATAAAATTGATTTTTATGCCAAGTTTGAATCGAAGCGGAACACTAGATTATAAACACACGCACGTGATTTTGATTTTTTTAACAAAGAATCAAAAAGTGATTGGCAAGGTTCACAGCTCATTTCAAGACCCCGCGTTTTGTGTTTTGCCGTAATGATCAGTACGCCAAAAACTCATTTTCCAATAGTAGTTCGCTCAATAGTTCACAATGTCCAATGGCCGTGACTACAACTTGGAACACCCTAACACGTGTGAACACCAAATCACGTGAGACGCTACAAAGTAAAGGCGATTACGAAATGATACGCGGTATCGTTATCTAAGTTGCAGCAGTAATCAAGCAATTGTAATAATAAAACAATCAACGTTTATTGATTTATTATATTGCCACGTGTCAGCCTCCACTTGAGGCTGACGTCTTTTGCACTGCTGTATAGATACATGTGTCTGTGTAACGTGACCACCGCGAATCCTGCGCAACGAAAAGGACTTGATTTCAAGACGGTAATGTTTTCCAACCGAAATCAGCGTGTCCTTTATACCAAACAGCTATTCTTGCTGTTGTACAGGGTGGCCAAAGAGGAAGGTAAACCATTTCAAAGACGAACGGGTGGTAAATGCCGCTAAAAAAACAGAGATGAATTTTGCAAGAATATTGCACAAACTTTCTCGTATTGTGATAAAAAAATATAATTTTTAACAACAAACCAACACATATGTCGCTAACCCTAGCGACTATACCGGTTGTAGCAAACGATAAATCGTTTAAGCGTTCTTTTCAAAACTTATTGACTTTGAATGGTATTCTACTTACTTTACTGCAAAAGATCAAGAAGCGTTTAAAACTTTTCTAAAATTAATGGTGAAATTTTTAAAACGCTTTCGTTGACTTTTGTAAGTACAAAACTATGTAAAACATAGAAAATCAGGAAAAACGTCTTTTGTTTCGATCCAAAATAGGTGTATAAGTTTGAGTCGAAATTTGAAGGGCGCATGAGAACGTAAACTTTTCAAAATTCCTGGCGTCTCCTTGTGAACGTTTTTACGCGAAAACTATATACGTTCGGTATAAATATCACTTTTAGTTTCAAATGATACGCCACACTACATAAATAAATAAGAAATATTTCAACTCTCAAACTCTTCAACTACCCTTAAATATTTTTTGTAGTCAGCCCCCGTATTTTTTTAGTTTTTGGCTGCTGCAAAGACCATTTTTGCCAAATTTTAATAGGATCGGGCACGGGCACATCACTTAAAAGTAAGAAGTGCATTACTGACAGACAGACGGACTTACGCACAAATTTATAAAGGTTTATAAAGATTTGCCTACGAAACTTAAAACCCGCTAAATCAACCCTAATGTCGGTCATCGTTCATTGTTACTACAAATTTGTTACACCTACTTGAGTTATGAACGTAAAATGGAATTTTAGCAAAATCTGAAGAGCAGATTTTAAGAAATTTCCAAGATCTAATTGTAAACTACAACAACATAAAAATTTTAATATTAATTTGATCTCCAACGAAATGCAGTTAAACGCGCGAGCGCGCACGCACAAAAAAGTTTTAAATTCAAAATCTTCGTCATATTTATTTGAAAATGGACAGTAAATTGAAATGGCAATTTTAAAAATCTTAAAATCGATTTTCTTTAAGGTTATATCGATTTTCTGCACTTTTCATATATTAGGAACGTAAAAAACAAATAAATTATTTACTGCCTCCAACATACTCTTATCGGAAAGAAACAATTCAGTTTTTTAAAAAAGGTTAAAAAAGTCACAAACGAGTCGCATTACATAGGCTTACATCGCTAAGGATCTGGGTATTCTAAAAATTTGGCACGCGATAAATTTCAATGACGTCATTTTATTATTAGATTCTAGTCAACATGTTTTTTTCTGTATTTATTTCATATCGATAGTTTTTATAGACAAAACAATTAATAAAGTATCGTTTTTTACGTAGTAAATTGTAGATACCGTAACCCTAGCGTTTAAGCGATAAGCTAGAAATTTAAGTTGTCCATTATCAAACTAAACAATATAGGCTACCGCTTTTAATAAATGTATTTCAAATATAGTGTAGTTTACATAGTATATGTAAGAAATATAGTTTTCTTACAATAATAAGTCAGATTCATTAAAAGCAGTTTCAACTTATTTATTTATATTTTTTTTTTATTTTACTTTTTTGTTGAATTTATTGGTATCGTTCAAATCTTACACTTTTTTAAAAAAATCTAATTCACTCACCGCAATCAGAGCGTTAAGTTAAGCTGAATGTTTACTATAAAACAAATGTGCTTAGAGGTTACGTTAAGCTGTGTTCAGGTTATGATCGCGTATAGTTATGTTAAAATAAGGTGTTACGAGATGCCAGAATGTTTTTACCGCAAAACACGGGAAAGCAGAGGCTGTAAATTTAACCCATTCAGCGTCAGGCCAAGGAATAAAACGCCAGTGAACAATGTCACCACGTTACGATAATTGCACTTATCTGCACACTCACAGACAACATGAACTGAAGTTACAGTTCTCCTGATTATAGTGTTTTTGTCCTTTATCGTATTAATGAAAAGGCTTGAACACCTTGAGTAGTGAAATACAAGGTTAGTATGGAGAACTGTACAGAGCAAATGAAAGGAAAGGAAGCGTTCAAACGTTAATCATTGGAAAATTAATCTAAAAGTATTGAGTTAATTGGTATAGAGTTATTACGTAGTCAATAACTGGAATAGGTAGGAAATACCCTAAATTTGTTTCTTACTATAATTAGTTGGCTAAAAAACTGGCGGTTGTCTTTAGCGAATTGTATTGGAAAATGAGCTGCCGTAACGGTCACCATAGTAACACTCAAACCTAAGACCTTGAAATTAACTCCGGCTCTAAACTTTATAACACAATTTGATTGGTAATTAAAAATTTTCATTTTATTACTCTCTCTGTCGTCTGTATGTCTGTCTGTTTCCCTCTCTGTCTCTGTCTCTTTCTCTCTCTCTCTCTCTCTCTCTCTCTCTCTCTCTCTCTCTATATATATATATATATATATATATATATATATATATATATATATATATATATATCTACATTTCTATTTATCCATCTATCTATCTATCTGTCCATGTCTATGTGTCTGTCGGTCCATCTCTCTCTCTCTCTCTCTCTCTCGCTCTCTCTGGCTCTGTCTCTCTTTCATTCTCTGCCTCTGTCTGTCTGCCTGTCCGTCCGTTCCACCCGAGGGGCTCTCTCCTCTCTCTCTCTCTCTCTCTCTCTCTCTCTCTCTCTCTCTCTCTCTCTCTCTCTCTCTCTCTCTCTCTCTCTCTCTCTCTCTTTCTCCCTTCCACCCTCTTCCCATATTCAACACTGAAGGCGTCCTGTTAAAATATTATAGTACAGTTAAGAACCAGGCACTAAAAATTAATAACAGGCTCACTTGGACCGAATACGTGACCGAGACATAGATTTTCATCTATGAAAGTTTTTGCATAGATTTCATTCATTGAAAAAAAATAATTATTTTTACAATTTCATAATCGAGTGCTTCTTGTAAAATCCTAATGACACAACTGTTGGATTTGCCAACACGTTACAACGCGCACAAAACTATTGCTTTCGATTTGTATTTAATTCAAAATGTGATGATCATGTCTGATCACCTCTTGTCATACGAATTTAAATCTTTTAAAATTAAATGATTTTCAGTCTTATCATACTTTAACTGCATTATTTGCTGTTCTTCAGACTGTAGGCCCGACCTACTTGGCAAAGTTTGTTTTAGCCTCACATATAAGTACTAAGAGCACAAGAAAGGGATCAAAAATGCCGATTGTACCAAAGCACAGAGCTGTCATGTACAACAAATCTTTTACGGTATCGGAGTGCTGTTTATGGAACTCGTTAGCAGATTCATTAAAGTCGAGTAATGCCCGAACTCAGTTTTAAAGGTCAATTAAAAATTTTCATATTAGTATTATAGACTGATCTCTGTTCGAGGTGTGTGTATGGAAGCAGGTTTATACATATTTTTTATAAAACTTACATATGTTTTTCTTTGCATAACGCCAATACTTTACGTCAGTTAGACTAATGAAGAAGAGATATCAGCGTTAACGGTAAAAGAAAAGCAACGGAAGCAACTGCGGCTAAAACTAAGAACCTTAAGGTGCGCAGTTCAGAGACGCAGTAGACCGGTGTTTTAGCCACATCGACTACCGAGTCCCCACTTACAGTATGAATGATTTTATTAATTAGCTCATTTTTAGTTTTACCTGATACTTTTAAGTTGTTATATTTAATGAGAAAAACTGTTTTTTTTTTTGTTTTATTTAAAATATTAATATTACTTTCTTTTCTTTAAAAAAACAATCATATTATATACCTGCTGTATGAATTAATGAGTATAGTTGTTCAGTTTTATTTTTAAATACGAATTATAATTACGCAATTGTAAACTTTATTGTAATAATTCCATAAGTTAATTTAAGTTTAAATTATAAGATTTTAAGAAGTTAAGTAGAAGAGAGGACCTAATGGTCCTGACGTAGCCTCAAATAAAGACATTTATTCATTAATTAATTTATTCTCTTTCCCTCTCTTTTTCTCTCTTTCTCTCTTTTTATCCATATATTATAATATATACAGTTCGGTGGTCGATGTGGCTAAGGCTTCGTTACGCAGCAAAATCCGTTCTAAAGTTTAAAAATGGCGGCAATTCCAAATCCGAAATAGTCATAAATTTTTATCTCGCAACTATATTTGAAAATCCGATTTTACAATAGGCGGATTGACTTCATTTTACTATTAATTGTTTTCTCAATACAACATTGACATTTATTTATGGAGACTTTAAC
The DNA here is from genome assembly GCA_022606455.1 of Callitettix versicolor. Classification (NCBI taxonomy): domain Eukaryota; kingdom Metazoa; phylum Arthropoda; class Insecta; order Hemiptera; family Cercopidae; genus Callitettix; species Callitettix versicolor. The sequence continues at coordinate 36,004,032 of CM040186.1, forward strand.
GCTGATTAAGAAATGAAATCAGATTATTAGAAAATTCAGGCGATATTACATTATTGAAATAACGTTACTACTATACAATTTTAATGTATTTACTTCAATAACATCAGCGAGACATCTGCGTGCAGTGATTATTTCATCTGTTAAGGCCCGAATATACTTGCGCGTTCATGCTAAATCGTCTCACCTAGTGGCACGACCCTTTACGGGTCCCTAATCAAATCGTTGTCGTCATACGGCCCTCCCCTTTACCGCCAAAGGTCATGCGCGGGTTTTTACGCATGCGTATTAGAATTAATTACTTTATTGATGTTGATTAATGTCATAGCTTATTTATGAGTCCTAGGAAGTAATCATTGCTAAATTACTTAGTAGTTACATCGCAGGAAATAAACGACTGTCCTAATAAATACATGAGATGAACGCCGTAGCCTAGCGATTATTTCGCTGCAACTTGCGCGTAGGTTCGATCCTAGTTATTATCATTTGCTTTATACATAGTTTCGGTTTGACAAATGTGTGATATTTTTATGGATAATATAATTTATTTATTCGCTGATCTAAATGCATATGATATAATAGTAATACACGTAATAATACATTATTGGTTGTTTTATTTAATTTTTTTCAGTTCGATAATTTTGCTGGTATGAACTATGTAAAGAGTGAAAACAATTTATTGTAAATGAGTAATCGAGATTTAATGGAAAAAAGAAACGAATAATATACAACAATGTACAGCAAGAAGTTGAACAGTGGTTATAGAACCTCTTTATAAACAATGTTCGAAGTGACAACAGAACTTTCAGTCAATTTTTGTTCGTTATTCCCTTCTGCAGCTACGTTTACGTTTGCGAAAGACTTAACTCTTCAGAAAGCAACGTATAGCACTAATCTTTAATTCAATACTTGTAATTTAAACTTACCTTACATATCTTTTTAAGTTAAAATCGTTGCAAAACCATATAGGTCTACTATTATTTTTGTCAATATGAATTTTTGTGATAACAGCCGTTATAGTTATATTTAATACATGTATGACCTGTTAATGAAACAATATTTATTTATTTAAACCAGTACATTAGATTACACATATGTAAATAAAATTTACAAAGGTAAGTAACCCACAAAGATATAAAATACCTGTTTGCGGGCCTGGTACAAAAGAAAAAATATACAAAAACTAATACAGAAAGGGAACAATTTGCACAAAAGAAAGTATGCATCATCTTATAACAAAAGCATCTCATAATACAAGCATATAATTGCAGGATAAATAGAACATTTTCTAGTAACACTTAGTATAGCAATATAACCTATAACAAAGACATAATCTATGACTTTTCAAAAATTATTTTTTTAGTTTTTATTTAATCACAAATTTATTATTCAAGGTTTTTAATTCATTTTGAAGTTCATTAAACAAACGAATACTTAATATTACTATTTTTACTACTTATTGTCTTATTGGCAATTGAATACTCAATTCAATAAGAGTCTTAACCAGATGTAAGTATACATCTGGTTTTACTTGTTGAGGTAATGAACTCAAGTTATAAGTCATTATAATGAAATTTTAGAACCTCAAGCGAAAAAAAGCTGTTCAATACGTAGTAAGTGTTTCAGGGATTGAGAATTATTTTTGTGTATACTTTTAATAATTTTATTTTGATGTGAATGAAGTAATGTAGCAGTAGCTCATATATGCAACCTCTCCCCAGGTTCATACAGATATCATTCATCACATTTAGCTTATTTAATACAATAGGCCTTACTTTGTTCTAATTTCGTATTTAAAACTATAACCTATAAAATTAATGACCTCCATATAAAATCCGGTTATAGTAGGTTTCATTCTTAAGTATTTCACAATAAGTTTCAGTGTTAAGAGCCATACATACCTAAATTAATCAGGCTACAGTATTTACTCTTTACTAATAACAGAGTCTTTTATTTAATAACATTTACAAGTTAGAAATGTCCTAGATTGTCTTACCGATTCTGTTTTCAAAACTGATTCGGTCAATAATTATTTAAGTCCCGCATAATTTAAATATTACTCTCAACAATGTTTTCTGTAACAATCAGCTGTTTTGTTACATATACAATTATTCGCATTAGGCTGCACTCTCACAGGGACACTTTATACTGCTGCTGAAATTTTGCTTACAGACCTTTTATCGGTTTTAAGTCGATTTTATTTTATTGTAAAGTCTTAATATGGAAACGCATGACACCTATAAGTACCCAATAACGCAGGTCCTTACATTAAATACAAAACCGACTGGAATGCTTAGCCCAATATTTGGAAGTTTGTGAAAATTTTAATATTTCTTACATTCCTCTTGGTTTGTTGTTGCTTTTAAATTCTTATTTAGAATAGGCTGTAGAAAGCTTTATTTATTTTGTAAAAAAAAGCGGCTGACCTGTTTTTTTTTTTTAGATTTTATATTTAATTTTTAATGATGGTAATCAGAAAAAATCATTTCAGTTTTATTAAATGTTATGCTCATTCTATTAAAACATATGCTGAAATAAATAATGTGTGTTCAAATTGTGAGATAAATATTTTTTTTTTATAAAACATTACACAAACTTTCGCACATTCGTATAATTAGAAAGTAAAAATTTAGTTTTTGAAAACTCAGAAATTGAAATGGCAATTATGTTAAATTCAGACTCACTAATCACCCAATAATACGTGCATTTTGTAAATAAATATACAAAAACATTTGTATCAGCACGCTCAAGACTGCAATTTTATTCCGATTTGATTCACACTTGGCACAAAAAACGATTTTGGCAGTAGCTAGGAAACGTTCGTTAACCAGACAAATGCGTTCAACACTTTCAAAATGACTGCAGTTTCAAATGTTTTAAAATTCATTACGTTCTTTTTCTTCAATATTTTTAATAGCTGATTTCATCATCTTAATCAGTGTTAAAACTACTTAAATTAAAATTCTGAGTTTTTCAAATCTACTGTAATTAAGAAATTTAACTTGAAGGCGGTCAGGACTTATTTTCATATTTTCAATGCGATTTTAAAGTTTAAAACGCTAATTACGTAGCTTTTAATGCTGTATATGATGGTCAAATCATAGTTTCAAAAAGAAGTTAAGATACAAACAATTTTTTAAGTCGCTTCCATCACGTCAGCGAGACAGATGCGTGTCGCGGCTATTTATACGTTTTATTGGATATAAATATATATTACGATATTTTTCTTAAGTTTAGTTAACATTACTCGATTACAAACCCATTTAGGCCTCTCGATTCGTTTTTCAATCTGTTTTTTTTTAAAGTTCCTGCAGGCCATTCAAAATAATTTATCGGTGTTGGCACGGATCCGCGATAGCCGTTGGAGAACTATCGCGACACCAAAAAACCGGTTGGTTTAGATCCTCCAGCGAATTTTACAAACACGAATCTATTCGAACAGAATATTCAAAATCACATCTAGATATCATCTGCGCGGCTGAAACAAAAATAATATCGAGTATTGTGTGATTTACTGGTTTGACGATGGATATCGCATTGCGTTCAAGCACCAAAACAACACAGTTAGAAAATGGAAGGAACAGGATCAATAGAAAGATAAAACAATTTTCTGGATACGCAGATTATTCGATACTTGTTAAAAGAAAGAGTACGGTTTCTTTCTTCAAGCAATTAATTTACTTTCTTGTAAAAATATATTTTTTTAATTTTTAGTAACAAAAACCAAGGTATTTCTGCAGAGTTTACTAAACATGCCCATCTCAAGGCGTTACAAAGACTGCCTTGGATTTTCCTTTGCTGTAATCGCTTAACTCACTTTCTCATTAGTCTAACTGGATTAAAATATGGACGCTAAGAAGATTTAATAAGAGAGAAGAACAATAGGTCCAGACAAGCTAACCTGAGGCAATAGAAGGTCTAATGACCGTAAGCTTTGCCTTGTCGATCTCCTATTCTTGTTAGTCTAACCGGCTTGTTAGATTGTATAGACGTTAATAACACGAAATTAAAAAGAGAAAGAACAAGATAAGATAAGTCTCGAAAAGGAAAGATACATCAACATGCGTACAGAAGTGAAAACATTTCAAAGGGACGTTTTTCAACTTTCAAAACGTTTAGGCCTATTTTATTTGCGAGCTCTGATCACTTTTTTCTCTCTTATTATATTGTTAGCCCTCTTAATCTTTTTTTCTTTCCATTGTTTGACTTTCCTAGCCAATTATCAAATCGCGTTAAGTGATTGTATCCCTGTGAAACAATAGCCATCGTGCGTAAATGGCGTAGATTTAGATTGTACTTTAGAAGCTACCGGGTTTGGTAAACTCTGACACCGCGAACAAAGGATCTATTGTAAATTTAAGTCTCTTTGATACTAGTTCAGTAAATTGCCCTCATTCTGCTGAAGGGTTTGGAGATCCTGGAAAACACTCTTCACCTCCTGCTGGCATGAGCTTCAAAAGCATAGATATACGACATGCAGAGTTTCTTCATCCTTCTCACTTAACCTACACTTAGTTTCTCCTTGGTAAATTCCAACTTTTCAGACGCTCTTTCAAACCACAGTGTCCCATAATAAGTCCCGTTTTTTTCTGATTTTCTTTCTAAACTGAGTCCGTCTGACCCTCCTAAGTCCTTATAGAAGAACCTCTTTTAACAAATATGCCTGACTGAAAGTACTTTTTCAAGCTGCAAGGTTTTTTCGCCTCTGCCTCTGGGTTATTTCCATTTATCTAAGCCTCTTAAGGTTTCATTACATCGCACTGTTGTCAGACTCCCGAGCTTTCTTCGGTAAGATTTGTGTTACATCGAGCTTAGACGATTGTAGACGGCCTTCCAGATTGCGAGAAGTTTGACCCATCACACTTCTTTCGTTGTTTGAGGAGGTCCGTCCAGCACACAGCCTCCAGTGATTCCACACTGCTAGCGGGTTCCAAGTGTGCTGCCTTAGTTCCTCCATCTCCATAGTATTTTCACTCCCCAGGTCCACTTTTGCCAATTCCGCAAGCTTTTACGTTTGTTTTCAGCCATTAAAATCCCACAAGTAGCTAGTGACATAAAATGTAAGGCTAAATTTAAATTGGTGGTGCCTGTTACTAAGACTATGGGGTAACCAAATGCCCTGAACGGAGCGGACAACGCATTCAAAACTGAACCTATTTTTTTTAACGTAAGTGCTGCCACTGAAAGCGAAGCGGAGGACAGTGTCGCCGCTCAGCTCCGTTACACTTTCAGTGGCCGCACTTACGTTAAAACCAATAGGTTCTGTTTTAAATGCGTCATCTGCTCTGCATTAGATGGCCACCAGGACTTAAAGCTAAGTTCATCATCGGGCGTACGCAGTTCCACTTTGGCTTGCGATGTGGATGGGGGTAAGGATGGACTGTTAGGAACTGAAATGGATGTTGGGTTCTGTTTCCTCCAGAGGGATCTGAAATAGAAGTGGATCAGTTACTTACGTATGGGCCACTGACGGATTAATGCAATTTTTTGGGTAGGGGCGGCTGTAATACACTAAAAGGTCTTTACACTAGTACTGTTTTTAATACATATTAATTTTAGTTGTGAATGAGAGCTCCAGGGTGCAGCATACATATCTTTACTGTCGTAGGAGTCACGTCTTAAAAGTCAGATGATTTAATTGACATTTGGATTCAATAATAGGCTAAACAATAGTTTGAGACAATAATAATTGGGACCACTGACGGTTTGACGCAATTTTGTTGGTGGGGGGGCCGTTGGTTGGATGATACAATTTAAAAGAGGGCAGCCTAGAGGATGATAATTTTTGAAATAATACCTTCAAAACACAGCACTATTAATCTGTTTTGAGTCTTAAAACGCGTATAAAATAAAGGTAAACATTGACTCCATTTTAGACCAAAAAAATCACTTAATTTTCTTAGATTCCTTATTTTTAAAACTTTTGCAAAACTTCTCCAATTACATAACTTCCCCTCTTCTCAATATACCTATCACTAATTTTGTATATGTAGTTGCAGTGACTCCAGTTGCTTTACCCTTACTATTAACGCTGATCCCTTGTTCTCATTAGCCTGAGCAAGTCCAGTTAAGCGTCACAACAGTTTGTCAACCAAGTTTCGATCAATTTTAGAGCCGAGATCTTTCTGTGGTTGCATGAAGAGAAGAGAGTACCAATTTAAAATATCTAACTGATTAACCCCGTTCTCACCCTTAGTATAAGCATTTCAAAGTGCACAAACGTACATATGTACATAACAAAACTTCATGTACATACACAGTTGAGATCGGGATAATGTGACGAGTTTCGGAACCCTCAGAAGGGCTTTGACTCTTTTCGTCGAAGCTGCGATATTTCCACTTTAAGGAAGTCAAATAGGATCTTTTACGTTTTTATTTTATTTCTTTTGTCTCGGGAGGGGCGGTTGCCCCTTCGCTTCCCTTTCATCCGTCCTTGGTGTGGGCAGGACTCTCCAACACTTCCAGCAGCTTATCCTTTACAGTACACTATGACGCATAAGTGTATAAAAGGAGCTTAAGCGAAACGAATATCGCTCTACGACACGTGCCCACTACCTCTTTGTCGCCTTTGTTTTGAAACAAACTTTTATTGACCAACGCAACTGTTGCGTGCACGTTTTGTGTTACATGTCCTCGTTTAAGAATAGATTTACACAATGCATCACCGGATGACAAACGACAAAAGTGCGAAGCAATTTACAAGGAACTGAATGATGTAGGCAGTTATTTAATTATGTCTTGTCATTTTGTATTCTTGAAAAATATAATTTACATGTTTAAGTATATATTTATTGTTTGTTCGTATAAATTAAATTTATTTCCGACAGTAAGGGAATGAAACAGAAGTGCCAACATAAACCGACACTCTCTGGACAAGTTTCCCCGTATATCCACGTGCTCGACCGCGAGGTAAAGCAAAACAGTTAACACGCGCGTTAAGACCAATTACGGGAATTTCCCCTGTTTTATTAGTTCTGAAAATCCCGTCTTTCAGTCCCCGGTACTTTGCGGATTCTTAAGAACAAGATCCAGTACATGAACATAATCGTTGCACAAGATAGAAGCGAATTTTTAAAAGGTAACAATATCATACCAACCTACATTTTTTCTTACACTTTTTTGGTAATCTGACTCCATAAATTTGCATTTTCAGTGAGCTGAACGGAGGGGAATGAAGATGAAAGGCAACAAAAGCGAAGTTCAGTCAGTTTAAAGAACGCGTTCGTATCTTTTAAATCTAAATATTTATGCCTCCTATAACGAATTCTAGGAAACAACTATGTTTAAAAACCGTAACCCATGTAACGAGAAATAATACGTTTGGAGGCGTGGTCATCGTCATGGAGGAAGCTGACCAAAACCGAACCTAGATAGAGTTGAAGCTCCGTTACACTTACATTAAAAACAATGGTTACGTTTAGAATGCGTAGCTGCTACGCATTTGGTGTCCACCCAGTTGACAAATTTCGTTGAAAATACAATAATTCTGACGACGGTCAAGGTTTATTTTTGTGTTTTCAGTCTAATTTAAAAATGCTAATTTATGTAACATCAAACGCTGATAACAGTTGTAAACTTAGTGTAAGTTGAAAAATATTACGGTTTTTGCAGATTTATAATAGCTGCCATTTTGAAACTGTTGAACGGATTTTGCTGGGTAACGAACTTGTTTTACTGTAAGCGCTAGAATAAGAATGAACTATTACAAGCCCCACATCCCCAGTGACAGACTTCTTGGCAACTCTAAAGACAGAATTGTTTAGACGAACCGCGGCGTTTATATTGTCTTATGTGGTGATTTTGTTATGTGGTTAGACGAACCGCGGCGTTTATAGTGTCTTGTGTGGTGATTTTGTTATGTGGTTAGACGAACCGCGGCGTTTATAGTGTCTTATGTGGTGATTTTGTTATGTGGTTAGACGAACCGCGGCGTTTATAGTGTCTTATGTGGTTATTTTGTTATGTGGTTACACAGACCAAACTAATACATGCACCTCAATCAAATTATAGAAACATAAATACTTAGTTAAAAAGCAGCAAAGTACCAGTAGCCTACCAATATCTCTTTTATAGCTACTGTGGAAAATTTTAAGACCAGTTCTGTTGAACAGGCCATCAAAATGTAGAAACAGGGTAACGCATTTAAATAGGAGAGATTTTGCCCATAATTGACCTGCTATTTAGTGAGCTGTTCTCCATTGTGTTAACTTAAAGCAATCTAAAATTACCCCATTGCCAATTTTACTGGGGTAATTTTTTTAATGCGGGTAGATCTATGTCAATCCAGCCCAATTTCTACTTGCGGCATACGGAGGCTATAAAAAGTGCTGGAACATAAAAGCGTCCTTCAGGTCAACTTCAGACAAAGTTTCTTAACGATGACAGAAACATCCTCGAAGATTTTAATGAACTATGTTCTTCTCGAAATGATTTTGTCGAATTAACGAAGTCCACACTGGTTTCCGATGTGAATCACAATTTTCCATATGTGAGGGCGCATATCTGTAGCGTATTTTCTATGCTTACGAAGCTATTCTAGCTGCGAAGCTCAATTATTAATGAAAAAAAAATAAACGGACATTTCCTAAAGCCCAACCACATAAAGTTATACACATTCGTCATTATTCTGAATATAAAATAAAAGGTTATTTTGAATGTAAAATTGATATTATTTTATTACTTATCTATTGCAGCCTTACAACCCCTATTTTACCGCAACCTGCTTTACATGTCTTCGCAGACAGAAACGCAGACTTCCACCATTATTAACTAACGGCATAAATATAGGAACAGCAAGTGAGTTAGGAGGGGACAATTTTAACACATCAAGTCTTCGCTTTGCGAATAGCTAGCTAACATAAAACACACGTCAACTAATTCATGTTTGTGCGTCTAGTTCTTTTGTGATGTGCTGCGCTGATGAGCGTAGTGTATGTGTGTCACGCTGGTATATTGTTTACATTTTTAAAAATTTATTATTACAATTAGCTATTTAATTATTGCAGTTTATACAATATTTCTTATTGTAAGTTATTATAAGTTATAACCTTATAATATTTTGCAATGGTAAACAAGATCAGCCTTCTGTACTTTATTACATTGTTTTTAATTATTAAAAAGGTGATTTAAACAGATTAAATTAGATAAGTTATAACTGTATTAGTTTTTAGATCACTTTTTCAGTTTCACCTACTGATTGTTAAAATCTTTCAGTCGTTATTATTTTACTGTCACTTTTGTGAGAAGTTTAAGGTAACAAATTTATTTATTAAAGTAAAGTTGTGTTGCTTTGCAAACTTTAATAAATGGCCCTATGTGTATAGTTTAAATACAGTAGATTACCAATAAAAACGAAATGAGCGTGAGACATTTTTCGCAATACAATCACGCAGTTTTGCCACTTTAAATTGTCCTTGGTTCAGTTAAACGTCCCGAAAATCCAGTAAAGATAACTTTCACCTTTGAAATGTATAACAAAATGACAGCGGAAACACAATGCCATCAATATCTCACGAGACAGAAACATGCGATATAAAAGCTTTTTGGTTCTGAGAAGTGTCGGCCTCGATTCGGCTTCTGACTTGCGTAAGATTTTGGACAAGAAAACTTATGTTTTGCCCCCGATTCGTAACTTCGGGCCAGCGCGTTACAAGGTTTCAGAAAAAAACAGCTGATTTATACTGACATCTTGTCTGCACGACTACCAAAGGACTATCGCATTACGATATATTTTTAGGGAATTTCCATTGGAAGATGAGCTATTGGGGCGCCATCATGGTAAGACCCAGGTTTGGGATATTGAAATGAACGCCAATTCTAACTCGTGCGCGCGCGTGTGCGAAAATTTTGTCCAATTTGATTCAAACGTAGTAAAAAATCTATTACGGTAAATAGCGTTTAACAGTTACAAAATGGCGATCATTTCAAATCTTTAAAAATTAATAAATTTTCTTTTAAGAATTTCTCGAAAATCGTATTCCACAATTGTAGTCAAAATCAGCATTTTGAATTCGACGAAGTCAAAGTTCATATATGAAGATTTTAATGCTGATTATGATGGTGAAATCAAATTTTAAAAAAGTGGTAAAGTAAAAAAAATAATTTTGAAAATTCGCTTTCGCCTAGTCAGCAAGACAGCTGCTTGAAACGATTATTTTTGTAAACGGTTTTTAACGGTTTTGTTTAACTTTAGCAAGAATATGTCGCTTTATCGTGGAAAATTTTGATAAAAATTAGATTTTAAGTCTCATTATCAACGTTCTTGTTACATTTTAGACTCAGAGAGCATAAAAAACCTATAAAAAAATTGTAAACCAATTTTTTTGCAAGATACAAATGTTTAAATACTAGCAGTTCAAAAAACATTATACCTTGCAGTATATTCTTAATTAATATACAGAGAGCTTCACGACTGCGCTCGTAACCTTTTCCGCCAATTTAACCGGTAACCGTCTATGAAAAATATTACTGGACCAACTTTATTGGAAATTGTATGCTCTTTCTCCAAGAACCAGTCAACGTTATGATAGGTTTTACATTTCAACTAGTATTACAGGAAGTAACCAGTAACTACACTCTCAACGTTGAATCAGAACCCGCCATTTTGAAACCGAAGTTGAAACAATCTTCTCATAAGTATTTCGGGTTTTAACATGGTACATTCGTACCATATTTCAAAACAATTGGTCAATACTGTTGATTAAAATTCAGTACATTCGTCGTTGTAAAATCAGAGGCCGCCATGTTGAAATGGAAAAGAATAGAAAAAAATAGGCAGTGCGGGACTGGCCGACAGAAGTGACTATTTCTTTTGGCATGCCTGACTGTATACTTTTCACCATTATGATTTAATTATTTTTATAAACCCCGGAGGGGTGCGGACTAGCTGCACCTATTGAGAGGATTTAGACGTCCCTCGTGGTACCCGAGTCTAACACACACTTACACTTACAACAATACACTTACGACTTTAAGACGTTACACTCACACTTACATTTAGGGAGGCAATAATAACCTCAATGGTCTTTTTTCGCCTTAAAAAAAATGATAAAAATGTATATGCATGCAGAAAAGGGCAACTCTTGCCTTATAAAATTATTTTCGTATTAAATTTCGCGTGTGCAGGTACACAACTTGAAAATTAACTGGAACTGTCACAGACTATGAATTTCAGTGTCTTAGGCTATATAAGGGACTTTAATAATTAATCAGCTAATAACCCTAGTTCTGACAGTTATACTGTCTAAGTATAATAATAAATATAATATTTGTGGTTCTGGCATTCAAGAAATTTGTATAGATCGTATACATTAAATAATTTAACTACAAAAATTTAGAAAATACACATTTTAAAAATTAACAAGAACAATAAACACAACTTCAATTGAAATGATATTGAAGCTATTGTGCGAAATCAGCTGTTTAGAAGTAGTCACTTCCAGTCTACATACATACAAGAACAATATATGCTGTGCAGTATGCATTGAAACGTGACGCGAAAGTTTATACCCATGTTTTGTCAACCACGACCATACAAGTTTTCACTTCAAAAATACATTTTATTAATCACTAAATAAACTTCGTCACTAAAGTGCGCGTACGTACGTGTTAGAACGTTCCGTGACGGCAAACTGAATTTTTCTTCGTGCAATAACGTACCTATAGCCCGCAATAAGAAGTAGTCATTTCAAAAATTTTAAAATCACGTTTCTCAGGTTATTACATGTTTCTCACTTTTAAAAATTACACACAGCTAATTTTTACGGAATAAAACTAAAAACAACACAAACACAATGTCTTTTCTCTACTAAATTGTGTTTTTGCCTAAAGACAAGTAAATATATAAGTACCGAAAAGTTATTACAACTATAGGCCTATTGGCAACACTGCAAAATCAACTACCTGAACTGGCGTTCCCTGTTACAGTTACTGAAATAATTCAAAGCATTTAAGCGTTAATCAATTTAATTATAACTACGAAATCAAACACAAGCGTGTTTCTAGGTTTTTTTCAGTTATTAGCGTTTTATATTCAATAAAGGTCAAAGAACAAATCACAGCATCGTTGTATAACAACACGCAATGAGGCTGTCATTGAGTTGACAGACAGACAGACAGACCGTAATTTGTTGTGACACGTTACGACATGCGCGTGGCATTTGTCCATTCTGCGGCTAAGTACCGAGAAGTAGACGTTACGCTTCCCGACAAAAAAACGAATAAATCGAAAAAAACGAATATATTTTAATTACTGATTCGATAACGGAACTCGTTTGGCGATTTATAGAACACTGAGGAAATAAACGCATTGTTTGCATTTAACAGTTCCGTTTGTGCAAACTCACGTGTGGGAAACATAAAGCTGTTACGAAGAAAAATTTATTTTTAAAATTGGTCGTAAAATAGTGTATTTATTATGTTTGGGTGAGGCAGCAAATGGTTATTTTCACTCTTTTATTGCCACATAGTAAATTTCTTTATTTCCAAATGTGGTTCGTTAACTTTGTTATGCAACGTTGTAAATGACTGTAATTTGAGCCAATAAAATTTAGCTAACCAGATTTTTTTCAAGACATCATCTCAATTCGTTTAAATGTTCTATGACTCCATTTGAGCAAATTTTAATCAAAATCGTTAGTGCTGATTTACATAAACTCCGTTTTTCTTAACTTTTTTTAAATCTTCATGCCAAATTTTATTAAATTACAGTAGTTTAGTCCCCAGTAATATTTAACTTTGGGACATAATTAATACATTTAATGATTCGTTGTTCAAAGAACGGCAGGCCTCGCAATATATTCTTAATTAGTATACACAGCGCTCCGCGAGAGCGCTCGTAACTTTTCCGACAATTTAATCGGTAACCGTAACATTTACGAAAAATGTTACTGTAACCATCATTAGACATTTTACGCTCTTTCTTCAAGAAGCGGTCAAAATTACAATACGTTTTGCCGTTCAGCCAATATTACAAGAAATAACCATCAACTATATTATCGACATTAAATCAGAGCCTTCCATCTTGAAAAGGAAGGAAGTGGGAAAAAAATCTTACATATAGATATTTCGGACTTTGTACAAGATACCTTCGTACCAAATTTCAAAACAATCGGCCAATGTGTTTGACCAAAACTGCGTACACCCGTCATAGTTAAATCACAGGCCGCCATCTTGAAACAGAAGTAAATTGGGAAAAATAATTCACATACATTATTTGAATTTTATACAGGATATCTTTTCAACAAATTTTAAAACAATCGGTTAATACATATGGGTAAAACTGCGTACACTCGTCATTGTACATCAGGGACCGCCATATTGAAACGGAAGTGGATGGTAAAACATCTTGCTACATTGTCGTTTGGGCTTTTTATACGGTACTGCCGTACTAAATTTCAAAGAATCGGACAGCGATGATAACCTTAATGGTTTTTCGCCGCAAAAAAATCGAAGCAATCGATCAGTGAACTCAGCTAAAACTACTTAACAAACACACAAACCAAATGCTCAACGTTCGAATTGAAACATAGACCTCGCGAAGTCAATAATATATCTAACTGGACACACACAGTACATAGAAAAATTAGAAAAGCTCTTGGTCAAGAATGCAACTCACAAAAAATTCACAGGTCTCTGTTAGCTTTCACTCAAACCTTCCACTGTTTGTTTACGTTCTATATTTATAATTTCCTATTCTCTACCACAGACAGAAAAACGCTAAATGAATTGCACAGAAAAATCAAGATCCGATGAGGGGTTCGAACCCACCCAAGTCTGTAACACACTATTTTGGCCAAGTGTAGCGCTTTGAGCAAACTGATATCTTTATACTTTATCTTTAAGTCTCATAAGCTGTTAGTTACTGTATTATTGTTAGGCTATATTAAACTCTTTATATTTTGACAAGTCTCATAAGCTGTTTGTTAGTTACTGTATTATTGTTAGGTTATATTAAACTCTTTATACTTTAACAAGTCTCATAAGCTGTTAGTTACTGTATTATTGTTAGGTTATATTAAACTCTTTATACTTTAACAAGTCTCATAAGCTGTTAGTTACTGTATTATTGTTAGGTTATATTAAACTCTTTATACTTTAACAAGTCTCATAAGCTGTTAGTTACTGTATTATTGTTAGGTTATATTAAACTCTTTATACTTTAACAAGTCTCATAAGCTGATAGTTACTGTATTATTGTTAGGTTATATTAAACTCTTTATACTTTAACAAGTCTCATAAGCTGTTAGTTACTGTATTATTGTTAGGTTATATTAAACAACTTACTGCTTATACTTCGTATAGTGAAAAACGTACATTTGTGGAACTCGGGGAGTTGCCGACAGAAAGGAAGGTTTTGTTAATGATATTATTGCTGTATATGTAATTAGTCTGAAGGTATATTTACAAATATCTTGTTTTGTTTAAATAAATAAATAAGTGAACGTAGTTTAGATATTATTTACTGTAGTTGTAGTAAAATATCAGTTGTTTTATATTAATTCGTAACACCACCAGCTGATTTCATTGAACAGCTGATAGATAATAAGTTTCAGGTTGTTAAAAACTAGCAATATACACACGCAACAATTATACACGCTTATACTAATTTCGAATGTCTTATAAACGGTTACAACGTGCACGTGTACTTCAATTAAGGAAAAATACTTAAATCAAAGCAACACAACGTTTTCATATAATACGAGTGTTCGTTTCATATTTCTGTTAACTTTCTCCGTTCGGCAGACTTTTTTCTGTTTACTCCTCTCGCCAAAGATAACATTACAAGCTTCGGTTTGTAAATAAATAATAAACAGTGTTTGATTTGCGCATGCGTATGATTTTAATATCTAAAATGATATAAAGTTAACAGCGTCGTTAGCTAGGCACATTTAGACAAACAAATAAACAATGTAATTTTCTTTTGATTACTTGAACATGTCGGCGGACACGATGAAACGCGTACGTGACAATGGTTGCGTGATTGAGTCAATTAAGACATCACGTTCGACACAAGTGCCTTCTCTCGTAAACAGCGCAGAAAATGTAGTTACATTTTCAATAAAAATAATTGTACAACACAAGTTTTCCTAATATAAATAAAATATGAAATCTTCAATGGTGAATGACCGAGCGAAATTTCTGTTTCAACGCGACCGTTCCGCGTTTGAATAATCAGGTACCATTAAAAAAACTATCTGATAGTCTGATCAGGAAGTATAAAATAGAACAAAGAAAGCAATAAAACAGCTGATGGTAGTTGTCGGGGAAAGGAGACAACTAGGAAAAAACGACAACTGTCCAAATAAGGTTATGTGGTACTTTTATGTGCTTCTGAACGCACAACTGTTATGAACTGCCTACGAAAAGTCATGGATAAAACAAGTAGGGATTGGTTAAAAAAAATGAATGAAGTGAAGGTTACCAGAGAAAGTCCTCGAGGAAAGGCTACAAAGCATTTAATATAACCTAAAAGTACACCCACTATTATAAAAAGTGTGCTCGTTAACAAAGGCTTAATTCCAAGTAGTTGAACTGCTTGCCACTAGGAGCGCTGCAAATTGCAGGGTAAGAAGACGTTTGAGAAAATAGACAGTACTTTAATCTATTGGAATGTAGTTCAATTCTCTGCCGCAAGAGCACTTACATATCGTTCATAAGATTTATCATTATAGTAAGTTTATATTCAATGGTGTAAGTCAGTTGGACACGAACGGCTTATGAACGATGTGTAAAAGGGAAATATAATTGTGGAAGCATAGAAGAACCAGAAAGGTTAGGACAGACACGCACTTTGATAGTGAAGAAGATTTAGAAGGCTGTGCAGTGATTGAAAACAGAAAAACTATTATGATGCCTGAATTTGCAAATAGTGGTTATCCTGTAGGTAACGTGTTTTTGATCATTAAAACGATAAAAAAACCTTTTTTAATACTTAATAACGTAATTGACACTGTTGTCAGGCGGTGAACCTAAGGAAAAAAAGAGACAAATCGTGAAGTTCACAAATAATCGCCAAGATATCCTAGCGTTGCGTCCATCTAAGGCACGAAAATAATTCGAAGTTTTTTATGGTTAAGATGATAAAACATTTTAACCATTTAAAATAATCATTTATTTAAAATCATTTATCATTTAAAAAAAACATAAAATGATAAGAGATATCATCGCGTTTGAAAGTATATATATATTTTTTTTTAAATCATGCTATAGTAGATTGTTAAGGAAATTGTTGAAAAGAAAATAATAATACAATTATCAGTGTTTGTGCGTTAAACCCTCTTGTCAGCACGGAAGCTAGTAATGCCGGATATTTCTGCAATTTACTTGTGTTTTGCCTTCTCTCTTCAAAGAGAAACATTGTGTTTTGCCAAAAGAAAAGGCAATATGCATCTTAACTGGGTCAGTTTTGAAGTCCCCTGACTCAGTCTGTTTGTGTCCTCGTTTATAGACCAAAAGGACTGATCGATTTTTTTAAAATTTTGTAAATCATCATCCTTGATGCTGTAACTCATTTGCGAGTCCAGGCCTACCTCAGGAGTCACCGTATCAGAGAATATATTTTCTCGACGATGTTGTTCTCACCCATTCTGACAATGTGGCCTGCCCAGTGCAGTCTTGCCAATTTTATATACGTCACTATATCAGGCTCTTCGTGGATCCAGCTACTTATTTTCCGTAAATGTCAATCCTTCACTGGACCAACAATTGTTCTTAGTATTTCCCTTTCTAACACCAGCAGTGATGTTTCGTTTATCTTTGTCATAGTCCATGTTTCCGCACCATAAACAAGCATCGGGCGTATTAGTGTTCTGTACAATAGTAACTTCGTGGCTTTTGATGTATCTCTGGAAAAAAATAGCACCTAGTTGTATTTATTAACTACTCCACGTATATGCCCTCGTTTCCTTGCTTAAATCATTATCTTGAATTTACTGTTGATTCCAGATATGTATTAGAGTATTACTGGATTGCTTCTATATTGTGTTGCCCAATCTTGATACATATTCTTGAGAAAGTATAAATTTATTCAAAAATATTTTAGCCTCAAATCAGCACACTGCAAACGCTGAAACATTTTTTCTAAAGTAAAATATTACAATTGGATTAACGATTCGAAACTTAAATTTTAACAAAAACAATCACGGTATTATTTTGATTTACCGCTGTCTCGTTGACGTGATGGAAGCGAATTTCCAAAAAATATGTTTTATTTCACGTTCATTATCAGCGTTAAATTTCCACTGATTAGCGTTTTGAAATTTTAAAATTACATTGATAAATACGAAGATGAACTCTGGAACAGCTGGAAATAAAAATTTTCGTATTTCCAATATAATTTTAAAACAAAGTATAAAAGAAAAAAAAATAATTTGTAAGATTTGTAATAACCTCCATTTTGAAACTGTTGAACTTGTTTTGATGGGTAATGAACTTTCCAAAGCTATTAATCCTAAAATCGATTTTGGCGCCAAGTTTGAATCAAATGAAACCAAAATTAATAACTTGAGCGTGACAACACACATTTCAATAGAAATTCGCCAAAAATACTTTCACAGGAATGTTTGCTTGTTTTTAAAGATGTTTTTCTTCCTAAAAGCAAAACCTACAACAGCAAACTATTTACATTTGGTTAAGTGTATTTATTAAATTTTCCCTGGAATCGTTTTTAACTATTCAACCCTAAAATATGTAGCCGCAAATATCACAATTTCTTCACCGATATTATTCGTTTGTTTTTTTATATATAGATCGTGATTTGACACAAAATATACTCAATACTGACGTTGCTTTTATTTTTTCGAAATATTTTAAACTGGAAATGATTTTGTTTAGCATTTTTACAGTTACTGATTTTCAATAGCAGCCGTTTAGATTTGATAGTTCCACAAACAAAATGATATGAGAACATTTCTTAAAACGCGTAAGTGGTTTCCATTCGTCCCGTAAAACAGCGAAACCATGCACTGACTATGCAGTTTTTAAACTTAAATAATTGGGTAACATTTTTAAAAGTTGCATGCTTCTATTTTTGATCGATCAAAACGAAATTTGTTTCAATTCGACCTTACGGCGTTTGGTTTGTTACGCAGTTTTGGACAAACGCATTGACCGATTGTTTTGAAATTTCGTTCGAAGGTACCTTGTACAAAGCCCGAATGACATATGTGTAATATTGTTTCCATTCACTTCCGTTTCAATATGGCGGCCTCTGATTTACAATAACTTGTTACGCAGCTTTACCCGTTTGTTTTGTGTAATATGTTTCTCTATTTACTTCCGTTTCAAGATAGCGATCTCTGATTTAACGATGACGAGTGTACGCAATTTGATCAAACGCATGGCCGATTGTTTTGAAATTGTGCACGAAACTACCTTGTACAAAGCCCGAAAGATATATGTGTCTTTCACTTAGATATCTTGGCACTTACTTCCGTGTCATAATGGCGGGCTCTGATTTAACATTAAGAATGTAGTTGCTGGTTTTTTCCTGTAATACTGGCTGAACGGCAAGGGCATAAAATTTCAATAACGCTGGTCAATAACATTTTTCGATAATATTACAGTTACCTATTAAATTGGCGTATAAGGTTACGAGCGCTCTGTAGGCTACATTAATAAAGGATATACTGCGAGGTCTGCTGTTCTTTGAACTTATAAAACACATTTACAGTAAACCTTTAAAATCAACTTGGATGTAGTAAATATTAACTATTTACAAAAATTTCGGAAGTGATTTGTAATAACAATTTCTATATTTTAAGGTAACAACAATATCGCGGCACGCAGCTTTGACGTGATAGAAGCGAATTTCCGAAAGTATTTTTCATTATCTTACTTTTTTTGAAATTTCGATTTAACCATCATAATCAGCATTGAAATCTGTTTGTATTAGCAATTAAACTTTAAAATTGTATTGAAAATACGAAATTGAATCCTGATTGCCTGATTGATAGTTTTGAAAACTATAAATGCTGATTTACGCAGTTTTTAACGCTGATTACAATGGTGAAATAAGATTTTCAAAAACTTTTAAGGCAAAAGATATGAATTATCAAAGGCTTAAAATGACCGTCATTTTAAAATTGTTGAACGAATTTTGCTGGTTAACGAACTTGTCCAAGCTATTACCTTAATCGATTTTTGTGCCAAGTTTGAATGAAATCGGACCAAAGTTTGAAAAGTGAGTATGGAAAACACTCACGCACGTTTTGAGTCTTAATGACTGAATTATAGGTAACATAAATTTCACGTGGGAATGTTTTCGATTCACCAGACGAGGCCGCAGGAAGGCCTCCTTATCACACAGACACCGCCCTCGGTTAGTCACGTGACAGACGGCGTCCTATCGCTTCCGAGAAGTAGATCACCTCTGACTACGTGCTTCGGCCAGCATCCCGGGTACTTCCTGAGGCTCACGTCTTCAGTGACCTTCATTATGTGTCAAGGTCATCCAGCGGCCATCCGGAGCATTGCACCCTCGCCGTGTCCTGTGGCAGGCACGGGGCTGAAAGGACGCATTTGTAACACCGTCAACATTACAACGGTTCCCATCACATTGCAAGGATCCGTTAAAAGTTGCATGCTTCTATTTTTGATCGATCGGTCTGTTTCAATTCGACCTTACGGCGTTTGGTTTGTTACGCAGTTTTGGACAAACGCATTGACCGATTGTTTTGAAATTTCGTTCGAAGGTACCTTGTACAAAGCCGGAATGACATATGTGTAATATTGTTTCCTACTCACTTCCGTTTCAATATGGCGGCCTCTGATTTACAATAACTTGTTACGCAGCTTTACCCGTTTGGTTTATGTAATATTTGTCTCTATTTACTTCCGTTTCAAGATAGCGATCTCTGATTTAACGATGACGAGTGTACGCAATTTGATCAAACGCATGAATTGATATTTTATACAAAAAATTGTATAAAAATACGATACAATATTTTACGTATTTAAATATATTGTAGCGTAACATTATAATTGTTATTTCATAAGTTATCTTGTTATTATACCCCAACTAATTTTTTGCTGTTAAGTTTAGAGTTTCCAATTGCACGTTTATATATAAACAGGCTTATTTAGCGTTGCTTGTACGTGGCTTTAGTTAACTAGTCAATGTTCAACAACGAAATAAAAAAAAAATAGTTGTAATGATTATAAAGTATTTATACAGTATATGTTGTCCTGTTAAAATAGTGATTTTTAAATATTTGTTTGTTTTATTTTATACATTATTATCTAATGAACACATATTCACCCGCGGAAAATATTTTTTTAAAGATTTTATGTCGTTTTTTACGGAACTATATTGTAGCGTCATTGCGTTTACATTGTATTACAGTCATGCGCATTATTATTAACTGCATGCGCTTACTGCTCATGCGCATTACACATTCTGACAGCCATTACTAAATGTTAAGGTTAATTCCTTTTTTCGTTGGTTCGTTCTCGTTAAGAAAACATTGTTAAAATGGCGTCCGTTATTTGTGAACTTTGCGATTTGCCTCTTTTTTCCTTAGGTTCACCACCTAACAACAGTGTCAATTAAGTTATTAAGTATTAAAAAGGTTTTTATCGTGTTAGTGATCAAAACACGCTACCTACAGGATAACAACTAGTTCAAATAAATAGCTTTTTCACCCAAAGCAGTTAGGTCAGTTAGGTTACTGGTACAATTTAAGGTTACTTATCGTTTTAACGATCAAAAATACGTTACCCACTTTTGCACGTTAGCAATGTTGAGGTTATTCTATCAATTTTATTTTCGATTTTCATCGGTCTTCTCGTATTGTCCGCGCTTTTGGGCATGTAATAAAGCGTTGTTGTAAAACAATTACCAAAAAATCGAGGACAACCTACACTGCACACTTCCGATTGTAACTACGGATTGTTGGGTTCAAAAGTAACATTCTTTTAAACCTTAAACCTCATGCAGAAACTTTTATTTGTATAGGATATAATACATTGTTTTCTTGATTCATTTTCATTTTCAATATCTCAAATATAATTTTGTATTGTGTTAAAAAAGCTACGGTTAAAATTTTTCAAATTATTCTTTTCGAGCACTCCAGAAAATGATTTTTTTTAATGTCAAGTTCGGTATATTGAATAGAATTATGCATTGTTTTATATAACCAAAAATGAGCAAAATTTGTTAGCACGAGTTTGATGATGCCTTTCAATTTTCGTGATTGCCGATTCCCCCGATTTTTTTAAACTAATTTTTATGAAGAAGAAAATATAATTACATGCAATAATTTCTGCAATCAGCCGTTTCACTGACGTGATGGAAGCGAATTTCAAAAAATAGTAACTGTCAACAAATTAACGAACTTAAATAAGTACGAATCAAATAATTTTCAAAAATTATGGCAATTTAAAATATTTAAGTGATTTTCCTAGCCGTGAACCCAAGCGTTTACAAAAATCACCTTGCGTATCAAATTTGAATTAAATTTTGGGAACGCAACGCACATAACTAGTTCTATAGATCAGAATTGTGCATATTGTATGGTTACTTATTTGGGTTTTAGACTACAGTGGTTGCTACTCTAATAGCTCATATTCATGAAAATGCATTAATAAAATAGTTCATCTTATGTTGGTATTATGAAGAGTTTTATTTTTACAATGTAGATAGCAACAATTTACAATACTTCCTAATCTCCAATTAAATTAAAATACACAATTTAAAAAAATCCTCCGTCTAGCAGCACAAATCTATTATAATCTAAATATAATTACTATTTGCAAAATTCTCTTTTTAGTTTATATTCGTACTTAGTTGCAACTTATTCCACCAGAGAACTGAATCGTACATGTTTCTTTACGAAAAACAATTCCCGCCAATTTTTGCCAGTTCACTGTGAAAAATCTTCTGCCAGAAATTTAAAATACATTTTTCTATGAATTATTGTAACTGCAAAAATTGAGGGAATTTTTAATAGAGTGAAACAGTATAAATTGGCGGGAACCTTTATCTAAAGATTTGACTAGAACAATTAAATGTATGTCTGTAATGTGCAGCGCTCTTTTGAATATTTTATTAACGTCTTGAGCTATTTTTTTTTTCATATAAAATGTTAATAGTCTACTAAATTTAATCCTCGTCTGATACTGCCATCTATAAGTATAATTTTAATCACTAATTAAATGGTAGATTTGTTATTTAATAATTTTTACACATATATATATATATATATATATATATATATATATATATATATATATATATATATATATATATATAGTTAATTTTTACGTATTTTAGCAACTTCCCTAAGTGCTGCTATATACAACAATAATTATAATTACTAAACAAATTCTAGACACAGTAATATAATTTTTTTACAGTTAATATTTTTCAACCGATTACAAAAAAAATCGCCACATCTTCAACCTGAACTCTAAATTTGCTTCTGCATTACAACACTTTTAAAAAATTCAGATTTCACAATCTTTCAGATATCATAATGCATTTTAAAAAATGATAATATTCAAAATGCTACTTTTTAATTGGTAGACTACTAATTATTTAAGCTATTACCAAAATTAACTTTTGCGTCTAGTTTCAATCAGTATAAAAAATTGTTGAATGATCTCTCAAAACTGGTTTTCTAGAAATTACGATCAGTGCACATATCGTAGATACTGCTTGATTCTTACTATGAAGAAAAATTGCTAATAGAAGGCCTAATTATTATTCGGTTTTCTAACATTCTGACATTTTTTTAATGTAAACTATATATTAAAGAGAGTATTAGACTATATTGATACAATTAATTCTGTATCGGTTTCAGTGTATACACGTACATTTCCCTTCATATATTCACTGATGTACGACAAGTTGCATAAGCAAAAGATTGAAGGCGTTACAAATATCTTTTGTTATTTTATAAGTTATCTTGTTATTGTACACCAACTAATTTTTTTGCTGTTCGGTTTAGAGTTTTTGAATTCACTTTTCCTTTAATACACCAAAGAGTACTTAAGCCTGAATTGCCTAAAAGGTGGGAAAACGTTTTGAAACCTTACAAATGTTGTGTGTAAGTGTGTGTGTGGGGGGGGCGCGGTTGTATGTATGTTTAGATGTTTTGTAAAGTAAAATGTAAAACATTTTTCATCTTAAGCCTACCAATCAGAGTTCCACATAATTGTTTTCATTAACAATCGCCCAGAATAACCAAACAAATCGTATAGGTTATAAACCACAGAAGGAACCACATTTCGAAGGTCCATAATATTTTTCAAAATATATTTTATCAAATGACTGTTGACAGATTTTCCAAAAATGTTGGGCGATAGATTCAGAACCAGGTGTTTTCGTATTTGTTGGTCGGCTTTCTTCGTTGTGAACCTACATAAAGATTTAGAGAGAAGATCAAAATCAGTTAACTGATTTTTCTCAGTTTAAGGCTAGGTGGGCGCAGCATCGACTTTGCCTAGGTTCGGTTTTCAAGTTGACTCTGCTTCCCCCACCATGATAACCAAGCCGGCAAACTTATTTCTCGTTATATATGTTACCGTTTCCTACGTTACGGTTTTTAAACACACTATGAATATTTATATTTAAAAGATACAAAGGCGTTCATTAAACTGACTGAACTCCGTTTCCGGTTGTCGTTCATGTTCATTCCGCCTCAGCTCCGCATTTGGTCACCGCCTAAAGGATTTTTAACAAAACTAATGACTTCAAAACCGGTATATAGATCAAAATCAAAACCTCACTTGATTTCAGAACTTACTATATAGTGGTACAGTAAGAAAAAAACGAACGTAGGTCTTTTGCTGACATTTTCAAAAATAATTTTGTTATCTTACACTATTTTGAAAATTGGTTTTAGATCATAGTAAACTTTCAACAACAATTTTGTATAGGTTATATTCGTGCTTTCAATAAAATTTTGTAACTAAAACTGCCAATTTAAGCCAATTTTAACGCTGATTACGATGGTGAAAGCGGTTTTTTTTAAAACGTGTAGGCCCAATGTAAAAACGGTTATGATTACTTAAAGATTTGGACTGTCTACTATTTTGATACGACTAAAATGTTTTTACTGCCAAACGAATCTCATCAAGCTTTTAACAAAATCATTTTTTGTGCCAAGTTTGAATCAAATGGGACCAAAATTACGCACTTAAGCGTTCTAACATATACATATACATTCATGCGCTCGCGGGTGGCGCACACACACACACATGCTGTGCGTATGCACACGCATATGTGTGTGTGTGTGTGTGTGTATGGTGGGTGTGGGTGGGTGGGTGGGTAGGTATGTGTGTTTGTGTGTGTGTGCGTGTGTGTGTGTGTGTGTATAGGTGTGGGTGGGTGGGTGGGTAGATATGTGTGTTGTGTGTGTGTGTGTGTGTGTGAGATGTGAGAGAGAGAGAGAGAGAGAGAGAGAGAGAGAGAGAGAGTGCGTGTGTGTGTGTGTGTGTGTGTGTGTGTGTGTGTGTGTGGGTGGGTGGGGTGTGTGTGTGTGTGTGTGTGTGTGAGAGAGAGAGAGAGAGAGAGAGTGTGTGTATATATATATATATATATATATATATATATATATATATATATATGTGTGTGTGTGTGTGTGTGTGTGGGTGGGTGGGTGGGTGGTGTGTGTATGCGCGTGCGTGTGCGTATGCGCGCGCGTATGTGTGTACTATACAGACATATAAATGTGTATTTTCTTTAACAGCCTCTCAAAATGTGATCTAGAAGTCAGGATCGGAACTTATTTCAAGGTCTTATTATTTTTCCAATCCAAATTCGCTAACAAAAACTAATTTACTAACGTAAGACACAACGATTTTTTAAAAATTTCCCGACGGCACACTTAAACACAATTGTGTCTCGTGGCATTTGGTTAAAAAAAAACACAAACACGCGCCCTATCATCTCCGGTCCTAATTATCAGCCTAAACAGACCGTAAACATCAAACTAATAAGTTGTGGCCAGTACAAATCACCAATTAGTTATATAACGGGCATAACATTACAAATCTGGCTGAACTGCGCCACAAGATAACACGAGACATTATACTGTACACGCAACGCGCTTGTATTTGAAAAACAACATTTTTTTAAATGAATCACCAATTTTGAACAAATAATTCTCTGAATAAATTTTTGTTAAAGTATTATTTCAACAATGTTTTCAGCATTGAAATCTTCATAAATTACTATTTTATAGTATAACATTACATTGGTAACTAAAAAGTGAAGTTTGATCTTCGTCAAATTTAATTTTTTTATTAACCAAATTTCAAAATTGTAAATGTTTTTATGTAGTTTTAATGCTGATTTTAATTGAAGACTTTTATGGTCGCGGTTGACAAAACATTTTCTTTCTTGTCACGCTTGATTCTGTAACGCATACCTCACAACATATGTAATTGTTCTTGTGCATGTAGACTGGAAGTGACTACTTCTAAACAACTGATTTCTTACAACAGCTGTTGCTTCAATATCATTTCAATTGATGTTATGTTTATTTTTCTTGTTAATTTTTAAAATGTGAATTTTCTAAATTTGTGTTATTAAATTATTTAATGAATTTGACCAATACCAATTTTTACTTCTGTCGGCATTACCACAAGTGCTCAAACGTTTTTTTTTTAATGTAGGTCTAAGACAAAAACGTTATTTTTGTAAATCGATGCCATTTTGAAACTGTAGAACAAATATTCCTGAGTGCTGAACAATGAATTTATCCAAGCATTTAATGACTCCGTTTCCAAGCATTTAAGTTTTTGTTTCCAAGCAATAAAAATTTCGAAAATTTTTCCGGCGAAAAACCAACAAAGTTATCGTAGACGTGACGCAAAATTAAAATGTAAAAAACTACAAACATTAAAAATTTTGGGTATTAAAGGGGAAAAAATAAAAATAACTAACACAAAGAAATATAACAACAACTATAAGTATTTAGAAAAAACTGGTTAAAATGTTATATGTATTAAAAATAACAAAATATATACACTTAATAATGTAATAATGTAATTGGCCCTATAATAATAAGCAAAATAAATTTAAGAAAAAACTTAAAAGTAATTAAAACTAATTAATAAGGAAAACAAATCTTTAAAATAAAAAAAATTAAAAATTAACCATATATAATCAAACTGTTGCAGTATTGTAAGATATTCTACAACAAGCTTACATTAATTAAATTTTATTAAAAAATCCAGATGGAAGAATTTTAGAGTCCGCTCAGTAACCAAAACACCTTTCTCCCATTTTCGAAAGAGAGCGTGCTAAAAGAAATATAGATACATGGAGATTTTATCTCTGATTTAGAGGGTGGAATCATATTCCCAAAAACATGTAAGATATAAATATTTTAGAGAGTTGTTAAACAATTTTTTCTGAATAACACAATCTTGTATACCACTACTGGTTCAAAGAACAGCAGATCTCGCAGTGTATTCTTAGTTAATGTACAGAGCTCCACGACAGCGCTCGTAATTTTGTCACCAATTTAACCGGTAACCGTAGTACTTACGACAAATTTTACTGGATCAACTTTATTGGAAATTTTTTTTTTTTTTGCTTGAAGTGGTTGAAATTATTAGGGCCTATATGTTTTGCCGTCCATCCAGTATTATAGGAAATAACCAGTAAATACATTCTCAACGTTGAATCAGACCCCGCCATCTTGAAACGGAAACGAATGGAAAAACTTTACACAACAGTCTTTCGAGCTTTATACAAGGTAACTTCGTACTAAATTTGAAAACAATATGTCAGTGTGTTTGGCCATTATACTGCGTATACTTTTTATTGTAAACAGCGGCCGCCATCTTGAAACTAAAGTGAATGAGAAAACATCTTACACATAAATATTTCTATCTTTACACTATCTTTCAAAAACAATCGAAGCCGCCTCGGTGGCCTAGTTGATAGCGTACTGGGCTTTCACCCCGAGGACCTAGATTCGATTCTCGGTCAGGGCTTGGCATTTTCATACGCTGTAAATCATTCCATCGTCTGCATTAGCCCAAGTGTGCACAATAGTCGGACGTTAAACACACAAAAAAAATCAAAAACAATCGGCCATTGTACGTGATTAAAATTGCGTACACTCGTCATCGTTAAATCAAAGGTATCGATCTTCAAACAGAAGTAAATGGGGAAAACCTTATGCATTCGTCATTGGGGCTATATAAGGGTATCGTCATATCAAAGTTCAAAACAATCGGTCAATGCGTTTCGCTAAAAACTGTGTAACAGACAAACACACAAAACCAAATTCCGAACGGTCGCGTTGAAACGGTCTTCGCATCGCTCGGTAAGCAACGTAAAGTACCATTTTAAACTTCAAATTACAATTAAAGTACTAAAATTAATCTATCCTGTCCGCCGTCGAAGTAATTTTTCTATTTCAATTGGAATTCCAACTTTCTAAGTATAATTTATGAAGATTCTAATGCTGATTACGATTTTGGGATCAGATATCCTTATCACATAAAATAAACAAAAGTTACGTTTTTTACAGATTTGAAATTACCTCTTTTTTGAAAATGTAGAACCAATGTTTGCGTTTGCGGGATGACGAACTTGTCCAAGCTTTAAAGAAAACTGTTTTTATACCAACTTAAAAATGTGTGTTTAAGCACTGTAGCGTTTTTGGTTAAAAAAACCGACTTTGATAATAACTTGGACAAGTTTATTACACAAAAAACATCGTTCCGTAATTTGAAAAAAAAGACATTTTGTAATGATTATCTTTCAAGAAAATCACAATTTTACAATTTTTTTACACGGCGGTCGAGGTTCATTTTTGAAAATGTTTACTGGTAAACTGTCAATTTATGCATATTTTAACAACTGTTAAGAGTGTCAGGAAAACGGCTGAAATTTATTTAATATTTAAATTACGTGAAATTCGCTTCTATCACGTCAGAGGAACACCTGCGTGCACCTATTATTTTAAGCACCTCCAGTACCACGAAATTCCACTACAAACGACCTCCGCTCGCATTTCTTAGCTATTGCGCAATATTGTACAAGCCAATAAAAACATTTTTTTTCAGCTAAACAATTATTAAAAACTGATGCAATTCTAGATGTAATTGAATAATATTGTTGACAAAAAAACTAGCAGACAAAACTCACCAAAAAACTGTCACCATATACCATTGACCTTATTCATGGTCAAAATAAATGGTGTAAAATCACTGCAGTAACTATCTCACATTCGATTATTTCCACACGAAAATCAGAAAAATCCGTTTAATGTGTCATTCATTGTCTTGTTGATTGTTCCCCGATTCACCCTGGTAACGTGCATTTCTATTATTTCAACTTGGCTAAAGTGATTTCCTTTGTGTATTTTATAAATATGATTTTAGCAAAAACTTTACAAAACAATTATGAGTAACTAAGGTTTTTTCAGTTTTTTCGACATAAATTGAACCTGAACAGCGACTCAGATGTTTTGTTACCGTATTTGTGGAATACATTTGAGAAAAATTTGATCAGAATCTTTACAACCGATCACGAGAAATTTCTGATTTTTAATCGCTTTTGTTACGAAAAAATGCTTATTTTGAGGGAAAATTTAAAAGTGGTCCCGTGTTATAGGTAACCGGATCTTTATATAAAGGTTCTTCATTTAGTCTCCAACCATACACACATACAGCCATGTAATAACAACTTATCTCCGCTTGGTGCACTGATATTTGTACATACATGACAAATATTTTAGAAGCGATCATTTTACTTGCAGACACTGACCATTTTTTTATTTTCCATTGTTTCAGGGATACAGCGAGCATACGTTATGTTTAGGTACTTTATGGACTACATTATTTGAGGAAAATTGTTAGAGCCGGTTGTGAAAAAATCTGATTTAAAAAAATAAACATTCTTTTGAAAAAAATGTTCAAAAGACTTAATTAAACATGTTTTTTTAAATTAAGGACTTAGTTATAGGTAAAGTTTTAATATATGCCAAATTTCATGACACACACACACACACACACACACACACACACACACACACACACACACACACACACACAGTAATCGAATAATTATTATTAATAACTGTTCTGTATCTGGAATGATTGAACACACAAATCGATTCACACACACAGTGTCATATCGATCACACAAGGTTTATGGTGGTTTAATAACAATAATTATTTTTAATAACCATAATTTAGCCAATATCTTGAATGTCATATCGATCAGAAGAACGGTTTAATTCATAACCACCATAATTTATATTTTACACTTTACACTTTACGCTTTATACTTTACAGTTTACACATTACACTTTACACTTAATGTTTTATACTTTATACTTTACGCATTAGACTTTATAATTTACATTTTACTCTTTACTCTTTACCCTCAACGTTTTATGCTTTACTTTTTACGCTCTACGTTTTACTTTTTAGATCTACGCTTTTCGATCTACACATTACAATTTACGCTTTACGCTTTACACTCAACGCTCTGTGCTTTATGCTTTACGCTCAACGTTTTACGTTTTGTGCTTATATGATCTACCCTTTACACTTTACGCTTTACGTTTTACTCTTTACTCTCGACGTTTTACGCTTTACTTTTACGCACTACGCTTTATGTTCTACACATTACACTTTATGCTTTACACTTTACACTCAAAGCTCTGCGTTTTATACTTTACGCTCAACGTTTTACTTTTTATGCTTTACACTCTACACTCTACTCTTTATACTTTACGCTTTATGCTCTACTCTTTACTCTATTACGCTTTACACTTTACTCTTTACACTTTACACTACACGCTTTACGCTTTTAACTTCACACTATACGCTTGAAGCTCTACTCTTTACACTTAACACTTTACACTACACGCTTTACGCTCCACTCTCTACGCTTTACGCTCTACACTTTACACTTTAGACTACACGCTTTACGCTTTACACTTTATATTTTTACCTTATTCTCCTTTATACTTCGTATAGCGAGAAATTAAAAATGTACTGAAAATATTTTTAACACATTATCATTCCAAATACGTATCGATGCCGACCTATATCTACTGTTTATTGTTTAATTAGTTATTTTATTTCAGGTTATTAAGTAAGCCCAGATAAGCTGGTTTATTGTTTCCGCAGACAATATATGTAAAAAAATAAAATACAAGTAAAATATGAAGGGATCCTAAGCTGTTTCATTGTAAGATTGTTGCAAGCGCGTTGAATCAAATAGTCGGTAGTGTTTTACTTCATCAGGTAAGGTATCGTCAAAGTGGAAAAGTTTGTGCATTAAGGGACTGCTTTTCTTGTACGGTGTGTAGAAACGAAATAATTGGTGCACGCAACTGTTCTGCTGACGTGATGGAAGCCAATTCCTAAAAAACGTTTAATAATATCACGTAATTGAACGTTAAATTAAGCGATATTTTTTTTAAATTTACAATATAATTACGATAACTATTATTTTTTTATTTTATATGAACTGTATATTCAATAAATTTTGAAAATCTAAACTTAAAAATATGAAAATTGCCAAATTTAATGCCGATTAGAACGGTGAAATTGTATTTTCAAAAAGTTACATTTGTATTTGTAGAAAAGGACGAAAAGTTTCATATAGTTTTTAGATTACGTAATATTATTAAATTTTGTTAAGTTTGAAACATTCGCTTCCTTGACAAACACGAGACAGCTGCGTGTCATAAATATTTATTTTGAGAAATAATTAATTCAGTTTTCTGCACGTGTTAGCGCCTAATCAGATTTTATTGCTTTAATTACGTTATTGTCAAATATAAAACAACCCAACTGATACAGAAGCCAAACTCGTAAATATTTTAGAACATTGTTACGTTATGAGGGTTAATGGGTTTAAGGCATTGCGGTATTTGGACCGTAATCTGAATTGATGATGTACATTTACTGGGTCCAGGTAAAGTTATTGTTCTTAATGTATTTATAATTAATAAATAACCGGAAACGTTGATCAGCTTTCCAAAATTTTAAAGAACGGGTGGAGTAGCACCAAGCATTATGTTAGATGTATTTTATTTTTAAAAAGTTATACATTTTTAGAAATATTTATATTGATTTCTAAATATAACACTGTTTTAGTTGAAAACAGTATTTTAGATGTTTTGAAAAGCAAGGAACTCCTCCAAGATGCTACAATCAAATTTTGTGACAAACTTCAATCAAATCGGATAAAATTGCCAATTTAAAAGTGGTAACACATAAGGGTGTGCCTGTAATGCGTGGATGTAATTCATGAGGTGGTTATACGGGTCAAAAAAAGAAAATATTTCCTGTATGAAAAAGTACACGTGTGAAACTGGGAGTTACCGACAGAAACAAAGCTTTTATTAATGATACCTTTGCTGTATATACAATTAGTTTGAAGATATGTTTACAAATATCTTGTTTTGTTTAAATAAATAAACACGTAACCTAGCTTAGGTATTATTTACTGTAGTTATAGTAAGAGATTATTTGGTTTATAGTCATTCGTAACGATCAGCTGATTTCATTGAACAGCTGATAGGCTATAATAAGTTTTATGTTATGTTGTCAAAAACTAGCAATATTAACAACAATTATTATAAACATTGTTAATTTCATATATTAATTTCGAATTTATTATAAACGGTTACAACGTGCACGTGTCCTTCAACTAAGGAAAATACGGAAACCAAAGCAACACACAC
This sequence comes from Callitettix versicolor, assembly GCA_022606455.1. NCBI lineage: Eukaryota > Metazoa > Arthropoda > Insecta > Hemiptera > Cercopidae > Callitettix > Callitettix versicolor. Next base: position 36,035,696 of record CM040186.1, read on the forward strand.
AATAAGCGTGTAGTGTTATAGAAAAGGTGGAAAATAAAAAAAAGACAGAAATAGGGAGAAAAAATTCGTTTGCTATTTCGTTCCATATTTCCGTTCCATTCTTCCGTTCGGCAGACTTTTTTACTCCACTTGCCAAAGCTTACATTAAAAGCTTCGCTTCAAAAATGTAAGCTGTTTTAAGGACATAAATTATTTAGTAAAAGAACAAAACTTGGGGTTATTTATACTTAAGACTGTACTTGGTGGAAATTCATTATATTAATGGAATAGTAACAAGTTTGTTTATTCTCTCAAAGTTTGTGGGGTCTTGCCAACCAAGGTTTCACTCGGTAGAGCCTTGTCATGTACATTTCAAAAATATGGTATCAAGTACGTTTCATATTTGAAGAGCATTTAAATTTACTCTACAAGCGGTACAGTCCGCGCAACGTGTCTGAGTGACTGACGCGGTCTAGTCCGCGTTGCAGATAACACGGAAGTCAGATCCATTCTTGCTGGTTTATTGCTGATTTATTTCTGGGTGGCTGACAATGTACTAGACGGTTTGTAACTAACAAAATTTCTGTTACTGAACCAAAAATGAAAATCAAGCATAATGTTTTCTCTTCATTTTTTATTTTAATTACGATAATTTGTTCAAAAATAGGACAAATTCACTTTTTTGTGTTTAACGTCCAACTATTGTGCACACTTGGGCTAATGCAGACGATGGAATGATTTATAGCGTATGAAAATGCCAAGCTCTGGCCGGGAATCGAACCCGGGTCCTCGGGATGAAAGCCCAGTACGCTATCAACTAGGCCACCGAGGCGGCCCACATTAGTTTTTAACAACACAACCTAAAACTGCTTATCGTCTATGAAATGAAACAAACTAAGATCGTCTGTTCAATGAAATCAGCTGATCTTTAGGACTTAATATAAATGACAATTTAACATAGCTACTTTTTAACAACATAACCTACAACTTATAATAGCCTATCAGCTGTTCAACGAAGTCAGCTGATCTTTACGATGCTTATTTACAACCACAAGAAAAAAATATCACAGATTACCAAAACGTGTTTTCGAATTACGAACATTTAATTGTTTAGGCTACCTTTAAAGCTTTTCCAAACAATACAAACCGATTCAAAAGTAACATTGATTCCAAAATTTGTACTGAATCGAGTTCACCCACCGGGCTGCTTACGTCACTTCGCTATCACAAAAAGTCGGCTTATCTGTGAACATAACCTCCACTATTAAACACAGATGCAACGTAGCTTATCTGTACTGTGACCTCAAGATCGGCCGTAACAGTTGCGGGATTATACCAGTGGCTGGTTCCAAGACGCGCGCAAACGTTGCGTCAAACCTTCAAATATTTGCCAAGTGACATATTGACATTTTTTTTTTATAACAGATGACAACCAAGTGATAGCGAATAGAAGCTTCATAAAGTGGCGAGTCTTGAACGATAGTGGTACAATCTGAGTGGCTTGATAAAATATTTTTATTTATTTCAAATTTAATCGCTTAATTTTTTTATTTACAAAAGAAGTCGTTTGCTGTTGCAGGTAAGATTTTAAAAATCTTTGATTTCTATTTTTGATGTCTATTTTTTCAATTTAACGGTTTTACTTATCTTTATACGAAGTATTGTGAAAAAATTGTGATATTACAAATTCGATTTTGTGATTTTTAATGAATTTATCATGCCCAAGCTTATTGAATCCAAAAAAGTAGTTTTAACATCTACCCGTCTACATGTCTTTGCACGTCATTGAACACTAAACGAGTTGACTGATTTCGATGAAATTTTGTAAGATTTAGTTAGATTTGCCCATATTTTTTGGACCATTTCAAAAAACAAATTTCTAAAATTTTATTTTAGTCGGAGAATATATTCCCAAAACTACTCATTTCAAAAGCGATCTAAAAATCGGCATAATTTTTGGAATCGGTTCGTCAAATTTTAGTCATATAAGCCTATAACTAAATTAAGAGTAGCGGAATTTGACAAAAAACCTATGACACAGAGCGGGCCAAAATCGAAAATATTCAAATAAATCCTGTACGACGTCGAATTTATGAATTCTTTTTTTCAAATTACGTAAACGGGGTTGATTTTTTAATCTGTAATTTAAACAAATATAACCAAATAATTTTTATAAATTCGAACGTTTTTCTAGATTTTTTGAAAAATAATTGAATTTGTAAAATGCTTTTGCATTCTTTAATAAATTTATTTTTGATCGGATTCAGAAAACGCCGTATATTTTATTCCGTTATTTTATTTCGACCCATTTTTTTCTGTGAGTCAGATTCACGAATAGGCTGGTTTCGAACACACTACGCCTGTCTTAATTTTTACATCAAATTTTGAGGAATTGTTAAATATTTAGCCTCTCACTTATCTTAGAAGCTGTTGAAAAAACGGACAAAAAAGCCTATTAAAGATAAAAAAGTGAAAATCGACCTTTACATTCTAGTTCGAAAAGATTGCTTCAGATGCCGCTATATATTTTTCGACAATGATAATTATTAGTGTTATAATGAATAATTTTGTATTTTGATGTGTTTTATAGTCCAATTTATTTTCAATAGTAAATTATTATCAGGCGTATTGTTTGTTTGCCATTAATAGTTAATTTTGTTATATTGGTTCATAGTTTACAGATAAAAATCCAACTTAATTTGTTTTAGAAAAAAACTTAATGAAGTAGTTATTTGTATTGTGAATAATAAGAGTGTTAAATTATCTTCACTTTAATTTGATTAAATTTGGGTTTTTTATTGCCGACCAGTCTTGTAACTTCTGTATTTTACAACTTCTAAAAAAGCAATAAAAACTTACAAAACCGAAACCGAAATAAATTTTAAAAGTTTGTTGATTTCTCATAGTTTTTAAACTGTCTCACTGAAATGAGAAAGCACTTTACCAACAGCTAAAATATCATAATATTTGTTTTACTTTGTTTTCTTTATTAAATCTGATTTTACCATTATTACCAGCGATAAAATCTCCTTAAATTAGCAATTTATTCTCAATGCAATTTATTTAAATGCAGTTGAGATTTTAACGCTAATTAAAGTGGCGAAATTATATTTTTGTTCACGACCACAATACAATCTACAGGGTGATTGGTAATACAGCTGTCAATACTTCGGGTTGAAACAAATTGATAAATTGATAAAATGGTTTGATGGTCTTCCCCATATTTACTATCCACTGAGGATCTTATCTAAATCTGTGCATTTCATAACACTTTCACTGCCATGAACCTTTTTACACGTTAAAATTTTTTTAGTTTCTTTGATATATTTTAAGATAAATGAACTTATTTTATGAAAATTATTTTTTTCAAGTGAACGCACACATTATATAGTAAGAAGAGACTAGCAAAAACACGTTGCCAATCATGTATGCAACTTCCAAAGAATTCACCCGAACCTGTCCGCTTCCATCCGAACCATTCCCTGTTAATTTAAAGTGAGCTTCGCCTCTTCCTCATACCACAGACAGTCAATCAATTGAGTGGGTTACACAGAAATAATGAACGGCCGATGTAGGGATCGAAGCCAATCATACCAAACACATTATACTGACCAGGTATAGCGCCTTAGACCATTCGACCGTTTGACCAATTGCGAAAATGGAAAAACCCACTCCGAGAAGTGAGTATTTTCCGATTTCAGCGATTGCGAACAGAATACTCTTTACAATGTTATGTTATGTAATTTTGTGGTTTCCTGCCTCCATCTTGAAATTTGCTTCCAGAAGGAACTAATTTGTTTAATTGGTTACTTAAATTTACAAAAATTTATATTGTTGTGTTCAATTTGAAATGTCCATCCTTAACAAGAGCGGAATGAAAATTAAATCTTTAAAAATCATATAAAAAGCAAGATATGCATTATTATTATTATTATTATTTTAAAGCAAACTTTTTAATGTTAGCTTTGGCGAGAGGAGTGAATAGAAAAAAAGTTTCTGCTAAACAAAAAAATGTAATGGAAATATGACACGAACGAGCAAACGAATTTCGTCTCTCTATTTCTGTCTATTACTTTTCTTCCTCCTTTTCGATAACAGTACACGCGTATTATATGAAAACGTTGTGTTGCTTTGGTTCCGGTATTTTTCTTTAATTGAAGGACACTTGCACGTTGTAACCGTTTATAATACATTCGAAATAAATATAAACGTTTGTAATAATTGTTGTTAATTCTGCTAGTTTTTAAGAACATAACCTAAAACTTATTGTAGCTTATCAGCTGTTCAATGAAATCAGCTGATCGTTACGAATTAATATAAAACAGATGATCATTTGCTACAGCTACAGTAAATAATATCTAAGCTATGTTCACGTATTTATTTATTTAAACAAAACCAGATATTTGTAAACATATCTTCAAATTAATTATATATTCAGCAAAGATATCATTAATAAAAGCTTCGCTTCTGTCGGTAACTCTTCGAGTTCAACAAATACACTTTTTTATTACCTGTAGAACAATTTTCTATAGATTTTGTAGATTATTTTTCTGTCATCGTGTAACACTTCGTATAACGAAAAAGTACAATATAAAAGTATTATAGTACTGTTCGAATCGCGTCATCGTGTGACGTAATCACGACAGCTGATTGAAGACTCTCAATTCATTACTCGACTGTTTATCCCCCGGACAGGTCAAAGTAACGTACAAAGTGTGGTTATCGTACACGCCTGTTCTAATTAGTACGATAGCTGAGATTGTGACCTTGAGAAGAACCGATAACGAGTTACGTTTAATCAGTTACGCGCGAATAAATTTTTGAAACGTCGAAATTGTAAAACCACTTTCAAAAAGTTGTAAAATACCAGAAATAAAATAAATACGGAAATTAGCGTATGACCGAAGTCCGAAGAACTGATTTTGAGAAATTTTGTCAATTTTCCGAATTTTGTTTAAAGTGAACTTCTTTTGGAGAACGGTGTCGTAGTAAGACAATAACCTGGGACCTTAAAATAAACACAGACCCTGACCTCTATGACGCTTTTAAAACTGAGAGGTCGTCAAAAATTGTTTTCGTACTCATGCGCGTGTGTCTGTGAACCTACAATGTTTGACTTTACGAATTTGTAAAAATGACCTTGTCTCAAAGACTAATTATTCGATTCCAGTGAACCAAAAACAAAATTTCCCGAAAATAACTACTGCACTGCTCGACCGCCTTCATTAAGTTACAGAAAGTATACTGACCTTAAACAAATTAGATTTTGACGGATGAATTGATTTTCTGGTCTTCCTGAGTCAAAAACATTCCTATTATTGAACTAAAAATAAAAATCACCTATCGCGTTTTCTCTTCCTTTTTTATTTTCATAACGATAATTTGTTCGAAAACACGTCAAATTAACAAAGCTAGTTTTTAACGTCATTACATCAAACTTATTATAGCCTATCAGCTGTTCAAAGAAATCAGTTGATCATTACAAATTAATATAAACAACAAATTAACGTAGCTAGTTTTTAACAACATAACCTAAAAAAACTACCAAAATTAAATTAACGATTCATTGCATATACTTAAGTAAAAGAAAGATACAGAAATAGAGAGATGAAATTTGTTTGCTCGTTCGTTCTATATTTCCGTTACATTCTTCCGTTCGACAGACTTTTTTCTCTTCACTCTTCTCGCCAAAGCTAACATTAAAAATTTCGCTTTGAAAAAAATGGCAACGAACCCTCAGCATGTAAAACTATTTTTTGAAAATCTGAATTCACCGTCGTAACGTGGTGGTGAATCGTTGCCCACTTCAGCAACGAATGTGGGCAAACGGGACAAAAATTTTAAACCAGATATAACGAACACGTAAAATTATTTAAATATGAAAATAACTACTCAAATTGCGCTATACATTTGATTAAAGAAGGACAAACAACAGATGAAATAAAAAATTCAATGACAATAGCCTATTACATTATTTAACTTTAAAATGGGAAAAGATAATAAAGGTGCAAGTAAATTTACAAGCGGACGTTATTTTTTTAAAATTACAATTTATATGGATTAAGTCGACCATAAATCAGTTGGGATAAATTGTTGGGATAAATCAGAAAAGAGCACAACAATAAATAGAAACCGGACTGGGCTGTAGAAGTTAGTGAAAGGGTTAATAGTATTTTTTTTTAAGGCGAAAGCACATTGAGGCAATTAACACCTCCCTAAATGTAAGTGTGAGCGTAAAGGGTTAAAGTCGTAAGTGTAGTGTAGCAAGTGTAAGTGTATGTTAGACTCGGGTACCGCGAGGGACGTTTAAATCCTCTCAATAGGTGCAGTCCTGCGGGGGTAAATAGAACGAACCTAGATTTGGGGAGAGCAGTACAGCAAACAGTTTTAATGATGCAAATATTCCGAAAAGCGTCAACGAATATAAGAAGGAAAGGCCGAACAAAATTAAAATCTGCACTTCAAGAATCCTTTGAAAATTATTAAATTTTAATCTAACGTTGATTATGATGGTGAAATCACATTTTCGTAAAATATGTATACTAAAAAATACTGTTATGTAATATTATATTGTTATTTTAGACATTTCTCGTCTAGACGCGTCTGCGAGACAGATGCGTGCGTGATTATTTATTGTTATTGAAGATGTATTCCTTTTCATACCTGATTTATGACAGACGACCAACAAATAGACGACCTTTGTTTCAATTGCTATTTGTCAGAAACAAAAATAAAATTCAAAATATTACCTTCACATAACAAAAAGCCTAAATATTGCCTAAAAAAGTCTTTAAAAATTGTCGAAAGACGATCTTATGAAGAATATTCCTATTGTTAAGATCCTAATTTGAATCTATTTTAAATAATACATTGAAAGTTTCGGGGGGAAACAGTGTCAAGCATTAGTTTGATGTTTTGAAATGTTTAAAGTTTTGACGCTGTTTAAAGTATGCTTAAGTCCCTAAATCATATGATAACAAAATCGTCCTTATTTAAAAGTACACATATTTTATAGGTTAGGTATTTATAAAAAAAACTGTGACCTATTAAAAGATCAATATAAATATATTATTTTTAAAAAATAAAATACATCTCACATAATGCTTGGTGCAACTCCCCACCGATCTTTTCAATTTTTGAGACGTTTCCAGTTATCTATTAATTATAGATACATTAGGAATACGACTTAAGAACAGTAACTTTATCTCGACCCAGTAAATGTACATCTTCAATTCAGATTACAGTCAAAATACCACAATGCCTCAAACCCATTAACCCTGATAACGTAACTATGTTCCAAAATTTACGAGTTTGCTTTCTGTAACAGTTGGATTGTTTTATATTTGACAATAACATAATTAAAGCAATTAAAAGCAGATTAGGCGCACACGTGTAGAAAACTTAATTAGGCCTAATTATCTCTCAAAATAAATATTTATAATAATTTGTGACACGCAGCTGTCTCGTGTATGTCAAGGTTTCAAACTTATGTTTCAAACTTAATGTTTCAAACTTAACAAAATTTAATATTACGTAATCTAAAAACTATATGAAAATTTTCGTCCTTTTCTACAAATACAAATGTAACCTTTTGAAAATCTGATTCACAATCGTAATCCGCGTTAAAGTCTGCTTAAGTTACTATTTTATATTTTCGAATTTTCTAAAGAAGTTCGAAAATGAAATAATAAAATTACAAATTGTATCAGATTATCAAAATTCCTTAAGATCAAAAATTTTGAATTTAACGTTTTGAATTGTAAACATTTCACTAAAACTTTTGAACGAATATTGAAGGGTGCCGAGTACGCATAAACAATGCGGAGCGGAGCTGAGCTGAATGAAGTTGAACGGCAACCAGAAGAGCATTTCAGTTAGTTTAAAGAACGCGAATGTTTTTTTTTAATTTAGGTTTTAGGAACTTTTACATTTAAAAACCGTAATCTAGACAACGTTAACCTAGAAACGATACGTTTAGAGGTGTGGTAAACGTGGTCTAGGAAAGCGGAGTTAGTTTGAAAACCGAACCAAGACAAAGTCAAAGCTGCGCGGAGCTGAGCCCTGCGACGTCGTTTGACTCCTCTCGGCTCCGTTACGCTTTCAGTAGCCACATTTACATTAAAAACAATAAGTCAGGTTTTGAATGCGAAGACCGCTCCACATTTGGTGGCGTACCCGCCTTACCAAAATCAAAATTTAGAGGTTATGATATTTAGGGTCCACTGGCATCACGATTGTACAACTAAGTCTCAGGATTCTAGTTCAGTAGATCCTCAATGGGTTTTAGCAGTTCATTGACTAGCTCATTCTGCTAGAGGTCCTCAGGGTCCTGGAAGCCAAACACCTTTTGCCTCCTGTTGGAGATCATATATTATGTTGCCTGCAGTTCCCTCTACCTTCCTGCAAAGCCTGTGCTCAAACCACAGTGTTTTAAGTTTTCCTGAATTTCCTTCTGTCCAGGATCCTTATTGTCCTGCAGACAGGAAGGTAAGCCGAAACCGTAGCTGTGAAGCCATGTGGGCTGATCAGCGGGCCAGTGACCAGTCCAGGCCTTAAGGTATTTTGCCATACTGGTACCACGGGTTCGTGCTCAAGCCCCCCGGGGGACCCCTAGGGTCATCCCTGGGTGCACGAGAAGGTGTTGGATTCGTGGGGGTAGTGGTGGTGTTGGATAGTAGATGTCTGTCTTCTTCTTTGATCTTCTTCTGTTAAGTGGGGATGGTGGTAAACCCTCGAGGTAGTGACACCATTTCCTTTAGCAATTTATTGCACTTAATTTAGTAGTAACTGTCCCTCTAGGTTCACTTAAAAGGACCTTAATAAACATGTAGAATAAAGAAATTAAAACTTCAAAAATGTATACTGCTGGTACACCCAAACAGATCCAGTTGGCAACTTTTGGAAAAATTCGATCTAATTTGTCAACATCGATTCATAAAATTTAAATTAATAATATTTAATAAACCTATCATACAATACATACATAAACATACGATAATATAATACATGTTACACACACACACACACACACACACACACACACACACACACAATATACATACACACACACATATACACACACACACACACACACACACACACACACACACATATATATATATATATATATATATATATATATATATATATATATATATATATATATATATATATATATATATATATATATATATATATAATTTTAAAATGTTAATAAGTTGCAGTTTGATTAAAAACCTGGCACAAAAATCGATTTTGGTAATATCTTTGTAAATTTATTTAACTTTTAAATTCTGTTGAAAATATGATTACGAAACTGACGGCGATGCGGGTTCATTTTTAATTGCCACCATCACGTCAGCGTGACAGTCGTGTACCTCGAATACTTTGAAATTAAAATAAATGAAAATGTTTTCATTAATCGGCAAAACTACAAAACAGGCACTGTTTTCGACAAACAGCTGTTCGCCAGATCACGTGTCCTGTCTCGTGCACACAGTGGTATCTTTACAGCCACTCGGATCTGTTTAGCTTACGTCTAAGTTTATTACTTTAATTACTTTATTACGCCTAGACAAGACGATTTGCACAATTTTATGCAAGATTTTTCAGCAAAGCGTTTACAATTCCACAGTAAACCTTGAAATGTTTCCTTGTAGTTTTAGAAGCCACGTGACCTACGCCATTTTGTTTCCAATCGCCCGTCAGCAAAGCGTTAACAATACTACGGTAATCCTTGAAACCTTTGCTTGTAGTTTTAGAAGCCACGTGACCTACGCCATTTTGTTTCCAATCGTCCGTCAGCAAAGCGTTTACAATACGACAGTAATCCTTGAAACGTTTACTTGTAGTTTTAGAAGCCACGTGACCTACGCCATTTTGTTTCCAATCGTCCGTCAGCAAAGCGTTTACAATACGACAGTAATCCTTGAAACGTTTTCTTGTAGTTTTAGAAGCCACGTGACCTACGCCATTTTGTTTCCAATCCGGTAATCCTTGAAACGTTTACTTGTAGTTTTAGAAGCCACGTGATCTACGCCATTTTGTTTCCAATCGCCCGTCAAAGCGTTAACAATACTACGGTAATCCTTGAAACGTTTATTTGTAGTTTTAGAAGCAACGTGACCTACGCCATTTTGTTTCCAATCTTCCCTCAGTCTTGTCAATAACACAGTCTGAAAGGTAAATCTAGAAGTTATGGTTTTGGTATAGCCTATTTGTTTGCAGCAATGAGCGAATATCTTCTGTTATAATATAAACTGGTTTGCGTTTTCAATGCCTATAAAATAAGAAATATTTTGCTGTCATTCCTAAACGAGAAAGTTTAAAAATTTACTTTAACAATCGTAAATAAATCTTGTAAAAAGTTAAACATCACACAAACTTTCTCACATTCAATTGTTTCCTTCACAAATTTTGTTACAGAATATATCGACTAAAAAAATCCAAAAACGTAATTTTTAGAAATAAATTCACTATAATGACTCACAGCTTTCTTAATGATAGAAATCTGTACAATATGTTTTATTGCATAAATTGGATCTGTACTTAAATTGTATAATTATGATCTTAGGAATGTCGGATGTCGGAATGGTGGAAAAATTGTTAACTTACTGCATTCAGAAAAATACTGGTTGAAAGAAGTTAAGCTTGTAATGAATTTAGTTTGGGGATAGTCACCCAAAAGGATACTTAATACTGATATTTTGTGAATTTACGTGTTGGATCATCGTAACAGTGTTAAGTAATCTTTCATAACTGAATGGGTAATTTGTTTAGGGGACTGAACTGTGCAGGCAATTAAAATTAGATTCAGTGAGTAAAATTATCTATTGAATATGTAAATTCAAATTTACATTATTCAACTTTTTAATACGTAATTTTAAATAAATAAATAAATGTAAAAAACAAAAGCGTTAAAAATGGGTCTCAAAGTTTTATTTGAAAAGACTAAAATATTGACAAACATACAAACACCACCAAAAAAGCTTCAAGTGGGAGAACAATACATTGAGATAGTCAAAGAATTCAAATATCTTGGGGAATGGATCAGCTGGAACGCCCTAGAGAAAAAAGCTATGGAATCTAGGAGAAATAAAGTTGAATTAGCCTTCCAACTTACCAAAGACACATACAACAAGAAGTCCCTCTCCTGGAATACAAAGATAAGGCATTATCATACGGTAATTAAACCAGAAGCCTTATATGCAGCTGAAACATTATCTCTCACAACCCAGGGCCCACTTGAAAGGCTGGAGATCAAAGAAAGAATGATATTACGAAAAATCTTAGGCCCCAAATTCCGTAACAACCAAGTACTCCACATCAGTAATGAAACTCTTTACCAAAAAACTGAAACACTATTATCAGACACAATAAGAAAAAGGAAAATTGATTTTTGTGGGCACATCCTCCGAATAGACAAAAATAGACTAACCAAAAAAATATTTGACTACTTTCGCAATAGAAGAGCCAAACCACTTTGGTTTAGAGAAACAGAGAAGGACAAAACAGAACTACAAATCACTGACACTATGCTCATGGACAGAACAGCCAAAACAATAACCAAGGACAAGAAGCAACGGTTCCAAGGCAAAGTCAAATCCAAGCGAACGATCCAAATCTCTGACGAAGAAAGAAAAGTAAGATCACAACGAATGAAGCAATACTGGGCTACGAGGAAGGCACAGAACATTAAAAATTGATTGATTTAGTGTATCCCAAAGTTGGGTGAAACAAATAAAGAAGAGTAAAAAACAGACTGAGTAATTCTGAACAATTAAATAATAGTTAATAAAACTATAAAAAAATAATGAATTTCTGTTATTGAACAAAAAACAAAAATCACGTATCATATTCTCTCTCCCTTTTTTATTTTAATTACGATAATTTGTTCGAAAATACGACAAATTAAAACAGCTAGTTTTTAACAACATAACCTGAAACGTATTATAGCCTATCAGCTGTTCAATTTAAACAGCTGATCGTTACGAATTAATACAAAACAATTGATCTTTTACTATAACTACCAATTTAAATTCGTGCACTTGTATCACGCGACGCGCAAAATCCCCATTACAATCAGCCCTAAAACATAATACATATTAAAAAATAACTAACATAAAGTTATTTTTGAATAAAACATAATAAATTAATATAATATTTAAACAACAAAATACAACAGCTGTTCTGTCGAGATTGTTAAAAGTGTTATATTTTGGTGTACGTGTAAGAAGAGTAATTACTTCTTTTCTCTACAACACGTGTTAGCACTTAATCTGGTTTTATTGCTTAATTTAGCATCATTAGCAATCATAAAACATCCCGGCTGACACAGAAAGCAAACTTGTAAATATTTTGAAACATTGTCACGTTATCAGTACCAATAAGATTGGCGCATTACAATATTTTGGTCGTGAATACATTAATTATGTACATTTATTGGGTAGAGATAACTTTATTGTTTCTACAATGTATTATTTACTTATCTACAATAAATTGTATAAACAACATCAACCGAAATACACTAATTGTGTTATATTAATTAAAAGTAAATACAAATTAGTGTTTCAACCATAGAAGTAGTGTTTCAACCCTATACTGAAAAATAAAATATTTAAATAATAATAATAATAAATTGTTCCCACAAATAGGAAATTTTATAGAACACACAAATCCTTTTATTCTACAATTTTCTTATTATATAGTTTTAATCGTCATAATTTTACTACTCGGTGGCCTAATTAATAGCGTACTGGGTAAAATAAAATATATAAGAAAAATATATTTATTACTAATGGACCCGTGAGAACTTTCGTTTTTTTAATTGTTTGAATAATTATTTATTATTTTTTGCAAAAAACAAAAAAATCAATTTTGCAAAAGTTTCTAATTTAAATAGTCATTAATGATTATGTAAATTTATGATAACAAATGCTGACAATATGGAATATTTTTTTCGTAATTGTTTTAACGAAAAATTCAAAAAAAAATACATTCAGCGTTTTTTTACATATATAAATATTTGTACAATGTTCAAAAAATTAAAAGGTGTAAGAAAAAGTTTATGACAGGGCTGGGCTCGAACTTGCTTCTTCCCACAACTTTTAATGTGAAAATTGTTCACAAGAAACTAAAGTCATCTATTGAGCAACGCTAAAACTATTTTTCCATATGAAACTTTAGTAACTTAATTTGAGCACAATGAAGCAAAATTTGATGTGCCTAATTATGGAATATTGCATTGTCATCGGAAGCAAGCAAGTGTGCAAATTTCAAGTCGATTGGATGATGGAAAGTGGGTTAAAAATCGATTACAAGATTTGAACCATGAAACATACAGACAGAGGAAGCAAGTTAAGAAAAAGCGTGTAATAAGAAATATATTTTTTACTAATGGGCACGTGCTACCTTTCGCAGTTAATGGGAAAAATAAACGTATAATATACAACAATGTACAATAAGAAGTTGGACAGTGTTATAGCACCTCTTTATAAACTATGTTCGAAGTGACCTATGGAATACGTAGCAATCATAACTTTCCTTGTTGGTACATGGACAAAAGAGAAAAGAGGTTAGGACGTTTTTTATCAAAACGCTATCCGTAATTGAACGTAAAAACACATGAATAAAATAGTTCAAATAATACCATAGGCTTGTATTTACTTACTATAATACACTAATTTTTAATTAAATACTTGTATTTTAAGATTACTGTACATATCTTCCTAAGTAAAATCGTTAAAAAACCATGTAGGCCTACTATTTCTTGTCAAAGTATGATTTCTATTAAAATAGACGTTGTAGTTATATTTATAATTGTATGACCTGTTAATAAAGCAATGTCATTCATTATATTTAGGCTAGATTATTTAATACAATAGGCCTTACTTTGTTCTACTTTCGTATTTAAAACTACAACCTATAAAATTAATGACTGAATTGAAACATTGTACCTTATTGAAACATTTACAAATGAAACCTACTATAACCGGATTTTGCATTATAGGCTATACCTAAATTAGGCTACAGTATTTACTGTTTACTAAAAGGTATATATATATATATATATATATATATATATATATATATATATATATAAGGGTATATACATAACCTTTTAATATATTATTACGCTAAGTATTCCGATCGTTTTGTACCGAAAATAAGTACCTGCTTTATTGAAACTGCATATATATTGTACCTACAACTTGACCAGAACACTGGGGAACTCTCACGCCTTAAAATTTTCCATTTTAAGGCTTTGAAGTAAAATAAATCCGATAAAAATTTCTGAAAACAAAATTCCCGGGGCAGTATAAAGTGTCACCGCGAGAGTGTAGCGCAATGCAAATAAATAAAAAAAAGTGTGTTTTTGACAAATAATTGTACAAAAAACACCCAAAAAAATAATTGTACACACACACAAATTGTTGCAAATGTTTAAATAAACGTTAATGATATTGCAGCAACCAACTGACTCACTTGACGTGATGGATGCGAATTTCTAAAAATTTTTTTTACTTACCATATTTTTGAAACTCTGATTTCAAAATCTATAGATTATATATCAGTATTTTAAAATTACTAATTGCACTGAAAACACAAAAATGAACCCAAACCGCCGCCAAATTAAAATTTTTAATTTCAACGGATTTTGATAATACAAAGTGCTAATTTATACCGTTTTTAAAGCTGATTATGATGGTGAAATCACATTTTCGAAAGAAAATTCAAGACAAAAATTTACGAATTTTCAAATGACTTGAAATGGCCGCCATTTTGAAACCTTTGAACGAATTTTGCCGGTTAACAAACTTTCCCAAGCTATGACCTTAATCGACTTTTTGCCATGTTTGATTTTGTTGTTGTTATTTTAAGGCGAAAAAGCACATTGAGGCTATTATCGCCTCCCTAAATGTAAGTGCGAGTGTAAGGTGTTACTGTCGTAAGTGTAGTGTTGTAAATGTAAGTGTGTGTTAGACTCGGGTACCGCGAGGGACGTCTAAATCCTCTCAATAGGTGCAGCCAGTCTGCAGCCCCTGCGGGGGAAATTGCCATGTTTGAATTAATTCGGCATTCATATGTATATAAGTTTTTAATATATATACATATACACACACATATATATAGATATATATATATATATATATATATATATATATATATATATATACACACACACATTTTAACGACCCTACAAAAAATGACCTAGAGATCAGTATCGGTGTTCAATTGATGCCCGACTCTGGTTCTTACCATGACGGCCCCTCCAGTAGCTCATTTTCAATGCAAATTCGCTTATCACATGAATAATTCATCATTCAGTAACAATTTTAAAAACATTTTTACTGTTTATCAAATTTCTTTGTGATATTTCCTTCCCTAGTTTTCCAGTTGAGACCTAACAGTATGTTTGTGTTGCAGTCAGCTGTCCAGGAATGAGGAACATAACCAAGACAGAGGCAGTGAGATGGGGCAGTTACTGGTACGTGCTGGGACTGGCGCTGCATTACCTTTTTACTGCCTACAACCATACTTTGTCTGCATTCGTCAACTACACGCCACAGTTTGCCTGCCAGGTAAGCGTGACATATTTAAACAGACTGTTATACAAATTTAACTATAGTTAGTTATGCACGCGTACAAATTTAACTAATAGTCTATTCATTACTCTCTGACGTTATATATATATATACATATATATATATATATATATATATATATATATATATATATATATATATATATATATATATATATATAAAACCAGGGGGCCGTGCAAAATCATGCACTATGAAAGTTTTAAGTGAACACAGCGTTTTGAATAAGAGTAAACGTTAGGGTGAGGGAGGTAGTTGGAAGGAAGGAAAAACATGTTAAAAATAAATCAAAAAGCGACCGGATTGAAATAATAATCACAAATTTAGGAGTCATTGTAGTATATACATTTCAATACAGATAATTATTTTTTTAATAGTAATTTTACAGGGCATTACAATACCTCGTTGTAAACGATATTTGATGTAAGAATGTAATCTTGTACTTTGTGTATTTCACTTTGATGGTACTGGCAAAAACTTGGAGGAGGACTTAATTTTGGAAGCTGTACTCCCGAAAAATATTTTTTTTACTTTTATCTGAATTTTGCTTCATTAACTTGATGTGTGTGTGTGTGTGTGTGTGTGTGTGTGTGTGTGTGTGTTCACATTTTTGACATTCACAATTTTGGCACAAAAATATGATTATTTTAATAGCTTGACAAGTTCGTTAATCAGCAAAATTCGTTTAACAGTTTCAAAATGATGGTCATTTCAAATATTTAAAAGTAAATAACTTGTTTATCTTAAATATTTTTGAAAATTACTTTTATCATCCTTATCAGCGTTAAAAAACTGCAAAAATTATCATATTAAATTTTTAAAAACCGTTGAAATCAAAAAAAATTATTACAGTGGTCAGGGTGAATTTTTGTATTTTTAATGTAATTTGAAAGTTTAAAACTCCAATGTATGCATATTTTAATATGATTATGATGGTGAAATATTTTTTTAAGGTAAGTAAAAAAAAATACTTTAAATATTCACTTCTAATTCATCGGCGATTATTATATTTTTATTTTAAAATATCCGTCCGTAAAATTTTAATCATTGTTATTGTATTTTTATTGTAAAGTATTCGCCCGTAAAATGTTCTTGATGTGTTATTATATTTTCATTGTAAAACAATTCGTCCATAAAATGTTCATCATGTGTTATTATATTTTCATTGTAAAACAATTCGTCCATAAAACTTTCATTATGTGTTATTATATTTTCGTTGTAAAACAATTCGTCTATAAAATGTTCATCATGAGTTATTATATTTTCGTTGTAAAACAATTCGTCTATAAAATGTTCATCATGAGTTATTATATTTTCGTTGTAAAACAATATCATTGTAAAACAATTCGTTCATAAAACGTTCATTATGTGTTATTATATTTTCGTTGTAAAACAATTCGTCTATAAAATGTTCATCATGAGTTATTATATTTTCGTTGTAAAACAATTCGTCTATAAAATGTTCATCATGAATTATTATATTTTCTTTGTAAAACAATTCGTCTATAAAATGTTCATCATTTGTTATTATATTTTCATTGTAAAACAATTCGTCCATAAAACGTTCATTATGTGTTATTATATTTTCGTTGTAAAACAATTCGTCTATAAAATGTTCATCATGTGTTATTATATTTTCATTGTAAAACAATTCGTCCATAAAACTTTCATTATGTGTTATTATATTTTCGTTGTAAAACAATTCGTCTATAAAATGTTCATCATGAGTTATTATATTTTCGTTGTAAAACAATTCGTCCATAAAATGTTCATCATGAGTTATTATATTTTCATTGTAAAACAATTCGTCTATAAAATGTTCATCATGTGTTATTATATTTTCATTGTAAAACAATTCGTCTATAAAATGTGCATCGTGTGTAATTATATTTTCATTGTAAAACAATTCGTCCATGAAATGTTCATCATGTGTTATTACATTTTCATTGTAAAACAATTCGTCTATAAAATGTTCATCATGTGTTATTACATTTTCATTGTAAAACAATTCGTCTATAAAATGTTCATCATGCGTTATTACATTTTCATTGTAAAACAATTCGTCTATAAAATGTTCATCATGTATTATTACATTTTCATTGTAAAACAATTCGTCTATAAAATGTGCATCGTGTGTAATTATATTTTCATTGTAAAACAATTCGTCCATGAAATGTTCATCATGTGTTATTATATTTTCATTGTAAAACAATTCGTCCATAAAACTTTCATTATGTGTTATTATATTTTCGTTGTAAAACAATTCGTCTATAAAATGTTCATCATGAGTTATTATATTTTCGTTGTAAAACAATTCGTCTATAAAATGTTCATCATGAGTTATTATATTTTCGTTGTAAAACAATTCGTCTATAAAATGTTCATCATGAGTTATTATATTTTCGTTGTAAAACAATTCGTCAATAAAATGTTCATCATGTGTTATTATATTATCATTGTAAAACAATTCGTTCATAAAACGTTCATTATGTGTTATTATATTTTCGTTGTAAAACAATTCGTCTACAAAATGTTCATCATGAGTTATTATATTTTCGTTGTAAAACAATTCGTCTATAAAATGTTCATCATGAGTTATTATATTTTCGTTGTAAAACAATTCGTCTATAAAATGTTCATCATGTGTTATTATATTTTCATTGTAAAACAATTCGTCCATAAAATGTTCATCATGAGTTATTATATTTTCGTTGTAAAACAATTCGTCTATAAAATGTTCATCATGTGTTATTATATTTTCATTGTAAAACAATTCGTCTATAAAATGTGCATCGTGTGTAATTATATTTTCATTGTAAAACAATTCGTCCATAAAATGTTCATCATGTGTTATTATATTTTCATTGTAAAACAATTCGTCTATAAAATGTTCATCATGTGTTATTATATTTTCATTGTAAAACAATTCGTCCATAAAATGTTCATCCTGAGTTATTATATTTTCGTTGTAAAACAATTCGTCTATAAAATGTTCATCATGTGTTATTATATTTTCATTGTAAAACAATTCGTCTATAAAATGTGCATCGTGTGTAATTATATTTTCATTGTAAAACAATTCGTCTATAAAATGTTCATCATGTGTTATTATATTTTCATTGTAAAACAATTCGTCTATAAAATGTTCATCGTGTGTTATTATATTTTCATTGTAAAACAATTCGTCCATAAAATGTTTACCATGTATTATTATATTTCATTACTTTTTAAAATTCGCTACAAACACGTCAGCGAGATAGTTGCGTGAAGCTATTATTACAAATATTTCAATGCTTTCAAACCAACCTTGTTAACTAGAACATTATTTTTCATTATCTTACTGTATTAAGGACTTTCTTACTAGTAGCATTTTCTGTAATAGTTTTATGTTTGCAGGACCCAGGACATCAAGAACACCAAGGATGCGTGTACAACACCAGCGGATCTACAATCAAGGATACGTGTGCTCAAGGATACAAATTCTATTCGTTGAGAAACGAAACCACCATTGTAACTGAGGTGAGTGCTTTCATAACTTTCTCAGATCCAAGGAGAAACAAAAATTTGCAAAAAAACTAACTTAACAGCCACATTTCGCTGTGTGTTCGGCATTTGGTTTGTGCGTTTGTTATGCAGTTTTAGCCAAACGCAATGACCAATTATTTTAAAAATTTGTAATGAAGATACCTTGTATAAAAGCCAAGACTTTGTATGTGTAAGATTGTTTCCCATTCACTTCCTTTTCAAAATGGCGGCTTCTGATTTAACGGTGACAAGTAAATTCAGTTTGGCCAAACGCTCTGACCGATTGTTTTAAAATTTTTAAAATTTGTTACGTATGTGTAAAATACCTTTTATGGCAAACTGTGATTAAACGATGACGAGTGTGGTAAAGGCCCAAACGACGTATGTGTAAGATTGTTTCCCATTCACTTCCTTTTCAAAATGGCAAACTGTGATTAAACGATGACGAGTGTGGTAGTTTAAGCTAGACGCATCGACCAATTGTTTTGAAATTAGTTACGAAAATACCTTGTATAAAGGCCCAAACGACATATGTGTAAGAGTATTTCCCATTCACTTCCATTTCAAAATGGCGGCTTCTGATTTAACAATGACGACTGTATGCAGCTTGGCCAAGCGCACTGACCGATTGTTTGAAATTTGTTAAAAAAATACTTTATATAAAGCCCGAACGTAGTAATGGCGGCTGACTTATGACGACAGGTGCAGTTGCTGGCTATTTCCTGTAATATTAGCTGAACGACAAGACCTATCATAATTTTAATTGCTTCGTAGAAAAGAAATGCATAAAATTTTCAACAGAGTTGGTCTACTAAAATGTTTTCTAAATATTACGGTCACCTGCTTAATAGTAAGGAAAAGTTACTAGCGCGTCAGAGCGAGGTCGTGCAGCGGTGGCCAGGCAATTAATTAAGGATATACTGCGAGGTCTACTGTTGAAATATAATTTAACGTTACTCATTGTTGAGTACAGGGTAACTTCTAATGTATTTTAGATGAAATGACAAAGAACCATAGATAAACCATAGACAAAAATATATGTATAAGGCAATGTTTGTATGTGTGTCTTCTATATATGTAAAAACTACTGAACCTATTTTGCTGAAAATTTCAGTTTGATCTTACTATAGCCAGGAGTGTCTGAAGAGTGATTTTACCGCCATATCTCTTTCCGTAAAAAATTATTTTCCACCGATTACTGTGTTTTGAGTGTAGTTTCAAATAAATCCGATAGGTAGTGCTGTTGTTTTAACAACTGGATTTAAATGCATTTTGACTTTTATAAATTGAAGGCAAGGGACATAATTTCCGTGCAAAATACTAACACCAAAGATAAGTTCAAATTATTACATAACTTTCTTTACTGAAAAAACTTGCCGCTGTAATTTTTATTCCCTGAAAAATATCGTAACGAAGCTCGAGTGCACAGCTAGTGACAATGAAGTCATGATAAATTCATAAAACGTGCTATTTAATCACATGCTCATTTTTTAACATATTACTGTTTGTAACCCAACACTAAGTACATTTGTGTTCCTCGTTGGTGAAATTCTAAACAGTGAGTCAAAAATTACGTTCGAACCCAAAATCTAAGCAAAACATAGAGATAACAATTTTTGTTCAAAATGGCGCCTGAAAAAGTAAAAATTAGTATCTATCTTGTATTTGTATTGGAGGTGTATTAAAAATGGAATCGTTGATTAAAGATTCAATTTGAAAATTATGCCCAAACAGATAGAGAAAAGTATCTAAATGTAGTGTAAATGACAGTCATCCAAAATCTTAAATTGTAATTAGCGTAACTAGTATGTTAAATGTTCAAAATAGATTGAAAATAGCCTAATGAACCCGTTTAAGATCTTTTTAATATTTCCAACAAACATTTTCAACTTAAAGCAATGGTTGGTAAAGACATTTTACCGCGGTGAAATCAGATTTTCAAAAAAAAAGTTATGCTTTTAAGAACCTAAATATCCGCCATTTTGAAACTGATTTTATCCCATATCAAGCTATAAACACAATTCAATTTTCAAGTCGTTTATTTTATATCAGCCGCGTGGACTATTCCATCCTCAGACACACGCAAATCTAATAAACAGATAAACTAAATTATAAATTTGTTCAGACAATTTATTTTGGCACATGATCGCCTTTGACCTCATGTTATTGAATTCCTACAAAGAATAATTACCGTCATGTTGCCTATTAATTATTACTGCCGAATAAATTCAGTATTGTCCCATTGTTATCACAGCGAAGAAAAAAAATGTAAGGTTACGTTTTGACCCCCGTTATCGGTCAACTGAACCGTTATTTTTTGATTTATAAAATTGTCACCCTCCGATAAGAGGAGTCAAGAATTTGTCAAGATCGCAAAACAAGGTTTCGATGACGCGTTGCTAAAAATAGAACCATTACGCGTAACAAGCCTGTTCAATATCAAATTATCAGTATAGTTTGTACTTACTTTCTTACTCAGAAACAAACTGTAGCGGCTAGTAGCAAAAATTAAGGAGGGAGGTGTTGCTCCAGAAAATTTTTAACCTTTGTTTTAAAATTGTAATGTTTTTTATTTAGACTTAAAGCACATGAAGGTGGAAATCGCCCGACCAGAATATAACTATTAGAAAAGCGGGGAACTAAACCTAAACACTAACAAACTAGATAAAAAGTACACGTGTGAAACTCGGTGAGTTACCTACAGAAGCGAAACTTTTGTTAATGCTGAATGTATAACTAGTTTGAAGATATGTTTACAAATTTTTGATTTGTTTAAATAAATAAATAAGTGAACCTAGCTTAAATATTATTTACTGTAGTTAAAGTAAAAGATCAGATGTTTTACATTAATTCGTAACGATCAGCTGATAGGCTATAATAAGTTTCAGCAATATTAACAACAATTATTATAAACGTTTATATTAATTTCGAATGTATTATAAACGGTTACAACGTGCACGTGTTCTTCAACTAAGGAAAAATACCGAAACCAAAGCAATACAACGTTTTCATATAATACGCGTGTACTGTTATAGAAAAGGAGGAATAAAAATAATAAACAGAAATAGAGAGATGAAATTCATTTGCTTGTTCGTGCCATATTTCCGTTATATTCTTCCGTTTAGCAGACTTTTTTTCTATTCACTCTTCTCGCCAAAGCTAACATTAAAAGCTTTGCTTAAAAAAAAAATATCATTAAACGACATGGCCTATCTCGCTTTGTTTATGATTTTTACAGATTCAATTTTCATTCCGCTCTTGTTAAAGTTAGACATTTAAAATTGAACACAACAAATGTAAGGTTTTGTAAATTTAAATAACCTATTATACAAATCGGATCCTTCTGGCAACAAATTTCAATATGGCGGCAGGAAACCACAAAATTACATAACATTTTAACGTGTAGCCTATTCTGTTCGCAATGGCTGAAATCGGAAATTGCTCGAAATTTTTATTCATTCCGCGAAATAAGCATTTATTTCGGGCAGTGGGCGAATTAAAGTACTCTCTTCGCGGAGTGGGCATTTTCATTTTCGCAATATCGGAAAGGAACGTTTGTTTCGGCTATTGACTCAGCATCTTCATATACTCCGCGAATCGCGTATTCTGGAATTTTCGAAACGAGAAACAGTGTTTGTTATTTTAAGGCGAAAAGAGCACATTGGGAATAATATCGCCTCCCTAAGTGTGAGTGCGAGTGTAAAGTGTTAAAGTCGTAAGTGTAAGTGTGTGTTAGACTCGGGTACTACGAGGGACGTCTAAATCCTCTCAGTAGGTGCAGCTAGTCTGCACCCCCTTGCGAGGAGAAACAGTGTTAGTTGGGTTATTCACGCAGTGTTACTTTCATAAAAAACCGTGTTGGTTAGGTTCTTAAGGTAATCAAGAGAAACGTTTTTATTGTTTCTATTATTAATAACACGCATTTAACGTTTTCACGATGAAAAACACGTTTGCTACTTTCACGCGGTAATTTTGAGGTTATGGTTATACGTGTCTATTTTATTTTCGATTTTTAGGCATACTATAAATAAGAAAATAGCCAAAAGTACTGAAAAATCATATTTGCCGGTGTTGTACAGTGGAGGGGCAGAGTGACATGTCGGTACGTGCTTCCTATAGCGTGGAAACGGTCGTTCCGACAATTGAGTAAAACCAGTATAGGCTACTTAATTTTCTGAGTGAGTACAGGAAGATCTGTATTTTAACCCGAAATAAACGATTCTTTCAGTTTATTTCTTTCGATTCTTCGATTCTTTCGGTACTACGAAAATGAGTATTTCAATTCTAGAGCCAATCATGAGCCAATTAAATGCGCATTTGCCAGAATGGGTAAAAATTTTGGGCAACGTCCGATTTTGTCAATTTTGAATAACGCGTTACTTATTCATTATGTACACTAACAGTAATTGTATGAGAGATGGAGTGTTATTGGGAAGTGAGCCTTTAAACCAGTAACTGTATGAGAGATGGCGTGTTATTGGGAAGTGAGCCTTTAAACCAGTAACTGTATGAGAGATGGCGTGTTATTGGGAAGTGAGCCTTTAAACCAGTAACTGTATGAGAGATGGAGTGTTATTGGGAAGTGAGCCTTTAAACCAGTAACTGTATGAGAGATGGAGTGTTATTGGGAAGTGAGCCTTTAAACCAGTAACTGTATGAGAGATGGCGTGTTATTGGGAAGTGAGCCTTTAAACCAGTAACTGTATGAGAGATGGAGTGTTATTGGGAAGTGAGCCTTTAAACCAGTAACTGTATGAGAGATGGCGTGTTATTGAGAAGTGAGCCTTTAAACCAGTTACTGTATGAGAGATGGCGTGTTATTGGGAAGTGAGCCTTTAAACCAGTAACTGTATGAGACATGGCGTGTTATTGGGAAGTGAGCCTTTAAACCAGTAACTGTATGAGAGATGGCGTGTTATTGGGAAGTGAGCCTTTAAACCAGTAACTGTATGAGAAATGGCGTGTTATTGGGAAGTGAGCCTTTAAACCAGTTACTGTATGAGAGATGGCGTGTTATTGGGAAGTGAGCCTTTAAACCAGTAACTGTATGAGAGATGGCGTGTTATTAGGAAGTGAGCCTTTAAACCAGTAACTGTATGAGAGATGGAGTGTTATTGGGAAGTGAGCCTTTAAACCAGTAACTGTATGAGAGATGGAGTGTTATTGGGAAGTGAGCCTTTAAAGCAGTAACTGTATGAGAGATGGAGTGTTATTGGGAAGTGAGCCTTTAAACCAGTAACTGTATGAGAGATGGAGTGTTATTGGGAAGTGAGCCTTTAAACCAGTAACTGTATGAGAGATGGAGTGTTATTGGGAAGTGAGCCTTTAAACCATTAACTGTATGAGAGATGGAGTGTTATTGGGAAGTGAGCCTTTAAACCAGTAACTGTATGAGAGATGGAGTGTTATTGGGAAGTGAGCCTTTAAACCATTAACTGTATGAGAGATGGAGTGTTATTGGGAAGTGAGCCTTTAAACCAGTAACTGTATGAGAGATGGAGTGTTATTGGGAAGTGAGCCTTTAAACCAGTAACTGTATGAGAGATGGAGTGTTATTGGGAAGTGAGCCTTTAAACCAGTAACTGTATGAGAGATGGAGTGTTATTGGGAAGTGAGCCTTTAAACCAGTAACTGTATGAGAGATGGAGTGTTATTGAGAAGTGAGCCTTTAAACCAGTAACTGTATGAGAGATGGAGTGTTATTGGGAAGTGAGCCTTTAAACCAGTAACTGTATGAGAGATGGCGTATTATTGGGAAGTGAGCCTTTAAACGTAACTTATAACTTAGAGCGGATCGTGTGTTTTTTCGAATTCTTTGCCGACCTTTTTATTTAAAAAAATAATCATATTTTTGTTGAAGTAAATATTGAAGTTAATAAATTTAATGGAATTTTATCTGCCAATAACTCGAGCTACGTAGAATATTTCAAGAACATTTACGAAGGATTTAATTATTATTTTTTTCAGTAACGTCAGAATTTACCTGTGTGAA
The DNA here is from genome assembly GCA_022606455.1 of Callitettix versicolor. NCBI lineage: Eukaryota > Metazoa > Arthropoda > Insecta > Hemiptera > Cercopidae > Callitettix > Callitettix versicolor. The sequence continues at coordinate 36,060,794 of CM040186.1, forward strand.
AGCAACACAACGCTTTCATATAACACGCGTGTTCTGTTATCGAAAAGAAGGAAGGAAAAAAAGACAACAAAGAAAATTCGTTTCCTCATTCGTCATATGTTTCCGTTACATTCTTTCGTTCGATTTTTTTCATTCACTCCTCTCGCCACGTTTTATTGCGTATTATGAAGATTCGACTCGTTACAAGCACAAAAAACACGTAATTTTTGTGAATGCAGGTGGTTACAAACAAATTAAATTAAATTTGTTTAATTTAAACAAATTTTAAAAAATACAATTTGGAGTAATTAAAAATACAAACAGCTGATATCATGCAAGCAAATTTTCAAAAATATGTTTTACTTTTTTTTGAAATTCTAATTTTAACATCATTATATGAAAATCTTCGTACAGTAGCATTTTAAACCTTTAAATAACATTGAAAATACGAACCCTGACTGCCGACAAATTATGTTCCTTAATTTCAACGGATATTGAAAACTCAAAATGTTACTTTATAAAGTGTTTAACGCTAATATTACTAAAATGGAATCAGATTTTCAAAAAACGTTGTATTTTGATGTAAAGATTTTAAATAACCGCCATTTTGAAACTGTTGAACATGTTTTGCTGTATAACAAACTTGTTCAAGTTACGGATAAAATCGGTTATTGTTCCTATATAGCATATTGATTGTTATGCCTTTATTTGGTATCCAAGTATACAAAAATTTTAAGTATGAGTTAATTCTAAAGTTCCGGGTCTGGCTCTTACCATGATGACGCTTGTTCCATTGGAAATTCGCTAATAATCACGTAATTGTTTTTCTAAAGAAAGAAGGCCCCTGTTTGTTTTACACACGTCACCGTTCATTATTCATTACATAGATAAACTGTAAAATAAATTTATTTGGCAGTTCAATGCGTCTGACCTATTAAATTCCAACAAGAAGTTATTACTGTGAAATAAATAAAATCGGCCGATTGTTGAAAATAATGATTAAAAAAATAATCGACTTTTTTAATCAAACAACAAAACGATTATGACATGTGTATTAGAAATGTGCTGACATCGCTTAACACAAAAACGGCGCAAATATATTGAACAAACTTTCTCACATTCAATTACTTAACCAAAAAATCGTGTTCGTAATTATGTAAAACAATAACACCGTAAAACAAAAAAGAAAGAAAGAAACTTGTTCGATTTCTGACAATCGGTTCATTAGATTTTTCTGAAAGTTTGATCACGTATGAAGAATCAAAACACAAGCCAATGTATCAAATTTGAAATTAAAGAACAATTAACTTTTACAATTAATATCGAAAACCGTCGATAGCGTTCAGATCCATTTTTCTATTCTCAATTTATCCAGTTTTTGAAAATTTCGTTTTATAAATTTTACGGCGGTCACGATTAGTTTTTTCGTAATATACGAACGAAGTATAAAGCAATTTAAATGAATGAATGATTGTGCGTGATGTGTGCGTGCGTGTGTGTGTGTGTGTGTGTGTGTTTATGTGCGCGCGCACGGCATGTGCGTATGCGTGTGTATAGGGAAGGTCGCACAACGTTAGAGACTTAACTAATTAACTGGGTTGTCTATATCTCGGCACCATTTTTTAAAAACATATTTTAAAGCTACTTTTAGTGCAAAAAATGTTCAAAATCAAAACTTCTTTTAACCAGCTCATCAGTTTTGACCGCTCTCTATCTAGAGATCATCGGAGCTATTCGGACTTACGGAGCCGAGTTACGGGGATACACTGAGTCATCGAATCGACAGATAATTCAGATAGATGTATGACAGTTTGATATTGCTTAAAACTTGACAACGGCCGCACCTCCGTATAACGTGGAAAGAAGTTTCATCGAAATGCGTGAGGACGTTTTCCGGTGAAAATCGGGCAAATAGTGCTGACAAGCCGAGATTTTCGTGTTCAAGAAAGAAGCATTTTTAAACAAGTTAATAAAAGACGATTTTAAACCCAGACTTATTCCACAGCTACGCCCAACACACAAAATTTTAACTGAATAGGTTTTGTAGTTTTTGAGATACATATAATTGTCATTCAGTGTGTGACTTTCGTATATAAGCTATAGTATATATTATATTGACTGAACGAATGAATAAAACAGAAAAAAATAAAATAACTTACATAGTCTATGTATTTAACAATAATATATTTACGTTTTGCGTTGTAATATCTTCGTAAGTAGTTTTCACTTACTTTAACGTTATGTTACCGATACTATATTATTTATTATTATTTTATTGCCATTTTTTAACATAAATTTATACAATATTGGAACAGTATATAAATTTACGAAATTTATAATTGATATATTTTCGCAAATTTATTTATAAATTATCTTAGTTTTAAGTTACATCTGCACAAATTTACGTACCTGTAAGGGATTTAAAAAACCCGTGCACAGGTCTTGCCTAAAATTAACTTAAAACTATTGTCATTTATTACGCCACACAGACGGTAGCTTGACGTGTTCATTTATTCTTTTTTCAATTCCTACTATTAGTTCACACTCTCCCTATATTTATATTACAAGTAATATATATATATATATATATATATATATATATATATATATATATATATGAAAAAAATTAAGTCAATTCCTACTTAGGTCATGCGCTTCCATAAAGTCAGCGAGACAGCTGCGTGCTGCGATTCTTAAAACCAACATAGGATAGAACGTATGGTTTTTAAATCAAATCCTATCGTGTAGGCTGTACAAATTCACGATATTAATATTTGACAAAAAACTGTATTAACATCAAGTGTCATCCACTACAAGTTTTAAAAAATGTATTTGAACTTGAGAGGATGAATAATAATAGGAATTACCTAAGAAAATCCAATCGTATAGTCTGTACAAATATGCGATATTAATATTTGACAAAACACTGTATTAACATCAACTGTCATCTATTACAAGTTAAAAACATTTTATTTGAACTTAAGGGGATGAATAGAAAGTATTTTATTAACGATTGAAAATTTGAACAAGATATTTATTTTTAATTTTTCCTTCAAGTGTTTTTAGTTCATTTGGCATACAGTTAAAGATTTTATATGAGATAAAATTAAGAAATGTTTTCCATATTTCACTCTTACTATTGGTCTATACTATCATTGGACCTGGTTCTATAAAAAAATGCCAACAGTTGCCAACAGTAGCAAATCGTATAAATATATATTTCTTTAATATATTAATATTTATACATAGTAGAGTCAAGTAAAAATGCTTGTCTAATAGACAAAGAAGTTCATTTTTAGACAAAATAAGTTTAACGATATTTCTTTGTAAGTTAAACAGTCTATTTATATCTGCAACATGAACATCTCCCTAGGCTATCACAGCATATGTAACAATGCTATTGAATAAAGCATAATACACAATTTTTAATTGGAATTGTGAAAGTAGTCTATATTTCAATATTTTAAATACATATAATAAATATATTTTTGTTATTGTGCATTTAATATGAGTCTCCCAATTTAGTCTACTGTCAGTGCAGATACCCAAGTACTTAAGCTATCAACTCTTTATATTGGGAATGATTTTGTGTCAAAGCTCCGGCATCTGAATTTTACCGCTCCCCCCGTCTTACACCCGGTCTTGCATAAGACGCCTTAAATGGTGGAAACAGCACGGTGTAGCTTAATTTACACCTCAGTTAGGACCTAATTGTGATAATCTATACGCGACAATTTGTTCTATTACGGGCGTTATGAATTTAAACTATAGCGTAATGTTGTAATAATCCAGAAAAATGTAGAATTAAATAAAATCAACGAAATTGAGTAATAACTTTAAAAACAGAATCGCTCTGAATACAAATGAATATGGTTGTTTGGGTCGGGTAAGTACTAAGATTGTAAGCACTAAATACAGAACCCTGACCACTGTCACGCTACATCTAACCTGTTGCGCGTGATACGTTAATATGCAACAGGTGTGCAAGTTTTTAATTTTATCACTTAAAATAATTGCAACTCAACCCTTATCGCAGAAAGTTACGTATCGCTGACAATGCACACTCGACTTACGTAATGGCGACACCGGTGCGCAATAAGTCGCGAAATTGAAGTATCGATTAATGACAGCAAAGATAAGCTATCGATTATTGCCTATAAATGAGTGGTTATTTTTGGTATACACCGTCTGCAATGTTTTTGTACGTTGCAGTGGCCACTTCAAAGTAATAATCTATCAGTCAACAGCGGAACAATGATAACTGCTTCTCGCTGACGTGATTGGAGCAAATTTCCAAATAACGTTTTTAATATGAGAATATTTGTTTGCAAAAACGCCTCCAATCACGTCAGCGAGACAGTTGCGTGCTACGATTATTATTATTACTTTAAGCGGACATTTGAAACAAATTCCAAAATTCGCTCAGATAAACCCAAAGCGAAATTGTATTGAAAAACGTCTGTTTTTAGGCAGTGTATTTATTTGAGCAAAATCTTATCAAAATCACAGCTGATTATGAGAAAAACAAATAACAGTTTTTTCAACAAAATAACGTATAAAAAAGTATCTTTGAAAAATATTTTCAAAAACTATTTTGAGATACGAACAAATCAAATCTACTTATCAAATTTCATCAAAATCGATTAATTTAATCGTTGAGTGATGTGCACAATTAAACAACCCACTTTTTCACTCAGGATATCTGAAAACTGACACATCTTCAACTTGAATATCACTATTTTTCTGTTAAATTTATGTACGGAAGAACGATTAGCGGTTGTTTGGAAACAAAAGTAACAGTGAAGTAAACAATTTAAACTGTTCTTTTTAACAGTTAAACATAACCTATTGCTGGTTACTCTGATTAGCCAAGACTTCGAGGAGAATCGGTGATCTATTGGATTCATGTTAGAAAATTCGGACGATTTTTAAAGTTTGGTTTTTACTTAAGTTGAATCCGATTTACGAGCATTATTGAATAAAATTTACATTTTCCTCTTTAAAATTACTACCTGACTAAATACTTTATGACATTTAATAAAAACAGCGACTCCTTTCCTTTTGCTTTACGTTGGGTTTTGAAAAAGTCTGACAAAATACTTCTTAATTATTAAAATATCAGATGATATCCGACAAGGAGGTTTAGTAAAGACTAAATGGTGGTGGAGAAGCAATAAAGTCCTCGTTAGGGAAACTACTCAAAGAGTCCGTGATGTCAAGTTCAGCTGAGATTACTGTTCAGGATGGAGAGGGCACTAAAGGAATCAGCATCTAGATAACGAACGTGATGGTTATGCTACTATCAACAATAGGCCACAGTTCGGAATGAAAAGTTCCCGGAGGGAATTTTCGTTCCCAAACAACGAATGAGATAACTGCTCTGTTCAGATCAGCTGGAAGACAACTGTTCAGGATGGAGAGGGTTCTACAGAAATCAGCATCTATACAACGAACGTGATGGTTGTGCTACTATCAACAAAAGGCCACAATTGAGGATGAAAATGTTCTGGAGGGATCATTTCCTAGACAAAAAATTATATAACTGTGCTGTTCAGATCAGCTGGAAGGTTCAGATCAGGATGGAGAGAGTTCTACAGGTATCAGCATCTAGACAACGAACGTGGTGGTTATGTTACTGATAACAACAATAGGCCATAGTTGAGGGCGAAAAGGTCCTGGAGGGATCAGTTCCCAGACAACGAATGAGATAACTGTGCTGCACAGATCAGCTGGAAGACTACGGTTCAGAATGTAGAGCGTTCTACATGAATCAGCACCTAGACAACACGGTTAAGGATGATAATGTCCTGAACAGATCAGCTTCTAAACGACGAACGAGATTACTGTTCTGTTGAGATTAGCCAGCAGGTCACAAGAAGGAATATAAAAAAGCATATAGCACATGTTTTAAAAGATCGTTAAAAAATGTATAGGCCTATACATACATGACCACGAGAATTTTTAAAACTGACAAGACAAACGTTAACCTCAATCTCATTGCTATGAATATGATAAGTCAGAACATAGCAATTACATTCAAAGACCCATAATGAACAATTGTATTTAAGCTTTAATCTATGTTTCAGTGGAATCTGATCTGTGACGACCGACTATACCAGCCCATGGTGACCACGCTGTACTTCGTGGGAGTCACTTTAGGGGCGCTGGTAAACGGCATCCTGGCAGACAAGTTGGGACGTAAGCCGCTGGTGGTTGTTTGTTTGTACGCACACGTCGTGCTGGGTGTCATCATATCTCTGTTCGCGTACAACTTTGTGCTGTACATAGTGTTACGCGCCGTGCAAGGATTCTTCATACAGGTAAGACGTTAGCCTTGAGAAAATTGTTTGTCCTCTTGTTTTCTCCTTCCTTAAATATTACTTCTTCTTACTTATCTTCTGCATTTCCTTTTCATCACTTCATTCATCTACTGTCTTAATTTGATTTTTCCTTTATTTCCTTTCTCACTTTATTATTATTTTTTTATCTTTTATTTTTAATTTACTTTTCTTGTTCCTTTTTTCTATTTTTTTCTTATTCTGTAATCTTTTTTTCATTTTCTTATATATTTCTTAGTTTTCTTTCTTGTTCTTCCTATTTATTTATTTATGTTTCACTTTCCTTTTAAAGTTCCTTCTAATTCGACATTTATTCTGTTTCTCCATTTTTTCATACCTTATGGATTTTCTTAATTTTTTCAAAAATTTTCACTATTTTTTTCATTTTTGTTGTTTCTTGTTTTCCTTTCTCATTTTTCTTTACCTCTTATTTCCTTCTCGTCGTTCTTGTTCATTACTTTTCACTCGATTTAACTCGTTTCATTCATTTATTATTCTCTCTTACCTAATAATGTCTATAACACATTTTCTATCTTGTCAGTATCTTAATGTCACTAATTACATCTACTGTTGTATACAGGGTCTGCAGAGTTGCACGTACACTTTAGTACTGGAGATAATACCCACTCAGCACAGAACGGCGATGGGGGTAATAGCCGAGTTTTACTGGTCCGGAGGTCTCATGTTGCTCTCAGTAGTGTCATTCTACATCCCACACTGGCGCACTCTGCAACTGATACTCTCCGTCTCCCCTGCAATCTTATCGCTCGTCTATATCTGGTACGTTGACGGTATAACAGTTAAACAGTGTAAAATATTCTCTCTTGTTTGCAAAAAGAGTCCGTCCATGTTCCGTATTTTAGGAGAAAAAAGCAGTAAGAAATATTTTAAAATTTATATCCTAAAAAGGACCTAATTTTAACATCTATTAGTAAAATTCATACTCAGTTATAATTCAAGTTAGATTACCAAACTTAAAACTTTGGATTTTGTTTGGGTTTGTGACTCAAAGCAAAGGCTTCAAAGACAAAGAGACACTTTTAAGCAACTGTATTGAGTGTTAGGTACTGTTCATTTATTAATTTAAAAAAAAACACAGGCTGGAATTATTGTTGATTTGGAGTATTTGTTTAATAGTAACGAACATTTGTAAAATATGTCAATAAATATGTCAATTATTTGTAAAATAATATAAAAAAAAATTATGTGACAGAAGAAACCAAATTAAGTCAGTTATGAAAACCCAACAATATTGCCTATTAGAAAATGTTCCTAAAGATTCAACCGCCTACTCGATTTTGTCATTTGTTGTTTTTTTCTCGTTTTTTCTAATTTGTAGTTTTGTACTAAATGTTTTTTTCACTTATTTTTACCTGATCGCTTTCCTTACTGGTTCCTAATGTCTCTCTTACAGTTTTTTCCCTTTTTTTTATCTCTTGTACTTTACTGTGTCAAACGGATTAACTTGATTCTATAACCTATACGTTTATTAACAGGTTTGTACCGGAATCCAATATATGGTTGTCCGCGAACAGGCCTAACAACAACAAACCGCTGAAAGATAATGTCGAGAGGAAAATAAAAGAAGAAGGACAACCGAAGTTCAAGAAACTGTCGCAGAGCGAAAAGAACGATATCGATTTTCAGACAGAAGAGGAAGACAGATCGTCCCCAGTGGAGATGAAAACGGTGGGCGTCACGGGTTCGGAAGAGCAGGTTATGTTTGACGTCAAACTGAAAACGCTGCCCATGAAGCAAGACATGATAGCCGAAGAGGCGGTGATAATAGGCAGGGAGAAATACGTGCTGGAGGTCTTGTGGCTGTCCAAGTGTCTCAGGAAGTACAACATCGTGATGGTCGTTACCTGGTAAGTATGTATTGACAGTTATATACAGGGTGTTTGAAAAAGAAGTCCCTAGTTTTAATGCGCCCTAGAATCTGTATAAAGTGGCACACACTATTATAGTTTGTGGTATTCAATTCATCAACTGTCCAAGAGTTTGGGGCTCAGAATCATCACATGTGTTTTTATTTAACATCGACGTGACCCTCCAAAACTTAATGTTTGGTGCGGCTTGGTGGAAGATCGAGTGATTAGTCCCTTCATTTTTGTAGAAAGAACAATAAACGGGCACATATACTGTGACATGTTGATAGAGTATGTCTTTCACAAATGGAAGTTATTGAGGTGGAAAAAGAGCTTGTGTTTTTCCAACAAGATGGCGCCCCACCTCATTACAGTAGCCGTGCGCGCACAGCTCTTGACACTTGCTTTCCAGGAAGGTGGATAGGCCAAATCTCTTGGCCACCACAATGCCCGGACTTAACCCCACTTGACTTTTTCTTTTGGGGACACATAACAAATATTGTACAGTCTAGAAACGGTGCAGTCTGGAAGCTTACGACAGTAACTTCAGTTGGAAACGGCACAGCCTTGAAGTTTACAACAGTAACTCCAGTCTGGAACCGGCGCAGTCTGGAAGCTTACGACAGTAACTCCAGTCTGGAAACGGCACAGCCTTGAAGTTTACAACAGTAACTCCAGTCTGGAACCGGCGCAGTCTGGAAGCTTACGACAGTAACTCCACTCCAGTTTTGAAGTTTCTGGAAGTAACTCCAGTCTGGAACCGGCGCAGTCTGGAAGCTTACAACAGTAACTCCAGTCTGGAAACGGCACAGTTTTGAAGTTTACAAAAGTAACTCCAGTCTGGAACCGGCGCAGTCTGGAAGCTTATGACAGTAACTCCAAACTGACCTTCGAAAACTGTAGCTCCCAGTAAACACCCTATTAACCGTTGATTTAAAGTTTTTACTCAACACAAAACATTGCCTACGTGGTTGTAAAGTAATTTCACCGACGGTCAGACAATATAAAAATGTCTTGGAGTACTTTTTTCCTTTTCAGTATTTCTTATCACGTCTGTTAAGATGCACTATCGCCAAATATTGTACTTAAACTGATAATGAGCATAATTTATTACAGTTTTTCAAATTTTACATCATTACTTTAAAAAAACTAATTAATTGACTTATCATTTATTCGCGATTATCTGTTAATTATTGAGTTGACAATTAGAAATTCCTAAGTGACATTTGGCCTCTTTAACATTTAGACAAGCGAACAGCACTCCGCTGTAAGTGTGTCTGTCGTTTCTTTATCCGCCATCATCTTTCAAGGCGGTCAGGATTTTGATTTTTGGTTTCTCCTTTGTTTTTACAGTCTCACTAAACGAAGTATTTTGTTGATCGTAAAAATTCGGTTTTAAGAATTTGATTAACCCATCCTTTTTGAAGTTCCCTGACTCCAAGTGGTTTTAGAGCTCGGTCGTGGTAACCATGACACCGGCAATGAATGTGAACGTACTAAAATAATAACACTTATGAGAGATATGTGAACGCTCTTTACTGGTGACATCTTGCAGCAGAGTGATCAACCATATATCACTCCAGACAATAGACACACTAATACTGTCTATTTTCTCAAACGTCGTCCCCCTTAACCTTGCAGCTTGCAGCGTTCCTAGCGGCAAACAGTCCAATTACTTGCACTTCAGCCTCTGATAACAACCCTTTTTATATTATTGGGGGACGAACCCAGAGAACCCTTTTTATATTATTGGCTGAACTTCTGACACTGGATAGTCTGCTGCGTCTTTGAACTTGCGCATCTCAAAATCATAGGTTCGACTTAGAAGTACGTTGTTGGAAATTCTAAAGATATTTAGGTCAAGAAGTAACTTAAAACAGGAAAAAATAAACCTGACTGTTGTCGGGTTTGTTTTACGTTGCCTGTAATTGTAGTCTTCTACTTGTAAGTTTTATTCTAACTGGTATAAAGTCGTTAAACAATATCAATGAAATACGAACATCTTAAATGGTTTAAATAAGATGAATAAATGGCGTAAATCGTAGATTTTGACGCTGATTACAATGATGAAATCATATTTTCAATAACTTATAAAATTATAATATTTATTAAAGATATATGAAAATATCTTTAAATATATATATATATATATATATATATATATATATCCGCCGGGGGTGCAGACGAGCTGCTTCTATTGAGAGGGTTTAGACGTCTCTCGCGGTACCCGAGTCTAACACACACTTACACTTACGACTTTAACACTTTATACTCACACTTACATTTAGGGAGGCGATAATAGCCTCCATGTGCTTTTCGCCTTAAAATGCCAAATATATATATATATATAAAGATAATGGCTGCGCTTTTAAAACGGATAAATAGTTTTTTTGTAAACAACGTGCCCTAGCTATTAGAAACATTCATTTTTGTTCTAAGTTTTAATCAAATTTTAAGACTTTGCGAATGAAAATTTATGACTTATGACTAATGAAATTTTAAGACAAGCTTGCAAAGTTTAGACTACATAAAACTATAGATATAAGCCTAACCTAAATAAACCTATACACCCAGTGGCGCATTTACGGGAGGACTACAGGAGCTATAGCCCATAAGAATGAAAAAAAAATGTTTATTTTAAAAAAAATCGAAAAACCATCAAGTGTTGACGTCACATTACCTGTTTCAGCAGAACGGCGTTTCTCCGTATTAAAAAGGTTGAAAAATTACTTACGATCTGCAATGAATCGAACTCGTTTAAGAGATCTGCAATTTTAACTACTGAATCGGACGTATCGAAAAATTTAGATTTTAATGAAATATAGTCAACTGTGTTTTCAATCGAAAAATATAAGTTCATTATTATATTCTTACAGTAATTATTTATAATTATTAGATATGTATGTATATTCATTGTATTATTGAAAGTGACATCTTTTTTCTTTTCGTTGATAACATTTCATTTGCAAAATTAAAAACCCATACTCTGATTTGACAAAACATTTTTTGCATTAATATTGCAATTCGTTCGAATTTATTGTTTGTATAAAAAATCGTTTTAAATGGCAGTATAAAATTTGAAGTTTATTTCTTCTTACATTCTTTTATCAATTTTTCTTTTAATATTTCGTAGAACTGCAATTAGTGTTCTAATATTATTTAGCGGATCATATGGTATAACCTATTCTAGGGGCCACTCGGGCAAATCATGAACTGATGGCGGGAGCCGGTAATTAGATCAAAAATGCATATAATGTATTAAAATTGAAAAATAATTTATTAATTTGAAGCGTGGCATGGTGCTTACAATCTTTTTATTTGGGTAAATGCGCCAAAACATTGCTGAATATGTCCAACAGAGGTTTCACTTTTTTGATGTCCGAAAATCTGTCTTGAAAAGAGTGAATCAGAATATCCAGCTTTTCTACATAACTGAAATTAATCGCAGTTTTGTTGAATTTTTCGGCCATTTTCTTATAATTCGGAAAATGATTGTAATTTCAGAAGTCAGTTGCGATCTGAAAAGAGTCAGCTTGCATTGAAAGGATGATACATGAGCGTAGAGCTGGGATATCAGTTGATTTTTGCCTTGAATCCGTGTGTTCAAGACATTCAAATGATTTGTAATGTCAACTAAAAAAGCCAAATCACACAACCAATCAGGATTTTTAAGTTCCGGGACATCCCTTTGCTTCTCCACCAGAAATATTCCAATTTCTTCTATTAAATTTAGAAATCGTTCAAGTGTCAATCCACGACTTAGCCACCTTACTTCTGTATAAAACAGCAAATCTCCATATTCGCTTTCGATGTCATCAAGGAATTGTTTGAATTGCCGTGATTGAGTCCTCGTGATTTGATGAAATTTACAGTCGAAACTACCACCTTCATGACATTTTGAAATTCAATTTTTTTAGAACAAAGGGCTTCTTGGTGTATGATGCAATGAAACTGCATGAGATCTTCAGCGTTTATGTTTTTTTCTTGCAGATACTTTTTTAGCAAAGTAACTAGCCCGGAATTGACACCAATCATAGAAGGAGCACCGTCAGTCACAATTCCCGATAATTTTGATAAATCAAAACCAGTTTTTGAACACTCATCCAAAAGTACATTGAGTATATCAACTCCTTTAGTTTGACCTGTCAATGAACACATTCCTAATAACTCTTCTACGACTTCAAAATCTTGAGTAACACCTCGTATGAATATGAGTAGTTGAGCTGTGGAACTAATATCAGTTGATTCGTCGAGTGCCAATGAAAAAAATTCAATTATCTTAGTCTTTTCAGTTAATTGTTCCGCAATATTAGCTGACAAAGACATAATTCGTCTTTGGATTGTCATACGATTCAGTTGAATTTTCTCAAACTTTTTGCTGCTTCTGGACACATTTTCTTAGCGGCGATTTCAATGCATTCTTTTACAAAATCTCCATCATTGAAGGGGCGACTTCGCTTTGCTATCATTCGAGAAATTTCAAAACTAACTTCTGTAGCCGTTTCTGAATCTTCAATGAGTTTTGTGAACACAGTTTGCTGACCAATAAGCTCCCGTTTCAAAGACAACACTTTTGCTTTCTTAATTCGCCTGTAAATTTGGTAAAAGAAGAATGCTGCGTTTCATAGTGCCTTTTTACATTATATTCCTTTGCAATCGCAACAGAATTCTTACAAATTAAACAAACGACTTTGTTATGCAACCATACAAAAAAATATTTCTCAGTCCATATTTCTTGAAACTGCCGATTTTCATCTTAGCCTTACGTTTTTACTAGGTCCTGGCTTGTCCATGTTGCGTTATAATCCTGTCTAGGGTTAACACTGCACCTAAAAACAATTATACAGTACCTACTTAAATTACCCATCCTTTTTTAAATTACCAAGAATAATTGAATAAATAGGTAGGGAAACATTTATTGATAACAGAGTTTTACTTACGATTTCACAACACAATTATACACTTGACGGGTTAACACTGCAACAGTAGATCTACGTTGAATTTGGATTAAACTATATGCAAGAATGATAAAAAACTTTAATAAGACTTCAAAATAAAAAAGGGTTAACAAACAACAACACAGAAACAAACAGTTACGGCGGTACAGAAGATCAGACAAAACACAGAACACTACTTCGAGAAGTCTGCCACGTCTCGGTCAGGACTGCAGGACTGAAGGGCTGCCCTTTGCCCCTCCACCTTGCACCTCCCACTCCTCTGGGCTAGGCACAGCTCCTAGGTCCTCTCCTACACTATTAAACTGCTTCTTTCTGTTGACACTATTCGGACTAATTCGACGGCGTCGTTTCATTCATGAACTGGCGCGGTATTTGAATAATTCGGGCCGCATGCGGCCCTGCGGGGCCTGTGGTCTGTGCATCCCTAGTATAGACCTACAAACCTAACCTAAATAAACCTATAAACCTAACCTAAATAAATTTATAGACCTATAAACCTAACCTAAATAAATCTATAGACCTATATACCTAACCTAAATAAACATATATATCTATACAACTAATTTAAATAAAAGTATAAACCTAACCTAAATAAATTTATAGACCTATAAACCTAACCTAAATAAATCTATAGACCTATAAACCTAACTTAATTAAATCTATAGACCTATAAACCTAACCTAAATAAACATATAGATCTATACAACTAATTTAAATAAAAGTATAAACCTAACCTAAATAAATTTATAGACCTATAAACCTAACCTAAATAAATCTATAGATCTATAAACCTAACCTAAATAAATCTATAGATCTATAAACCTAACATAAATAAATCTATAGATCTATAAACCTAACATAAATAAATTTATAGACCTATAAACCTAACCTAAATCAACCTATAGACCTAAAACCTAGCCTAAATAAATTTATAGACCTATAAACCTAACCTAAATCAACCTATAGACCTATAAACCTAACCTAAATAAACATATAGATTTATACAACTAATTTAAATAAAAGTATAAACCTAACCTAAATAAATTTATAGACCTATAAACCTAACCTAAATAAATCTATAGATCTATAAACCTAACCTAAATAAATCTATAGATCTATAAACCTAACATAAATAAATCTATAGATCTATAAACCTAACATAAATAAATTTATAGACCTATAAACCTAACCTAAATAAATCTATAGATCTATAAACCTAACCTAAATAAATTTATAGATCTATAAACCTAACATAAATAAATTTATAGACCTATAAACCTAACCTAAATCAACCTATAGACCTAAAACCTAACCTAAATAAATTTATAGACCTATAAACCTAACCTAAATAAACGTAGAGACCTATAAACCTAATCTAAATAAACATATATAGATTTATACAACTAATTTAAATAAACCTATAGAAGTATAAACCTAACCTAAATAAAAGTATGGGCTAAATCTTGTAATCAATAAACCTCTAAAAACTTGTTTTAAGATCAATAAGTGTGAATATTTTACAAAATCAACAGATTAACTCAAATTTGAACTGTACGTGGAGAATTACGATCGTAACTCGATTCAAGGAAAAAATTACAATTAACAATAAAAATATATAATGAACCTGACAACTTTTAGGAATTAATTCATAAAAAAGGCGGGATCTTAAACTCATATTAGCATGAAGTTTAAGCGGGACCCAATACCATTCTAAACTTCATAGCGAATAAAAAATGAGCTGTGGAGTGGTTATCATGGTGAGACCATAAAATTGGTACAGAGCGTGTCATGACAACATTTTGAAAGCTCGTTAATTTCATACTCTATATGAACTATTTATTTGTGTGTTAGCATTGTCACGTTCGCAATTTTGATTCGATTTGATTCAAACTTGCAGTTGATTTTTGTAACAGCTTGGATAGGTTCGTTACGTAACAAAGTATATTCAACAGTTTAAAAATAACTTCAATTTTAAATCATGAATAATTAGTAACTTTTTTATCTTGCACATTTTTGATGATATGATTTCATCATCCTAATCAGCGTTAACAGCACTGCATTACTGGCATTTTAAATTTATAAATTCTATTTTTTTTAAAATACGAAAGTGAACTTGACAGTGGTCAGGGTTCATTTTCGCATTTTCTGTAATATTTCAAACTTTAAAGTGTTAATATAAGCATATTTTAATACTGATTACGTTAGGATCAGATTTCCAAAAAAAAACAAAAATTGATAGAAAATCGTTTCCATCACGTCAGCGAGACAGCTGCTTGTTTAAATTATTTTACATAAAAATATTTCATATACTACTTATTGGGAAGTGCGTATATTCTTGTTTTTTATAGGTTCTCGACCATGATAGCCTATTACACCATTACCTTCCACATTCCGAACCTCAGCGGTGACCGTCACATCAACTTCTTCTTCGGCGCTCTGGTGGAACTCATAGCTTACGCCGTCGCCTACGTGGTACTCTCGCGTTTAGGTCGGCGCCTGCCGCTGTCCTTCTACCAGCTGGTGGGAGGAATCATCTGCTGCACAGTGGCCTTCATCCCTCCCAACACGTGGGCAGGAGGTAAGAAGTGACCTTCTTTAAAATCTTATATACCGTACAACTATTTTCGGTTACAGTAAGTGAAATTAATAACGAATGCAGACTGTATCAGTTGATTTAGTGTAACATATGGTACAGACTTATCTAAATAAAACAGTTGATTTCATGCAACAAAAGAATATCTGATTTTGCACAGGTAAATGTTGTACAGTAGAAACAAAACAGGAAACATGATTTTGTACATTTGGTACAGAATAACCTTAAAGAGAACAATTAACTTTGTTTAGCATATGATGTACTCTAAAAGGTAACGACTGACTTTGTATAGAATATGATATGATCTAAAAGAGGATAGCTAGCTTTTTACGTAATATAAAAGAGGATAGCTAGTTTTGTACAGCATATGATATAATCTAAAAGGGGATAGCTAGCTTTGTACAGCATATGATGTAACCTAAAATATAACGAATAGCTCTGTATAGTTATGATGTAATCTAAGAGGGTAGCTTGTTTGTACAACATATGATGTAATCTAAAGATAAAGACTAGTTTTGTACAGCATATCATGTAATATAAAAGAGGATAGCTAGCTTTGTACAGCATATGATATAATCTAAAAGGGGATAGCTAGCTTTGTACAGCGTATGATGTAACCTAAAATATAACGAATAGCTCTGTATAGTTATGATGTAATCTAAAAGAGGGTAGCTTGTTTGTACAACATATAATGTAATCTTAAAGATAAAGACTAGTTTTGTACAGCATATCATGTAATATAAAAGAGGATAGCTAGCTTTGTAGAGCATATGATATAATCTAAAAGGAGATGGCTAGCTTTGTACAGCATATCATTTAATATAAAAGAGGATAGCTAGCTTTGTACAGCATATGATATAATCTAAAAGGGGATAACTAGCTTTATACAACATATGATATAATCTAAGAGAGGATAGCTGGCTTTGTACAGCATATGATATAATCTAAAAGGAGATAGCTAGCTTTGTACAGCATATCATTTAATATAAAAGAGGATAGCTAGCTTTGTACAGCATATGATATAATCTAAAAGGGGATAACTAGCTTTATACAACATATGACATAATCTAAGAGGATAGCTGGCTTTGTACAGCATATGAAATAATCTAAAAGATGATAGCTAGCTTTGTACAGCATATGATGTAATCTAAAAGATGATAGCTAGCTTTGTACAGCATATGACGTAATCTAAAAGGAGATGGCTAGCTTTGTACAGCATATCATTTAATATAAAAGAGGGTAGCTTGTTTGTACAACATATGATGTAATCTTAAAGATAAAGACTAGTTTTGTACAGCATATCATGTAATATAAAAGAGGATAGCTAGCTTTGTAGAGCATATGATATAATCTAAAAGGAGATGGCTAGCTTTGTACAGCATATCATTTAATATAAAAGAGGATAGCTAGCTTTGTACAGCATATGATATAATCTAAAAGGGGATAACTAGCTTTGTACAGCATATGATATAATCTAAAAGGGGATAACTAGCTTTATACAACATATGACATAATCTAAGAGAGGATAGATTATGATGTTTGTACAGCATATGATGTAATGTAAAATAGGATGGCTTTTTACAGTATATGATTTAATTTAAAAAATAACTAATGACTTTGTACAGCGTATGATGTAATATAAAACAAAACAATTTTCTGCAACATATGACATAATTTAAAAAAGAAATGCTAACTTTGAACAGCATATGATGTAATCTAAAAGAGAACGGATGACTTTGAACAGCATATAATATTATCCATGAAAAAACAGTTGATCTTGTAGTGCATAATGTGTAATCTAATAAAGAATATTTACCATACCATAAGAAGTTTTCATAAAATTGTTTCATAACTGGTCAAATTAGAAAAAAAATGTAAGAAATAATGGAATGCCCTCTCCCCTTTCTTTTGCTAATTTCCAGTGCAATGTTTTTTTTTTTTTGTATTGGCCTGTATAAAACAGTAACTGGACTAACTACAAATATGTATTCTTTGTTTTGCAGGTCTGGTGACAACCTTTATCACTCTGGTAGGTAAAGGTTCTGTAGTAAGCAGCTTCTGCTGTCTGAACCTTTACACCTCAGAGCTGTTCCCCACCACAGTGCGTGCTGCAGCACTTGGACACTGTGCGTTCTGGGGCAGGATCGGTAGCCTTCTGGCACCGCAGCTAGTGGTTCTGGTAAGTCCACTGATAAACCCATATTTTCATTAGCACCAGTTTGTAAAGATATTTCATGGTGCTTGTCCTGAAAATGGGAATATCCTAAGATAAAAATGTATATTTATCTTGAAGTTATATTTCCAATGAAGTTATATTTCCTAACACAAATCAACTTGGTCAGACAGTCAGTGGAATTCTTACTTGGCTTTTGGGGGAAAGTGGTAGAGTTGTTGAACACTTTCGGAACAGACGAAACAGTAGTTTCTTCCAGTCCCTTAAATTTATGCTGTAATCCAATAAATTAGATTGTGTGTATAGAAGACATTAAAAAAATCTTCTTCTTCTTATTTAATTGTTGATACTAAACAATGAAAAAATATTGGTTCCCAAATTTCAAACAAATTAATAATCTATTTTTTTAGCTCTTTTACAAGAATCTTACATAGTTATTATATATTATTGTGAGACCTGTATTGAGTTCAATCAACTGCACTTATCAAGACTAATTTCAAATATCAGAGAACATAGAAACAGCAAACAGCTGACTCACTATATGTAAAGAATAACTTTAATAATAACATAAGCTAAATATTAAACATTGTATGATATTCAATTCAATATGTCTTTCTTATCACTGAGCAGCTAAATTTACTTTCACTGAAAATAACTTAGTCTTTTTTCCAAAAATTCTTTGCAAAGAATCCCTATGGATTTACAGGAGACCTCACTTTCACTTATTAAAAACGACATTTATTTAAAATCTAGTAGTTCCTATTACAAAAATGCTGTTTAGCGCAACACATTAGCAAGAATATTAAATTTTATTTTTGGCTCTTCCATTTGCTTTTCACTCCCTTCAATTATTGTATTTGTACAGTTAGGCTATATTTTCCTTATTAAGTTTGACCTCTAACAACAAAGAATTGCAAAGTTTCAGAATATTTCAACTTTTGCTTACATAACAGAGGTTCATTAACAACAATGGAAGCATAAGTTCAAGAAAACTTAGGAGTCTGTTCTAAAAAACATAGACACTAATTTACAGACCAATTGGGTTAGGCTAATACCATGAAATGTGGGCTGTAATTAGGTAAATGTAGAATATAAATGGGGTATATTGTTATTGTGTAATTTGGATTTCTTTAACATTCAAGGATTAAAAATAGGTGTTCCATAGTTGAACTTAATTTTTTAAATGTAATAATCCTTATCAAAGCATTTTCAAAATTGTTAGTATATTTTTTGTATACTGTTTAAGTCTAATAAAAATATTTTAAAAAACTACAATTAAATTATTTTTATTTGTATATTTTCTGGTTTTTTTAATTTGTATATTTAATAATTTGTTACTATTTATATGTTTTTACAAGGTCAAATGAAATACTTAACAACTTTTGATAATGTAAAACAATGTTTCATTTTTATAGCAACCAAAAAAATTTTTAAAAAAGAATCATAAAAATTACAAATTTAGAACAACAATGTATCTCTGTAGTAATATATCATTCCAGGGCTGCCTCGGTGGCCTAGTTGATAGCGTACCAGGCTTTCACCCCGAGGACCCGGGTTCGATTCCCGGCCAGGGCTTGGCATTTTCATACCCTATAAATCATCCCATCATCTGCATTAGCCCAAGTGTGCATAATAGTCGGACGTTAAAACACACAAAAAAAAAAAAAAAAATCCAGGGTTAATTTAAATCCAATATTTTAGGTTAGGCTTAGTGTATTCAAAATGCAACTTTACCAAATTAGGTTATGTGAAAAGTACTATAGCTTACCTTACTCATAGTTAAGAAAGTAGCATAATAATTATCTGCTTACCTTGATGTCACAGAAAACAGGAACAACTATTTACACTAACACAAACTTCACAAAACCATGAGCTATCTTCAACAAAATTGTGAAAAAACTACCTAGATATAAGCCTAACACTAAACTTGACTATCAACTGACTAGATGTTATGTTGGATTGTTAACTTTCATGTCTGGACATGCAATCAAGAAACTGTAAGATCTAACAGTTGCCATATTAATTTACAAGGGAAGAAAAATAAGAAAAAAAGTAATGTTACTGTAAGATTGAATTATAGTTTATTATTTTATAACATAGAAAAATTAATTTACAGTATGTGCTTATAATATGATATACAGTATTTATGGGTTAAAAGGCCTGAAGGTTTTTTAAATGTCCAAATTCACTGGTTTTTAAGCCTTTATTTATTATGTTTGGAGTTGTAAGTAGTTTTTAATGTCAACTCACTGATAATTGGTTGCTATTGTTAAAGCTATAAGGTATCAAATTATCTAGACAGTACGATTAGAAATTTATAAAGCTTTACAGGTTTCTGTAATGTGTCAAGAGAACAAATTTAGAACAAAACATTGTTTTTAACATTTTTTTACTTATATATAGGCTTGCTTGTAATTTATACAATTTCAGAAATGGTTCAAATTTAGAAATAAAATCATATAATTTGTGTACAGTGTAATTTAGAATATAAATATAAAATTAATTTATAAACCAAACAGGTTTAATTAACCATTAATTTATATGGTTTGATATTAAAGGATACCATATTTAAATTTTTGTAAGTATCCCAAAAATTGTAATTGTTTTAATAACACCAATGTTAAATCAAATAAGTCAACAGCTGGCATTAATTTTGAGCAGATCAAATAAATTGAGATCCTTTACAGTTAATTTCAGAACTGTGACATATTCCTTGATATAGTTTCACACATTTTCTAATCTAATTTAAAATGTTTACAGGGGGATTATACCAGCAGATCAGTGCCTCTTATCGCTGTCGGCATCATTGGTATAATCACTTGCTTCATAGTGCTTGCTCTGCCTGAAACTTTGGGTCGTCCATTGCCTAACACCCTCCAAGATGTAGACAACTTGAACAGAGCTGAAGAGAGGAAGTCTAAACTAGCAATACACAATATCTCATAAGTTGAATTCATAGGTTTTGTGTTTGAAATTCCATTTTGCAAGAACTATTAGACCAATTAAGTTCAATTTGATATGAGTAGGCTATGACTGGGATACCCAGTTCAAATAAATATATTCCGGTGTCATCATTAACTGTTTCAAAAACGGTTAACTATAAGTATGTACAAAACTAGTATTTCGAATTAAATTTGTATGCATTTTCTTCGTAACTCAACGGTTTTCAAGAAAATGATATTTACTTACATAGCATCACCAAACGGTGGTACACAGGCATATTTAGTAGGTTTGTTTTAACCTTTTATTGTCCTGAATGAACAGGTTATGCGCTAGTTATTATTATTTATTTTGTCATGTTTGTGTGTATTTTTTGTTGAGAACCTATCTAAAGAGTAACAGACATAAGTGTATAGGTTGGTTTTGGGGAGTGTAACTCTCTCTGTGTTGAATTTAATTACACATTATGGTTAGAGATGGGTCAAAGACAAACGATAACTTTGCAACAGTTGTGGTTGTGGGGACACAGCTGTTGAACACAACAGTTGTAGAACAGAGAGTTGTAGCTGATAGATTGACTGTCAGGCATGTAATCATGCTCCCATTACACCAATAAGCTCCAAATCATTGTTGTTGTAAAGTGTGTTGTGTGTAGTTCCAGTTTTCTCTTTGAGCCAACTGGCAATTAGAAGCAATTATTTATCTTATTTTTATTCCCACTCTTTTAGATTTTATTTTTTCTAATGCACACAGCTTTGTATCATTTAAGCTTATGTGTCAGAACATAAATTTATTTTTTTAAAGACCAAGGATCAAAAGTTTGACAAATATTACAAATAATTTTTATTTTGCACAAGGAATATCATTATTTTGTTGGGAACACTCATCTACCTTTCCCAAAACCTATTGCCGCACTTCAATAGAAAAGAGTACAGCAGTAAGTTTTGATAATTAAGGGTAATCTTAAAGGTGCAAACAAAATAAACAATTAACAAAGGTATGAATGATAAATGGATGAGTGTACTCAAAAAAAATTAATATAAAAATTTACTTCTTACTAATAGTTCTGTATTGTTCAATTCCTTTTGTTTGTAAATAAAACAATCTTTATTGTTTTGTAATTTGAGTAAATGAATACTACTTAACCTACAGCTACAACTATTTTATTGTCCAAGCTAAAGTTTTAATTATGTTGCCTACTAAATGGTACTCAAACTTTCAAAAATGTTTAAACAAAACTGTTCTTTGAAGTAGATGTTACCTTGACACAGTGTCCAAATCTAAACCTTGTTGACAACCACTTAATAAGACGGCTGTTGATGCACAGCCATTTAAAACATAACCCTTGTGTAATTGAAGCAGTTTTCCCCATCTCTAATTACGATGTTACAACTATTATTGTTACAACAAATTATTATGTTACAACAAATACAAAACTGTATTTTAAATCTTTTATTTATGTTATTACGTTACATTTCACTATTTTTACTCCAATTATTCTGTTCTCTTTAACCATCGATAGTGTAAAATAAAAAATATAGTGTGTTCTATTTGAGAGTGTTATGCATGAATGTTTGTATTTATTATGTTTAAGCTTATTGCAAATTATTTCTATTATTTTATGTATTGTACTGCATTTACTTTTAATGTTGAATATTGTAACTAAGTTGCAGGAAATTTTTTACTTTGTTATACGAATTTTTTACCACGCAAAGGTCATACGGCCTATGTGGAATTAAATCCATTACATAATTATTTTTTAAGTGAAATAAAGTGATTTTATGCAATATTTACAACTGCTTTTTTATATGTGTAAAAAAATATGAATAGTTCTTAGATCACCATTACATTATAACTTTAGCAACCAATTTAATCTTCAAAGAATTATTTGACACTTTCCCTTATTGCACGCTCACTTAGTTGTTTTAAAGATTATCAAAATCGTTACACCCAACAAAACATAAGCTGAAACAATTCCTTGTCATTTTCTCCTTGATTGACATGTTCATTGTTTCTCATCGCCGAAATTTCACTAATCGAGAAATGTTTTAACTTCCTGGTCTTTATTATACAGCCTTTATGTGTAACGATCTTGCAGGATTAAATCAAAATACTAAACAACTTGGTACACTTTTATTACTTGTAAAATCTGAGCCAAATATACATAGATTAACATAGCAACTGATCTTTATATACAAAAATTCATAAACAAATGTAAATATTTTCCACTTTCTTTTTAAAACTTAATCTAAACATTACAGTTAAGATTAGTAAAGAGGTCAGCTGACAATGGTTTATAATATCTTACTGGTAATTAAAACTGCACTATCACTTGCACATTAAATTCTGTAATAAAAATATTGCAAAATATACACACAAAACTGTGACAAAAGTGAACGCTAACGGTACAATGACTGTTAGGTGTAACCGTGAAACCAATTTGTCATATGTTCACCGTTTAACGTTTTAAACTTTTGTCTTAATATGTATATCAAATCATACTTTCTACACAAAGTTCTGCTCCGGTGAAAGTGTTCGTTTAACACAGGACGAAACTCAAAAATTTTGTGTGTCTAAATTTACTACATGGTCAAATTTTATACATCACACGGTGATGGTAATATTCACAACCAACATAAAACCTTACCTTTATGATGAACAGGTTGAAATAAAAAAACTGAGTTACTTTTCAAAATGCTTCTAATATAGAGCATAACGGAGAAAAGTTTGAAACATACATGAGAAGAATAAATGTGGATTTATGTACTTTTATTAAAAAGTACATACAATAAAATCTAACATCCTGAAACTAGTAAAAATAGCTTTTTCATACACAGTTCAAGTAATGAGTCATACATTAAATGATGATGATTTACTTCATGTTAATATATATGTATATATAAAGGAGACATAATAATATGCTGGTGATTTTTGGTTTTGTTTTGGTACCAACACAAACCTGTAAAACACATTTTAATTTTTTTTACTCACTTCTCTATTTTATTACAATAGGAAAGAGCAGTTTTTCTTGCATCAGCTGTTTATTAATAAGTGGACTCAAGAATAATTGTGACAAATTTAAATTGTTTAAAAATGCAAAGAAAATATCATCTACATTATAGGTTTGACGGTAGCATTCGCTGCATTTACATCAGATTAACACTTTAAAAAGTATATAAAGTGCATTTTTAAAAAGTAGCTGGCATTCTATAGTCAAAATGTTCACAGACACTCTTATTATTTAAAAAAGTGTATTAAAAATAATAATTGACTGTATAAACAATTTTGTTAGCAAAGCTTCTAAGCAGAAAGCAGTGGCGTGCACAGCGAGGATGCCATGGCATCCCCAAATGCTCCAAAAGGGGCGTCAAAATGCCAGAAAAAAAAGCAAAAAGAGAGAAAAAAGAAAAAACTAGCTCGCTGTGCAGAGAGGCGTTACTGAAGCAGCAATACAAGGCATGTATTCTCGCGCATCGCCTCTTTCAAAGAATACTACTCGCACTCCGAAGCGCGAAGATTCACCCGATCAATCTGAAATTAATACTGGACCAATTCTACACAAAAACCAACACCCGTAAATTTTTTCAGAATTTCCCAAGCCATCTAAAAGATAACTGTTTGGGTGACAAAACATATTTTGGATACTTTTTAGTAGATAGGGACAGCGTTTTTTTCTTTCTATAACCACGAGGTTTTACCCTATTGGTCTAAAATTTCAACCAGACCTATCGTGGCTTAATCTGTTTAAAACTGATATCCACCCTTAAATACCCTTGATGAAATGTTTCACATATTAGTTCAAATATTAATTGAATAAGTACTCAAAATTTTTGAATCTTTAAAAAAATAGTTCATACTATTATCTCATCATTAAGAAAGTCATGCACAAATTAAAATATTAATAATTTAACGTAATTTACTGAGACATATAGAAAAAAAATGTGGGATTTGGATGGCAGGGGGTTCTCTAGGGAAACAAAAAAGGCACCATTTTTGGTGTTGGCACCCACAAATTCAAAATCTTGAGCACGCCACTGGCAGGAAGGTGAATTTTCTGATGTAACAAAATATCACTGATTTTCAGCTTTTGTTTCCGGATAACCTGGAAAAGAAATGATCTGGGAAAAAAGGTAGGTTTACTGCAATTGTTAATTATTCTTTTATAAACTTCCTAAGGAATGTGGATTTCCAACAGGAACCACTGGAGCAGTAACGATCACCACATCTAACAAACACTCTCACCAAAACATTTTCCCGCACAACATCCATTAAATAGTATACGTTCGTCTGAGGTAATGTTGTCTGGACGAAGTTATTATGGACTCAGTAGAATGGACATGGATATTTTTCATCCGTACAGTGATAAACAAAATTTATAAATTTCAAATCTTTCCGAACACCTTCAAAAGAAATACCGCTTCCCGTTACTAATAACCTATGTAAGGCAACTATAAGTCAAAATAAATTAAAACTTAACATACAAAAATATTAACAATATACAATTTTCTATCTACAGTTTTTTCTTCAATACCAACAATGCAACACCGAAATAAAAACGTTATTGACTTACAGTTCAACTTTATAAAAACCAATAAAAAAAAATACTTTGAACAAAATATACAATATACAATTTTCAACATAATGGTGAAATTTTAACATTTTAATTAAAATTCTATTTCAGTTTTGTTAATTTTTAATACTGAACATTACTAAATTTTTTTTAATAAGCCTGTTTAAAACTAAAAGTTTCCTAATATTGCCATAGTGAAATGCTACTAAAAATATTTTACTGAATCATATAGAAATTAGATTTTCGTTCAAAAACAATGATGATACAAAATATTAAAATTATTGCTCAGAACTGGTTATATTTTGATCTTCATATTCAGTTTTACTTACTTACCCGTACTTATTTTTACTTACAAATTTAACTTCTATTAATGTTTATTTTACAAACATTTTAAATTAATTTTAAAAATTGTAGATTTTGTAATACCTGTAATTTATTTTTCAACTGAAGAAATGTATACTTTCTTAGTAACACATTAAGCATCCTACACAAAATGTTAACTGAGATTGTTCAATAAATAGCTTAAATCTTTGATATATAGTACAAACAACACAATGAAGGCCGCAACACTGTCATTTAATTGCTTTCATTTTAGTATTTGTACTATATTATAAGTGCTATATCAGCTAACAGTTTGGTTTTGCCAAGAAAAAACAATGAAAGTAGCCACAACATATAACATTTCCAAGCAAAAAAAATTGTTTCAACCATTTATATTTTATAACGGATTCAAAAAAACATATTTGTAGAAAACTTTCTCAAAGATTATCAACAATATTTCAACAAACCTTTATTTCCATAATAATTAAAACCTCTAAACTAATACTCTCAAATTAATAACAAAATACTGATTAGCATACCTAACCATACAGCATAAGTTGCTACCATTTTGCAGTCCATATTTAAAATAAACAGATTTAGGTTTTTGTTCAATCTGTGAAAATGTTACTTGACAAATAATAACACAACATAATTCAAAAACATTATGCTCAAAGTATCCAGTACGCAGGAAAATTAGTAAGTTCTTATTATAGCTTTCTTTACTGTTAATTAAGATTGCAAAGACTTTCTATCTAATTTAAAAATTAAATTTTGTACTAAACTATATTAATCTGAATTGGAGAAATACTTTTTGGGCAAAGTAAGATTTCTAGAACTTGAAATGTTGGAAAATACAAAATGTAAATGTAATATTAAATACGCACACACACAATCGTGTAAACTGACATAATATAAAAAAACCGATTCATTCCAAGTTCTAGTAAACTACCAACTTAAACCTATGCTTCCGAAGATGATTCGACACAATCCTTCAACCTAACCTGTCCGTTTTGTCCGTTAGATTCAATCCCGCTATCTTCCCCACTATCTAACAACGATGCTTCACCTTTTACAGTTTCTGCGACACCTTTCACTGCACCAAGTAAGTCCAGTTTGAGGCGCTGCCTCGTGTGGCGTAATTCCCCCAATCCCGGACTTACTTCGGCTGAAGATGATTCCTCTGAAGGTGACGGCTCCGGAGGTATGTACAAATTATTTGGTTTTGTTGGGGATGTTTTCTTTTCTGTATCAATGTTTTCCATTTCTGAAAAAAATAATTTATGATATCTATTTAGTGCTTCGAATTGGGTAAAGGTTCAAAGAAGACTAGTTTCAAGGTAGTTTTAACAACCTGTGAACACGCAGGCCTTTGAGGCCAGTTTTATAAAATGTACATTGTTAAAAGAGAAATGATTTTTTTGTCATCTTCCAAGCATATTAATATGTTATTAATATAGAAATGTTATCAATAAAGAAAACAAGCATTCAGAATGGGCACGTCTTCTAGGTAAAACTCCCAGTTTCTATGACAAAACAAAACTAAGCTATACTCTCTTTATCAACCAGCCATTTGCCTTTCTCTATCCCCTTTCTCTAGAGCAATACCAATAAAAGAAAAACTGTTTGTGTGAAATGAAAGAGAAAAATATGTTCAGAATCTCAGCCAGCTGATACGTTTTTGCTGCCATGACTTGATTTTGTGTAAAGCAATATAATGTGGTATCCATAAAAATAAGATTTAATTTTTATATCAGAATTTTATTTAATTGATAGTAAGTTGTAATAGCACAAACATTTTTATTTATATATAATGACTACTGAGTTAAAAACTAACTGATCAACAACAGCTAATCAACAACAGGCCTATTCATAAATCAAGCAAGTAACCAAAATATTAATGAACAAATTAACCAAACAAAAGGAAAAAAATAATTAAAAAATTTTAAATTATCCTGGAAAATGCACCAGTAAAAATTAAATTATATACATAATTAAAAAAGAAACTTAAATTTCAAGTTCAATGCGAACCAAAGAATCAATCAGCAGCGAAAAGGGGTGGTAACATACATAAGATGCAGCTAATGAAATTATAGAGTGTAAGAAGAATAAGTTCAGAAGACAACAATTTTAGTAACATTTGAACCACCAGGACAGATGCATTTTCGACAACTGTTAAGTGAATGAGATAAAACTGCAACCATCAAGTGAAGACAATCGAATAATCAAATGTGAAAACAAGAAACCTTAGAAAAGAAATATAGAAGCCAAATAGAAAAACAATTAATGAAGTAAACTGAAAACTGTAAGGAGACCTTTTACAAAATTGAAACATTTCTAAACATTTTTTAAAATTTATTTGTTAATAACAACACAAATATTTTGCAAAATAAACCTACAAATAAAAGTTATATATAATTATTTATTTCTTGTACAACTAATAACTCTGCCAGCACGACAATCCCGACATGAGATCAGAAAATATTGTACTTATGAAAATGACTGTAAATGTGAACATTTCTATGGTTTTTCATCAATAACAACTGAATAAATAATAACTATAATTGTTAAACTTGTATTGTATTTTTATTTTATTTTATAAACTGTTTGCAAAGTATTTCTAACTTCACACTTAATTTTTAAAGTAATTTTAATTCTGAGTTGCCAAAAAATTGAGTTATCAACAAAGTATGCTTATCAGAGCACAGACTGGTATTCTAAAAATAGCTTTTTTGAACTTTGAAGACCTAAAAGCTTGCACCATATGTGATACAAACAGCTTACGTGCAATTGTAAAGAATAGGTTTGGTCAAGTATAGGTTATGTAAATGACATTTTTGTTGGAAAGATTAATGTAAATTTGAGAGTGACATATGAGTATATAGTGGTTAAAAATGAGTAAAATAAAAATAGACAGATAGAAAACAACACACATAAAAATGGGCATCTATTTTTAAATTTGTTTGAACTTACAAACACAACAAACTAGAAGTATTGTTCACAATATTTTTTCTCATGCACCAAGGAAAAAAATCTAAGGCCAGAGAAAAATGGGGAGAGAATAAACCAAGACTTGAAAACCTACTGAATCACCAGTACCAGAGAATATATATATATATATATATATATATATATATATATATATATATATATATATATATATATATACTGTAATAGCACAAACGTTCCTGTTTATATATTACATTTAGACTATCAAGTTGAAATAAAGTAGGCACATCGGTAAGAACAGCTGATTGACAACAGGCCTACATGTGAAATGTAATAGGAAACAAAGAAGCAACAGCGAAATACGTGGTAAAATAAAACAGATGCAGCCAATAATAACATAGAGCATGGACAGGAATAAACCAATGGATCCCAACTGAATTAAAATCGGAAGAGACCGAGATACATTTTGAGAAGTAATAAGTGAATGAAATTGAATTGCAACGATAAACGGAAGATAATTTAATAAATAAGAGTAAGAACAGGAATTAATGTAATCAACTGATCAAGAAAAATGCAGATAACCATACAATAACTATAAAATCACAAGACTGTAAGGTAACATCTTACAAAAATTTCAGAACATTTAGAAAGATTTTTTTTTTTATTTTAATAACAAAAATATGTCACAAAATAACCTGAAAATACAATTTTTTCATTATATATGTAATTATTTCTTATAACAAACTAATTACCATGCACACACGATCACTCCACCTGATACCAAAAATACTGTATGTATAAAAAGAATGTAAACTTTTTTATTTGCTCTTCATCAAATTATAATTTGTATTAAAAAATAATTGTGTAATTTTTAAATTTTATTTTAAACATTATTTTTGTATTTTATAATACATAATATGAATAATAAATTAAAAATATTAAATCGGTAGAATAAAATGTAACCTTTTAATAATTCCTCAAACAATAAAATGTAAGCAAGTGCAGAGCGAACTGGTACAGAAAAATAATTTTGTACTAAATCATCAAAATTAATACTAATAATAAAGTAATTAGTATTAAACCTACAACCACTTTTATTTCAAATTTGTGTATCTTTCATCTTAAATTACCTCATACCTTTTGTTTTTATAATTATGATTTAAACTCAATTAATAAATAACTTGACACGCTATATCAAGTTTTGACTATTTCACTGGTCAAGTTTTGATTCTAGACACACTATGTTACAATACAGAAACATACTAAGAACAAAATTTAGTGTAAATTATTTCAGTCCAAAACCTTAACACTTTAGTACTTGAATCTTAGGAAAAGGCGACATTAAAAGAAAAGATTATTGTTTTTATTTAAGGAAGAAAGAAAACATTACAAGCTTCATGTGAAAGTTGGTAAAATATAACTTTCTTTAAAAAATAATCCATCTCACATAATAATTTAAATATATAGATATTTTGTTGTTTTTTTAATGTACATTCAACAATTTATATCTTTTTTCGGAAATACTTTCTTTTTTAAAACAATTCCCACAAATAGATCTTTCAATATATTTTCAGACTCTTCCAATCTTTAGTAAGATCCTTATTCTATGCTAAGCATACCTGCTTTCTTGGTCATTGCATTGTCGATTAAGACAGGCTGCGTATCTGAAGCCAATGGGTTAAACTCAACAAGAAAATCATCAGTAGCTTCTGTCCTCGCTCCAGGAAAGAACTCGCTACCAGATGCTTCGTCAGTCAGGAACTGATGAAAAGGTTTCGCAGAACTGCTGATGTAAAACTCTCCATCATCCGATGTCATATCTGGAAAACAATGATGAATAATTTAGATTTGTGAAGTTAGTTGTAAAATTTCATTGGAAATGAAATATTAGAGCAGCCACCATGGTAAGACCAAAATGGCGGACTAGGTAACATTTTTATAGGGTGTTTAATTTTTTTTTTTTTTTTTACATATATAAACACTAAAGACTGACAGCCCAAATATACTTATTCATAAAATATAAAAGTGTATCCTGAATACCCAATAATAGAAACCAAACAGTTGTTTGCCCTATTAAGTCACTCTGACTTTACCTAGTTGCCTAGCGAATTTAAATACTACACACGATATTTACTGGTCTCTGATAACAAGAAAACAAATGAAGCTACATGATTATTTTTAGAATCTTTTATGTAAAAGATAATTATAAATACGTAAAAAAAACCAAACACACGACTTCCAAAAATATGTTCAATACAAAAGTGGATCAGGGGTTTAAAAATAGTACATCAGAGTCTTGAATAACCATTACCCTTTTTAACCTTCAGTTTTTATTAATCCGTCCATCATTTTTGTAATATCTGACATTTTTAAAGTCTTCAATTGTAAATAATTTATAATAAGTAATAAAAGTAACCTTCTTGAAAAAACAACACTGTAACTGGACACAACTTATTTATAGCATTGGCCATGGCAGCTGACACTAATTGCTAAACTAAGCAAACATAAATAACCGATCCCATCATCTAGTGGAATGAGACTAGATTACATTTCAATAGTATCAACAAATTCTGAAAGAGTGCATGAATGTTTCTATTGAAAGATAAACACTGTCACATTATTTACGATAATACCATTCAGCGTATAAGACAATCGTGTAACAGTCACATGAGTAAGTGGAGCATGTGGTGCTCTCATTACGTGAATACTTGTCAAAAGATTAAGTACAGACAACTTACTGTATTAAAGACCTCTATACATGTAAAATTTGTACAATACATAATTAGAGGTAAATAGAAAATTTAAAAATTTTACTATATTTTCCAAAATAGTAATAATAAAACATTCTGTACTATAAACAGAGTACAGTACCTTATTTTTATCTATTGAAAGTACGGGTAGTCTGTTTCTGTTATCTGTCTATTCTGTCATCCATCATCCCGACAGTCCCGAGAATGATGGTTAATCGAGACTCTACTATTTTAGATTATTTTAGACTATTTTAGATTTTCCAGCTTCCCCTTCTGCAATATTGATGGTTTTTTACAGTTTAAACTACTGAACCTATTTTTAAGATAGGCTAATTATTTTTGTAACACCTATTTTTATAACAGATAATCTTGTTATAATGACTAATACTTATAACAAAATAAAGATCTTTTAAAACAAACTATGACAAGTAAAAACAATTAAAATCTTTAAAACTATGATATCAAATTTGATCGAAAAGAAGGCTACTCCCACACTATGTAGTAATAGGAGATGCCTACTAAATAGATATAATGAAAAATTAACTAATTATTAAAAGGAAAATTCAAAGACCTATAAAAAATAGATTAGAAAATACTTAAATAAAATAGGATACACAAACTGGACGTGTATTGGGTAAAATGAATAAAAATTGAAGGTCATATAGAAAAACAGTAAACTTAATTTCTGACTGAGCAAAGTGAGGTTTCTGTTTCAACTCAACTGTTTGGTTTTGTTTGTTATGCAGCTCTGGCCAAACGCATTGACTGATTATTTTGAAATTTCGTAATGGTACCATGTACAAAGCCTGAATGATGTGCAAAATTTTTTTCTCATGCACATTCAGTTGATTCATGCATGATTCAGTTTCGTTTCAAGATGGTGGCCTCTAATTTACAATGACATGTGTAAGGAGTTTTGGACAAATTGACTGTTTGACTGTTGACTGTTTTGAAGTTGTATATGAGGTACCTTACATAAAGCCCAAAAAAACGTATGTGTAAGGTTTTTTCACATTCACTTCCGTCTTAAGATGGCAGATTCTGATTTAACAACAAGAGTTGCTGGCTCAAAACCTATCATAATTTTGACTCCTTAGAGGAGAAAGAACATTAACATTTTCCAATAAAGTTGGTCCGCTAACATTTTTTGTAAATATTTCAATACCAATTAAATTGGTGGAAAGGTTACTAAAATGTTGGAGCGCTGTTGTGCAGAATATACTGCAAGGTCTATTGTTCTTTGAACTAGTAGTAATTTTACTTTACTTACATAAATTATTAAAAGTACAGTCTAACTGAATACAACTTAAGATTTACTTACATCCTACATCAAAGTCCAGCCCGCTCAGTCGGTAGAAGTCATACTCAGGTGGTTGTCGCTTATCACCAGAGGCCGCTCCTTCTTCTGTATCGCTATCACCACCTTCCACTTCTACCTCTCCTTCACCCAATTCCCAATCTAAAACAATTTTTGTAATTTAATTTTATTGGAAAATCAGCTACTGGAATGGTCATCATGTTAAGAAAGCATGGACTATAATATCCGCATTTTGATTGGCCAGAGAATGATTCAAACTCAGCAAAAAAATGTTTTTGTTTTCCTTTAACTTTTTCCAAGCCTATTAAAAACCAATGAAATTTTAGATAATGCTTTTTATTTTAGAACAAGTTAAACAAAAATTTTATTTTTTAAATTGGACATGGAGGACCTCATTAAATTAAATTGGACCTCATTGCACATCTGTACAAGCTTAACATCTGCTTCTCAGAGGAATGCACCTTGTTTTTCCTGAGCAAGTCAAAGATAAAACTGGAGACATAGGCAGATCCAGTCATTTTAAAAGAGGGGGGCTCACCCCAAGGATAAACCCGATAATATAAAATATTACAATTTCCAACAGTTTCATGCGCTTATGAAGTAATTCCATGTGAGCTTAAGTACATTCTACTTCAACTAGGTCTATGGGAATACATAAAAATAAAGAAATTAATATAAATCAAAATAAAAAAAAAATGAAACATTTTTACTAAATTTATGACTGATAATTCATTTGAGATAATGAAGCCTTTCTTTTTTTTTCAACTTCATGAATTAATCAACAATTCTGTCTGCTATTTTCTCTGTTCACTGTCATGTCCATTGTGTCCACATATCTGTTCATGACTAACAAATATGTGCATGTACTTTTTCCTTCTTCACCCTATCTCTTTAAGGATAAATTAAACTTTAACTTGTACATGCAAGATTAAGAGAATTCCTGTTTTAATAATATAAAGAGTAAAATTATACCAATAATTGACATTTTTATTTTATTTAATAAGGTAACTAACAAATTCATATTTCTTCAAACTGCTTTCAATTCGAACCGTGGATCAACCAATGACCAAAAGATCACCTCTTATGTGCCAAAAGCTGGATGGAAGAACTAAGGAAATCAAGGAAGAAGGTGCAGTTGTAGTGGGATGTTAGCATTTTGATGACTTGTACCTAGCCATAGGCAACAATAACAAGATTTTTTTGTTAGCCAATAAAAATTTAAAAAACCTGTTTTAATGTATTATTTTTATTTGTACATAAAATCAAACTTATAGGCCTGATCAGACGTTTTTAATGATCATTGCAAAAGTAAGTCCTGTAATATTTTGGCTTTAAAATGTTTTCCTATAAGTAACTACTTACATATTTAATAGAAAGTTGAAAGTAAACAGGAGGATTTTTACTACACTATTTACCAGCATATGTAGAATAATCAAAAGTTGGGGTCTGCCATGTCCGTCGTCTAGACCCTTCGTCATCCTCATCATCTTCACTCTCACTGGCCTCCTTGGGGTACTCGTACACGCAATGGTACTTCTGAAGCTTGAACCATACATTCTTCTTCTCACTCTGTTAAACAATAAAAAAATTGTAATCCATATTAACGTTTAGAATTATTTTAAATTCTATCCAAATATAAAGAGATGATATTATGACACTTCGAAAGTATAGCAGACCGAAAACTATCCAGCCCTCCTAGTAATCTGGCCTGGCCACTTGTGCCACTGTAAAGTACAACTTTGGTCCCAATAATGTTAGCACAAACATTGTCAATACTTAAAGACGTTAACTTGTTCTACAGAAATATCATACATATTGCAATGATATGTTTCCGAAAATGGGGAGATACTGAAGTGAAGTGAATGTATCGAAAAAGAACAACAATGAATCACTAAATCTTACTTTAACAACGATAATGTGAGCATTTCTTTTTAATACAAAGTGAAAATATCCTTATAATTTGTACTCTTTTCATTAAAAAAACCTGGTGATATTTTGACCTAATTGTATGTTTATATATTAATTTTGTATGTTGTTATTAATAATGTGTAGATAATTCCAAAAAAGTTGAAGAAATCCAGTGACAAGTTGTAGTACAAAAAAACATACACACATACAGGAACCCATACACAAATAATTTTTTTTTGCTTCCAAGATATACGAAAATGTGAAGAATAATATTTATAAAAATTTACATTTTTTTTAAATGTTTGCAAAACTTTCTCTCCATACAACGTAAAACTCTAAAAAACAAAATTAACTCACACTGGTTTTCTCTGCCGATCTCAAAGCAGATTTTGTAGGAGTTGCACTACTGTCCCAAGACGAAGGTACAAACTCTGTTGTGCTTCCACAGCTCGAGTCATCTCTCTCTTCATCATCTTCTTCTTCTTCATCCACTGCTTCTTCCTCTCCCCCTTCTTCTTGTCCCTATAGAAAAAAGTAGAAAAACATAAATTAAGCAGTTTTGTGAGCTTAAACCTATTGAGCTGAGTTTTGAGCACTTTCACATAGATATCAGCACGTTCACAAAAGTATTGTTCAAACAGCTTCATTTACAGTTAACAAAAAAGAAAGACTCAAGTTTTGAGAAGAATGGATCATGGTTTTTGAAAGAAAATTATACCTATGAGGTCTTTTTTTCTATTGATAAGCCACAACTAACAGGACTGAGCACTAGTTTAGACTTATCCAACTACTGAACTGAACTACTGAATATAAACATACTAGAATGATAACCCTTTCGAGAGCTTTGTGAGCGTTCATTGCTTGTAGCATCTTGCAGCAAAGTGTTGAACTATAGTTAAATAATAATAGAGTGCTATTATTTTCTCAAACATTTCCAACCCTCATTTCAAGGTCCTAGATCAAGGTCTTACCATGAAGGCTACTCCAACAGGTCACTTTTCCAATGGAAATTTGCATATACATTATCTATGAATATATGATACATTTTACCT
The DNA here is from genome assembly GCA_022606455.1 of Callitettix versicolor. Lineage (NCBI taxonomy): Eukaryota > Metazoa > Arthropoda > Insecta > Hemiptera > Cercopidae > Callitettix > Callitettix versicolor. Next base: position 36,096,508 of record CM040186.1, read on the forward strand.
CGCTTATACGATTTTTAAACTGTCCTTGTAGCTTGCAGCCTGCAGCGTTTGTAGCAGCGCGTAATCTAATTACTTCACCAAGATAAATATTGCTCTGTTCTTAGGCTGCTCCATGGCTATGTTTGGTGAACATAAGGAAAGTGTTCTTTCCCGTGCACAAAGGGACTACGTGTTATTTAAATTTAACAATACATCCCTAGAGGAAGAAAAAAAATTACAAATCTTACTGGAATCAAGAACTCGACACCCTGAAATCAACCAGAGATGGGGCAAGGAGAAGGGCAGAACAAACTAGACTCCCGGAAGACATCATCAATTGGAGGAAGGCATCAGCGGCAATGAAGAAGGCAGTGAGCATGGCCAAAAGAGATTCCTGGAATAAATTTCTCCATGGTGTAAATTATAGGACTGACAGTGTTAAAGCACACAGACTGATCAACTCACTTAATAATAAATACCCAAAGAAACAGGCAAAACCTATAAAGGTGGGCAATAAGGAGGTCACCGATAGTAAATTGATAGCTGAACACTTCAATAAGTATTTCTCAGCTAAGCAAGAGTCATCAGTTAAGAAGCCAAAAAACAACCCCCCAAGACAGACACGTTCGCCTCCTGCTTGTGATTCTGCGGATTTAGTCTTTTCTGAAGAGTTTTCTGCAAATGAACTGAAGGAAGCTATAAAGCACACAAAAACAAAAAAACAACCCGGTCCTGACAGAATCTTCCCAGAATTCATAAAAAACTTAGGACCTAAAGCCCAAAAATACCTGCTTAACATCTATAATAAGTTGTGGAACACCAAGGGCAGCCTTCCGGCAGATTGGACTAAAGCAATCATAGTCCCAGTTTTAAAGACAGGCAAACCAAAGGACATAATGAGCTCTTTCCGCCCAATAGCACTTACATCGGTTTTGGTCAAGATCCAGGAAAGGATGATCGCGTCCAGGCTCAATTGGTACCTTGAAAAACAAAATCTTCTAGAAGAGGAACAAGCGGATTCAGACAGAATCGTTCTACGGCCTATCAGACCACGAGGCTCTGTCAAGATATAAAGGAGGCTTTCAACAGAAAAGAAAGTGTCCTTGCTGTTTTTATAGATTTTAAAGGTGCATACGATACTGTAATCAGACCTACACTCATTCGCAAACTACATCAGTTAGGTGTAGGGGACAACATGCTGAATTGGCTGACCAGATTCTTGTCACAAAGATGGACAAAGGTGCGATATGAGAACCAAGACTCTAACTACAAACAAACAAAGGTGGGGCTACCACAGGGAGCAGTTACGAGTACAACTTTGTTCAATGCCTACATTAATGACTTACCAAAAAGGGTGAAGTGTATACAAGGTACAAGCATTAGTATGTTTGCTGATGATGTAGTTATCTGGGCGAAAGCAAAAAATGACAAGAAACAACAATCCTTGCTGGAAGTTAAAGTGAACGAAGCATTAAAGGTACTGGAAGGTTGGGCTAGGGAGAATAACATGGTCATAAACACTGACAAGACTGTGTATCAATTTTTCTCTCTACGTCATACTAACTACACATTTGAACTTAATATTGATAAAACACCTCTGCCTAAAAGCAATGATACTAAATACCTGGGGTGCATATGGACAACAAGTTGACATGGAAACATCATATGACTAATACAGCAGCAAAAGCAAACAAGAGATTGGCAATACTCAAGCGCCTTGCAGGAGTCGGATGGGGAAGTACACAGGACACGCTCAATAACACCTATAAAGCCTATATAAAGCCAATCCTGAAATATGGTAGTGAAGTCATTGTGACAGCTCCCAAGTCCCAGCTACAAAAACTAGAAGAAACTCAGAATAATGCATTGAGATTAGTGTGTGGAGGCGGTTAAGACAACTCCTGTAATGGCCCTACAGCTGTATACACAAAACCTACCAATCATTGCTGAAATAGAACAACAAGCAAGTTGTGCACACATCGGCCTACAAGCTTTACCAGGGACATATTGGGCAAAAACAACATACAGAAGCAAACCTTAAAAACTCAAAAGGACCCACTGACTGCGACAGGATATACTCAATCGTTGTGGTGTGACGGAGAGGATCGAACCGCTTTGCGGACCTAGAAACCCTCTGGATTATTTGCAGCTGGAAACACACTTACATCTAATTGAAGATTTTAAAAAGAATGAATACTCGCCAGCGGCAATGAAACAAATAACACTGGCAACGATTGAGGAGAGGTACCCAACAGATGAATGGCTCCATATATATACAGACGGATCATTTATGAGTGACAGAGCTGAGGCAGGGGCTGGGATATACTCATCACTCTTCGCACACTATGCCTCAATTGGAAAGAACAAAGGCAGTTTTGATGGAGAAATCAAGGCAATAGAATTTGCTTTACAGCAACTTCTGTACAGAACAAATACCTACCACAACGTTGCGTTCATGGTGGACTCGCGAGCAGCCATACAAAGTTTATGCTCTAACAAAAGAACAAATGACGAATCTATAAACGAAGCACAGAAAATGATAAAATAACTACAAGGCCTGGGAAAACGTATTTGCTTCCAATGGATCCCATCCCATGTCGGAGTACTGGGAAATGAAATAGCGGATGAACTGGCAAAAAAAGGCACACTACTTCAACATAAGAACACTACAGTGAATACCTCGATGGCCAAAACCATGATTAAGAAAAAATAACTAACATTTTATATCAAAACAGCATTTTGAGTCATTAAAGCATTTCTAAATTTAATGCTTTAAAATATAATTTAAAAAAATACACCAGCAGTCACACAGACGAAAGGTTATCTTATTTGAACAGGCTACTATTATTAGCTAGGGAATAGAGAGACAGGGAAAGGCAATTGCCAATAACCTTGATCAGGTAGGCCTCGCCACCCATTGTTGGTAGTTACAACCATCAGTTGTTTATTTACTGTAGACACCTTTTCTGATAAAGTATTTCTAAGCTATTATATAATTTTTTTTCTAGATGACATGTGCTTTCTTGATTACATGTAAGTCTTTGTTTTAGTTCTGGTTTGATCACTCAAGGATCTGCCCTGAGTGTTTTTCTTCCTAGTTTTAAAATATTTCAACATAGGTCTAGGCGACTAATTACATGTTTAGGTTTTACAAACCACTTGGAAACGAGATTTGATCCATAATCTCGAAACATTGCATTAACATTTGTTCATTTATTGCTTTATTTATACAAATGAAAGCAAATGTCCAAATAAACAAAATAATAACATAAATATTCTATCACTAGGAAGCAATTAAAAAAAGAACCTTTAAAACGTGATAAAGCTCTGCTTATTTTAAGAAGTATTAAACAAGCAAAAGTAAATAAAAACAGTATATTGTTAAAAAAAAATCTAAACCTAAGTATATGGGAACTATTTTATAAATATACTTTTTTATAAAAACAGATGATACAGTTAAATAGAAGCATATAAGAGTAGACAATAGACAAATAGGAGAAATAAAACACAACAAAGAAGAAGTGAACTTACTTGCATATCGGAGGTAGATGCGAGGACAGCTTTCACGGCTTCCTCTCTGTCTCCCTCCTGGAGAAGTAGAGAAAAATAAGAAGAAGAAAGGACAGACACCACAAAACAACAGTAACACCTTGGTCTTTCAAGCTGGGACATGTAGCTTTAATGTAAACTTTGAAAAATGTGAGTTTGTACGATTTTATTTGTTTATATAATTTATTAATCCTCGGCTAAGCACAGACACTGCTAATCTTTGAAAACAAAAACTCAATCAAGGATACTGGTATTACAGTGAAACCTCTAGACACCGTTCCTGATATTTTCTTGCAACCATGAGAAGTGTTTATCTAATAAAGGGGTGGAAAAAATCACATACATTCGAAGCAAAACTGAGATTATCACAAAATAATATCTTTTTAAATTAATCAATAATTTCTGAAAAAAGTAAAATATATATGTAACAGTACTGCTTGAAGTATTGAACAGTAAAATAACACTGATATTTTCTCATGTGTTCTATACTGATACAGTATGTATTCTGTATATACTGTCCTATATTTAATAAAAATAGATTTAAGAAAATTGTTAAATAGTATGCACTTATACTGCACAAGAACTACTTTCTAAAAAAAAATAAAAAAATTAAAAGTTACTATTTTTGCACATAGAAAACATACTTTAGGAAACCATGCAAGCCATAAACGTACGCTGTTGACTTTACACAACTGCAAGTACAATTTAGGAAATTACATTATGTAGGCCTAAATGCATTGTTGTGAAGGTCAGTTCATGGGGTGAAATCTAGGGAACTGAAAATCTTGTGATGTTTATTTTCTATGGGCATTTCTTTCACACAAAGTGATAGTTTTCATGTACAAGTATGAAACTTTCACAGTTTTACTCTATCCTTATTGGTAGAATAAACAAAATGAGTAATAAAATCTGTTCATCCTTAGCTGTGACATGAGTCAGTCAACTCCATGCGTTTGTTAAGATTTCACAACTCTGTATGGTATAGTTTTTGTGTTGCCTACCATAATAACAGACCAATAACAGTACCTTGTATATTTTAGTTTCAAACAATTTGCTTGGTGTACGAGTTGTGGCTAGAAAATGCCATTTTTATCACTGCACAATATCTAGTTTGCTCACAGCAGTAGTTTGAACAATATTTGCCCTGCGTCGGAAAAATGCTTAGTGCAAGTGTGGAGCAATGTGTTAATGCAAAATTGTTCGTTAAAACTCGGAATCCGCCACAGAAATATTAAAAATATTGTTGCAAAAAGTATGGTGACAAGTGTTTATAACGAACTCAAGTTTTTGAAAGGGATAAAAGATTTAAAAAGAGGAGAGAGAGTGTTAGAGATGATACACGTCTTGGTTGCTCATGAACAGCAAGAACTGAGGAAAACAATTAAAAAGTAGCTAAGATTATTCAAAAAAATCATCATTTGAGTATAATATCAGTTAGTGAGTTAATACACATTGACAAAGAACCTATTCTACAAATTTTTACATGACAATTTCAACATGAACAAAGTGTGCTCAAAGTTGGTACTGAAAAACCTCATTGCTGATCAAAAGGAAGCTCGAATGACCATCTGTGTAGACATTCAATAAAACATTGAAACTGACCCTACCTTTTTAGAGAAGTAATAACATGTGATGAATCATGGTTTTTCACATACGACCGTGAAACCAAGTACCAATCCCTGGCTCACCAAGGCAAAAAAGAGCATGGATGAGCAAGTCGAAATTCAAAATCATGATGATTATTTTTTGACATCTGACAGATCATTTAAATTGAATGGGTGCCTGTATGTCAAACTATTAACCAAATTTATTGCAAGAGGTTTGGACCACTCTTCGTGAACTAATGCGAAGAAAAAGACCTACATGTGGAAAAATCGTTCATGGATCCTTAATCAGGATAATGCCCTGGCTCACAAAGCACTGTTGATCAAGACATTTTTGGCAAAGCATGGAATTCCTGTGTAGGAGCATCCACCCTACTCGCCTGACCTTGCTCTTTTGTTACTTTTCCTAAGGTCAAAAACACGTTGAAAGGAACACACTTTGAGTCTGTACATGCAGTAAAGAAAAAAGTGACTGACAGGATGATGACCATATCAGAATACAATATGCAGCACTGTTTCCAACAATGGAAAATTTGTATGGAGCGGTTTAGGATCGAGGAGGGGTGTATATTGAACATAATAAAGTTTCCAATATAAAAGATGTTAAATAAAAAGTTTTAAAAATTCAGTCCGGTTATTTTTTAGCCACACCTGTATCACAACTTAAACCTAAAAATTTACTTCACATCATGTACAGGATAGTTTTAAAGGTCCATATTCTATGCTAAAGTACATTGTCAATAAACACAAGTTTCAGCTTCAATGAATCTATCAACTAAGATTACTGTATAGATATTTATGTCAATGTGTCCGAACAGCAGAGAAAAAAAATTGTCAAATCTGACTGTTTCTGTTCTGGTAACAGTGTTTCCATTAAAGAGCAAAGTCCTGATGAATAAATAGGAATATTTTCCGTCCCTAAAAAAAAAATGTCCACCCACTGAAGATGTCCATGTATCAGGAGTGTCCGTTGAAGGAGGTTTCACTGTGTATACATCATGAATGACAAGGTGTTACAATTCAAAGAAATAAAATAAGACCACATAAAGGGAAAGAGCATATCAAGAAAACAATGACATTTTAGCTATAAAATACAGATCATGTAGTCTAATTTTAATATTACGTTTAAATATTAATGAGTTTAAAAACATATTTGTCAATAAACCCTCTCATATGTTGTCTAATGTGGGGATGTACAGACTACATATTCATAAACCTGAATATTATAGCGTATTATTTAATCTGTAAATTGTTTACTTTCATCAGACAGATAACTAATCTGCTTTAAGTTGGCATTGTTAAAGCAAATTTAGAATTTATATTAAATTGCCAACGATTTTACTCAAATATATTAAAGGTGTAAGATAAGTTTCTAATTTTGGAACACTTTAGTTCTTTACTATATGGAACTCAAAGCTCAGAACTGTAGATTGAAACCATTGTCATAACCACATGACATTATACAGTAAGTCCTCTCTGCTTGTTTATCAAGGTAAATTAACAATATATAACATTCATAAACTGATATTTCATGACCATATTCTGAGTGAACTCTTTTTTCAGTACTTTATAAAATTCTAATCAAATAAATGGTGCAGGAATTATCTCACATTCAATTCTCCTCCCTTTAAAATATTGGTTTCGAAACCTATTGACTTTTTTTTGTTGTTTTCAATTTACTTTCAAATTTCTTTTACTTCAAATTTGGAATACTGAATTAAGTTATAACTCATCATATTATAATGACAAATTTAAAAAAACCTATTTTCATAAGTTATGCCTATATGGATTTTTCAGACCTATGTGAACAAAAGTTTGAATAATAAGTATTTCAGTAAACTTTGATCAAAATCGATGAGATGACAAAGGTGCACAGTTCAGAGGTGTAGCAGAGCGATCGGTGCCTCAGGTACATCAACCACTGAGTGCTTTTAAATTATGAAGACAATAAATGTTCCATTTAATGTTTAACTGAGATTAATTTCATTTCACTGTACTCGCATGCCTCTACTGTATACACTAAAAAAAACAGCCTGAAAATATTGACAGAAAATTTTGCAGACTGACATCAGTAGGTTTGGATATGAGAAGATTTACTGATTTACTCTATTTACAAATAGTTGAAATTTCCAAAGCTCTCATAAAATTGTTAATATTAAAACTAACCTTCCAGATGAATTCTCCACTCGATGATGAATGCTCTTCAGATTCGTCAGAAGTATCGCTTTCCCAATCGGGAGTATATCGTTCGGCATCGTTGTTATCAGCATCAATAAATGAAGTCGTCATCATATCGTCTTGTTCAATTTGTTGGTTCGTTAGTTCTAGCAGTTGGCCGATCGTAGGCCTCCATAAGCCTTTATCCGCATCTTCTGGTGATGGCATCGGTGCTTTTGACATTAACATTGGTTCCAATGCAAGTGTCATTCCTTGTAACTTTCTTTCACGCTCGTCTTCAGGTGTTACATCGTCATTAACTGTCCTTGTTTCACTACGTTGAACAACAATGTCTGCCAACACGCTAAGTGGTACTACCGACTTGGGAACAGTTTTCACATTTTCACTAAAAGAATCTTTTACTAATTTATCTGAAATACATTTTACTGTTTCTAGCGTTGGTGTTGAAGAAAATGATGACAACTGTGAATTGTCCTTACTCTCATCAGACAAAGAAAAGTTTGGTGTCGTTAAAGCAAGCGTAGAATTTATATCACATTTTCCAACAACTTCATTTAAATCTATTGAAGGTGAATCAGGTGTAAGATCAGTTTCCAATTTTTGAGCATTTCTGTTGTTTATCAACGATGCTTTGTTGGGTAAAAGTTCGTCAATCGTTGGCCAATTTTCAGTTGTTAAACTCACAGGTTCCATTTTTGAATCTTTTGTGATATTTTCAATGCCAGTCTTGAACAAAACAGACTGAAGCCAGTCTTGAGATCCTGCAGAATGCTGCACTGGTAGAGATTCAATTACAGGAGATTTCTTTGATGAGATTAAATTGTCCAATGAATCATTGGGATTTATTACAGAATCTTTATTGTTATCTGCTTCGTTATGTTCTGAAGTCATACCTACAATTTTTATTTCATCAACGGGTTCACAAAAATTCTTTCCGATATTCCAAACTATCTCGTGTGCTCTATCTTCACCTTTATTTGAGCATGTATAATCAGTTTCTTGTAATATACCTATATCAACAAGTTCTTGTACAATTTCAGCAGCTTCGTTATTTGGTTTAATGGAAATTTCCTCAACTGTATCAAATGTCTGGCCTAAATCAAATGGTAAACTTGGTGGACCACTGTCGAACAAATCAGAGCGTACTGAAGATGGTGATAAATAAAATCCAGATAAATTTCCAGTCTCAGAAGAAGAAAATGATATCGCAGCACCAGTCCTACTTGACCCAGTTGACAAAGGTGACACACTGTCAGGCGTGTACAATGTTTGTTTGTCACTCTCATCACCTAACCTTGCTAAGATGTATGTATCAGAATCAACACCGGAACTATTGTCCTCGTCATTATGAATCTGTTTAACAAATGCTAGCTGTGATTTAGGTTTCGGACTTTCTAGTAAAGTTGCGCAGTTTGTTTCAGTATCAATGATCAAAAGATCGTCACAATCATCTTTTATGTTTTCACTTATTTTAACTTTTTCTTTTTCTTCCAAGTCTTCAACAACAATGGCTGTATCACTTTCTGTACTTTCCGAATCAATGTCCATTTCATTTTGGATTACATCTTCCAAATAGTTTTCAGTTTCTCTTGGTAAATCTAAAAATAAAATAGGGCTTGATTTACCAGATGAATCAGAACTTTTTTGATCATCTAATAATAATGACGACTGATTCGAACTCAAACTTTCCCTTTCTTCTAAAATCGGTGAAAGTGGAGCGGGGTAGGTATTATACTGTATCACCATATCTGTTCTTTCTTCCTCCGGTGAGTCATCCTCACTCTCTTGCCGTTCTGGATTCTGCGCACATGGCAGTTTCTCTCGTAACTCATTGCGAATCGCAGTAACAAATTCTTCATCAATATGAAAAGAAACATAACTATTATCTTTAGTCGTATCTTCTGCTGATATTGGAGCAGGCAACCATCCATTAGCCTGATCATCTTTAGTTAACTTTTCCGTCACAGGTGGGTGTAAATACCAACCAGAATTTGCCTTATTATCATTGTTAGTTTCAAAGAATAAATCAATATCTGAATCTAATGCACTGTCTAATTTGTTAAATCTGTCTTCGTCTTGGTTCCTGTATGCAAAATCAACTGACTTATCCATTCCTTCTGAAGATAAACAAAACACTTCTTCAGGATCTAAAGTATTCACTTCTGTTTTGTTTAACTTTATTTCTTTATTTTCTAAATCATTATTCATTTCCAGCTCTATATTATTTCGGAGCAAACTGAATCCATTTTCATTATGCAATAGCTTTTCATTTTCTTCGACTATATTTTCATTCAATATATTACATTTAAGCTTTGGTTCTGATATAATGAAGGTTTTATCTTGCTCATCGCAAGAGCTTGGTGAATCTTGATCGGATTTATTCTTCGAGTATACTTCTTCCAATTCGGCTTCTATATCTTCCAAGTTGTATTTTTCATCACAAGCATCTTCCACGCTCTCACTTAAACTCCCTTTGTCACGGAAACCTGAATCGCTGCTCCTTTCGTCATCTGGTGTTAAAAATTTGCCGTCTTCTTCGTCTTCAACAGATGTGCTGGGTCCCTTTAGACAAAAACCTGTGAACAACAAATTGTTGATACAAATGGAAAATGTGATTCTTTAACAATCTGATAACAATGTAAACTAAAAGCACTTTATAAATAATACAAATTTGATTTAGGCAAAAAAGCGATTGTTACGCTTTTAATTATTAAAAAAAATAACAATGCATTAACTTTTTTATAAATTCAAAACAATGTGGTATACATGTAATTAGTCACTATAATCTTGAAGGTTCTGATTTAGAACTATCAGTGAAATACAAAAAAGCCTCACGACGTAACATGGCTTGATAGATTTAGCTCCAATTTAATCACAATTTAAGTCATTATTTTTATTTTGGAATAAAACGATGTTATAGTTTAATAAAACAAAAGGAGCAAACAATACATCTAATAGCAAGTAAGTTTTTTTTACATCTGTACTTTGTTTATCCAAGATTTGTTTACCACATAACTTTGAATAAATTATTAATTTTCTTCTAAAAATGTGACTAGGCAAAAGTGGACAAAAGTATAGAAGCAGAAGTTCAGATCTGAAAGAAGTTTGAAAGATTTCAAGGAATTGACAATATAGAAAAGAATTTAGCATATATTCTACAATTTCTGCTTTACACACATTTTTTAATAGAAAAGTAAAGAGATATGTTTTAACTCACCTTGTGAGAACTTCGCTACGTCTTCTAATCTGTGTTTAACTTCTTCCATTTGTTCGTCTTTACTTTTAAATCCATTGAACATATCCACAGGTCTGTCAATCACATTAACACTACTTAGTTTGTAATCTGGCATATCTACAAAGTTTTTATCACTGAAACACACTTCACTAAGCTCCGATCCTTCGTTCGTTATAATATCACATTTATTCAGTAATTTCTCATTTAAAATAAAGTCACTGTTGATTTTCTTCGGTACTTCAAAATCATCCATAACTTTTGTAAATGTTTCACCATTTTTAACTTGAATATTGTCACTCAACTCAACACTGACTGGAGCATGACTTAAAAAGTCATCCCAGTGTTTTTCTTTATCTTCGTTCTCGGCGTCACTTTTCGATAGTTCATCGTTAGAATCAACATCAAAGTTTGGTTTACCGAACGTTGTTTTGAGTCCTTTAAAGTAATCCAATGTATAATCCTCACATGATCCTAATATAACACAAGATTCATTTTCGTCCGTTTTAAATTTATCGCTCGTACTCGTTATAACAAATGTAGGAGGTGAACTGTTCTCATTGACATCGATGTTATTTTCTGTATTAAAACAATTCCGCTTGTTTCGTACAAATGGCGTACTTGCAACAAATGTATCCATTTCGCTATTCACAGAATCAGAAACATCACACTTTGTAAGGTCCTGTTCAGAAAATTTAAACTGATTAAAATCAATTTCATCATCAGAATCATCCGAGCTGGATACCATAATGCGTATTTTCCTTCTAGGATGTGATACATTTTCAAGAGGCATTGTTTCTTCAGGTTCACTATCGATATCTAAAATACTTGCTTCTGTTACAACAATTTCAGGTAGAAAATTGTTGAACTTCTCATTGTTTATAAACCCTGAGTTATGATTTTCTGTTTGTTCATGAACTGAAACGAAGTGATCATCGAATGGATTTAAATCGTCTGCATTAAAATTATCCCAAACAGTTATTATTGGAACCTTATGAGGAACAACCGTTTCATTTTCAATGCGCACAGTTTTCAAATTCACCGTACTGGCAAAATCTTTAAATTTCTCATCAATTTTCTTCTCTTCCTTAAAACAATCATCTTGACAAGTTACCTCTTTAAACAAATTGTTCTTTTGATCTTCCAAAATAAATGCATTTAATTCTTTTTCAATTTTATTTGAATTTGCATTTTTTGTAATATCATTTTCTTGTACTGTTTTATAGTTTATGTTACAAATTTCTTCCACCACTGTATCATTCATTTTATCTACAGATAAATATACATTCAATTCTTTTTCTGAATCACCAATATTTGTAATATTGTTGTCGTCTTGTTCTCTTTTATAATTTTCACAAATTTCTTTTTCAACCACATCATTCTTTTTATCTTTGAACGTAAATGTATTCAATTCTTTTTCAATTTTACTTGGATTGTCTATTTTCATAATGTTGTTGTGTTCTTCTAATGTTTCATTATTAATTTCACATATTTCTTTTTCAACCATGTCATTCTTTTTATCTTCTAATATAAACATATTCAAGTCTTTATCAATTTTACTTGAGCTGTCAGTTTTCTTAATGTTGTTGCCGTCTTGTAATGTTTCATGATTTATTTTACATATTTCTTCCTTAAATATATCATTCTTTTACCATCTAATATAAATACATTCAATTCTTTTTCAATTTTACAAGAATTATCAGTTTCTATGATGTTTTCACTCTCTTTCGGTACTTTTTGATATTTTTCACTGTCTGTTTCATCACATTGCTTTAATGTTTGAACAAAAGATGATAATTCATCACTAGTATTATCTTCAAAACAATTATTAGATAATTTGAAATTTGAAGTGCTAAATTCACTATCAATACTGTTTTTACACTGTTTAGTTTTAGTTTCATTAAAACTTCCATCTTTTATATATGTTTTATCGATACTATTTACACTTAAATCACTGTTTAATTTATTGGTTTGTTCTGTTGAAAAGGATGAATCCTTTTCTATTTCCTTAATAGACTTTCTTTCAACATTATCTATCGTATCTTTAACATAATTATTTTCAGATTCATTCTTAACCTTTATAATTTTATGACTAGTTGCACCATTTACATTTTTATTGTTTGCTTGTTCACTGTTCTCTGTTTTTTTTATATTTTTTTCTAAAATTTCAATATTTACTTGTTCTTCTTCCATACTATGTTCTATTCGTAAACTTACCTTACTCACTTCATTGGTATTGCTTAACTGTTCTACATTTACGTTTTTATGATTACTATTAATAATTTTATCAACTTCTGTATCACTATTACTTGTTGAACATACATCTCTTTTCCTTTCATCAGTGTTCATTAATGTTTCATCTATTTCTGTATAACTGTTATAAAGTTTTACATTTGTTTCAATATTCCGATAAGTGTCTGTCTGATTAGTCTTTACAGATTTTGAATTTTCTCTAGTGTTTGTTTGCATTACTCCAACTACTTTATGTTTAACAAAATCAAGATCACTTTCGACTTTGTTGATATTCTGTTCCTCTAAATTATTCACGTGAACACCTTCATCATTTTCAAGTTTTTCTTTATTCCGGACATCTGTTACCATATCATCATTATACTCTTTTTCATTCTTCAAGAAAGTATTTACTTTAGAACATAAAATGGACATATTATCATCTAACCTATTTAACACTTTACAATCTTGTGTATCCACTTCTAAACTAGGAACATTTGAGTCTATGTTTACTTGACTAGGAACAGTTGCCTTAAGAGAATTATTTACAAGTAAGCTATTTTTTTCCGAGGCCTCATTGGATAAAAAATCCATTTTATCTTTTTGTAGAAGCGTTAATGCTTCCTGTTCTAATAAGGAATTCTCTCGAGATTCACTTTCTTTTATTCTCCACTCCGCTTGAAGTTGTTTTAACGACTCTTGAAATTCTTCCCCCAATACAGCACTTCTTATGTTACCTTCACTACCAAAACCAATTGATGTCATCATTGGACTCAGTTTATTACCATATCGCTTAACTTTTTCTATAGAATACTGTCTTGTTAATGAAGGTAACGAATCCGATTCATCGCTACCATCACTGTTTTCAATATGAGTTAATATCATCAAATCAGCAACACTTCTAGATTTCTCCTTAACTTTTTCAGAAAATTCCCCTCTTTCAATTCGCCCTCTCCATGTCTCTTCTTCAGTATCGGTCGAAGAGTCACGTCTAATAAGACTATCTTCTTGTAAACTATCAAGTTGCATTCCTGAATCTTTATATCCTATTGGGCCTAATCGAAAGTCTAATACTGGATTTTCATCTAAAGTTACAGAATCTTTTAACGGACTTTCCTGCCTACTTGAACCTTCTGAAGAAGAGGTTTTCTCTAACGCCAAAGCATCATCTAAATCTTTAATTGCTTCTGATATTTTTCTAACAAATTTAACGTCTTCTTCGCTCGTTGTATCCACACCTTTCAACCACGAATCAAACTCTTCTGTTACAGTTTCAGTTTTTTCTTCAACAGGTTTGGTAATATCTTCAACTGATCCTCGTAAGTTGGTCATGCTTGGAGATAAGTGACGTTGCATTGATGATAGACCAGACGAAGTAAAAAACTCGCCTCCTGAACTACTTGTCACAGAGAGTTGTGGTGAAGCAGCAATGCTTGGCGAGAGGTTCACTCCTTCAATGGAAAGTCTCTTTGTAAGATCTATGACTTCAGAATCGCTAGTTTTGATTTCGAGATCAACTCCTGAGTCAAAATCACTCTTGATTGTTTGTGCCTCCAAGGTAACCTGGAAAATATATGTTTATAGTAGTAACAAACAACAAATATTATAATGAAACTGGACATAAAAAAGTAATAATATTTACTTAGTTAGTGAGGCTATATATTATTTTTCAGTCACTATTTAAACTTTAACATAATATGAGTTTAAACCAAATTTGATTTTTCCAATCATAGTTTAATAATAATGTTGAAAATGAAGGTATAACGATGAGTTATTTCTGCGTTAAACTCTGTAAAACCGAATTTCCAAAAGTCTTTATTTTAAGAAAACTACTATATACGTACTTCAGGCACATGATTGTCTGTGATCGGAATTGTGTTTGGTTTCAGAGTTTCCCATCGTCTCTCAAAGTCTTCATCGGTGTCGGATACAGTAGAGGTTTGCAGGTGCAGTAACATTGCCAGGATGTGTTCAATAGATGGACGCTTACTGGACACTTGCCAGCACATCTGCATCAACGAGTATCTAGCAAGACAAAATCAATAATTACTTAATTTAAAATTTTAAATACATTATTTTTTGGACTAGTATGAACATTAGTTCTTAGTTCCTTGAGGAACATTGTCAAAATTAGTATTTTTTTTGTAATTGCAAGTATACAAAATATAATTAATTTTTACTGAGAATATTATAGGATAATAAAATATTTAATTATTTGTTGAAAAATTTTGTTGTATAGGAATTATTTTAATATAACAAAGAGGATGTAGTGATCGTTCACCCACGGTCACAACAGAATATGAATCACAGTACATATCTTGAGTAAGTCTTACTGTCTTCTAAAGAAGTTTCCAAAGGTCTTTTAAAATGGATATTAGTTATACACCCACAAGAATTTTTAACTGGTGACATATTTAAAATTCAAAGTGGTCAGTGTTTGAACGCTACGAATAAACAAGCTTGAATTGTTTATTGTGCTTAAATGTTAGCATATGTGTTTGTCAACCTCTGAGTTTCTTTGCAATGAAAGGTTTTCATACAGAAGTTATAGTCATTTAAACAGATTAATTAACTGGAAGACAACACATTTTCTTTCAGTGTCCAAGAAAACCACAACATAGTGAGCATACACTACATGGTGAACAGTATCAGTGTGAGGCCTCACTTTGTTGAGGTCATTAATGGGATCATTCCTCTTACTATGAACCAAGAAAGTTAGAGAGAAAAAAATTATTCGACCTTTTGGAGGATATTTTGCTGTGGTAGAAATCTGGCTTTCCATTCTCAGTGGTTTCAACAGGATTGCTCCACTAGTCACATAGCATTAAACACTCTAGCTATATATAAAGAATTTTTTTGGAACCACCTAATACCCTGGTGAACCAAATTTCTGTACCCTTCATCCTTATCTTAATATTTCATCACCTGACAATTATACTTGAGGAATACTGAAAGTAAAGCGACAATCCACAAACTACCATTGTTGAAAACATAATTACAACTGTTAAAGAAATACACCATCTAAAAAGTTGTATGTTTGACAATCTCAGTGATCACTATGAACTTTGTGTGGAATGAAATGAAGAGCATGTAGAACACATTTTTGTTCAAAAATACAAGGGTCATTCGAAAAGTAAAGAACGTTTTTTATTAGGAAAATGAAAGAAAACTTATTTTACAACAAACCGAATTTCAATAGCTACACTTTCAATACTGTTTAATTGGGCGCATATTGTATATTAACTTTTCATATTTACAGAATGCCAAAAGAGTTCTATAGAGTGACAATGAGCAGATCTAGGTTAAGGAACTGTACTTACAAATGCGCAGAGTGTAGCGAGTGCAAGGTAGAGCAACCTAACCTCACCCCTTCCTGACATAACACACGGATGATAACTTGGTCGTCTGTTAACTCACTATATGGCAGATGACCAAACTCACAGATCTCCCATAGAACAACGCCCAAACTCCAAACATTGGCGGCCACTGTCACCTGAAAAAAGGTACAAATGTATTGGCCAATTTATTGCAATGATAGCTATAAAAGTCAGATAAAACTTTAAACAAGAACTATTTATTCAACATTTTTTTACACAAACAAAAGTACAAAACCTGTTACATTAGTAACAAATGGTGCAAATACATTTCATAAACTTTCTTTCAATTCAATAATTTAAAAATGACTCAAATGCCGCCCTTAATATATACAAAAAATTCCGGTCGGAAAGGTAACTATATGAAACCACAACCAACTATAAAGATTAATTTACTTTTTTTTATTTTATAAAGTATTTTTATACTTTGTTACACTAAATTACTAAAATTTGTTATGTAAAATTTGTTACACTAATTTTACTAAAAAATCGTTTTATATTACCAAAATTTGATACTCCAATTTTGAAGATTATGCCAATTTTTTGGTAATTAAAATCTACACTTGAAATAAAATTGAATAAAATCATCTGAGTTGATGATAAAAAAAAATTTTATTAAATTTTAAAAGATTTTACAAAAAAAATGTGAAATGAATATTTTTGAAATTTCTTTAAAAACTGTACCAAAATGAAGGCAAACTATATAAATGACAAATTTCAACAAAATGAATTATCTATCAATGTTCATATAAACACATATCGAGGTCAAAACTAGTTTTGTAGAAGCACATAACCAAAAATAATATTCAGTGAAACTAAAAAATCAAACTTTAGCATTATCATAATTCTTTGTACACACTTTTTAAACCAAGAAAGTAAAAAAACTAAACTATAATCACTCTCATTCATTTATTAATCATTACTTTCTTAATATCTCTCATGTGGAAAATTTAATTTTTTAACCACACTATTCACTCTTCACTTCCTAACTCTTCAGTCATCCAACATTCTGTATCTTCAGCCACAGTTACTTACAGGTTTAGTTTCTATAGTTGTATCCGTGCAATGAAGAGTCTCGGGTGAACACCAGCGAATCGGGATAGCAACATCCTCTGTTATGTAATAATCACTCTGCAACACAAGTAATTCTTCTAAGTAAAACAATGCAACAACCCTTGTCCAAATCTCTGATTCAAATTCTTTCTTATGTAAAACACATGTTGTAAAAAAATACTACTTGTATAAAATAAAAACCAATTTAAATTGAACAAATCTTATTTTTAATGCAGTAGTAATAATGGTTCTTGCTCCCAGTGAATAAAGATGCAAATAAACAGCAAAATACTCTTGTACTCAGGCTGGTGTATCTGAGATAGTTAAGGCAAAGGTCAGTCCTCTGCATCTCTGAACATGTGCACTACAAGTTGCTTTGAGACTTCAGTTACTGCTGTAATCTTTCCTTTCCATTAACGGTAATGTGTCATCCTCATTAGTTTAACTAGCATAAAGTATGGATGTTAATCTATACTTGCCAGTACCTAGATATACAGAACCGTTCTGTATCAAAGGTCTGCTAATTTTACTGATTGCATTTCGTTTTATCATTACAAATCACTGTAATACACTTCCTAGGAGAATCTTTTCATTTTGTCTTGTACCTTGTAGAACTACTATTTTATAATATTTTGTTTCACAGGGTCGTTAGATGCATGGATTCATCAATGACAGTGTTGTTTTTGACATCACATGTTTCTGTTTTTTTTTTTTATGTTTGCTAGTTGTAAAACTGTTACAAGTTGTTCATTTTTATTTGGTTTTCAATAAATTATTATAAATTCAATATACTTTGTAACAATGAAGTATCAAAGATGCCCTTGAATGACTGTCCTTTGAAATGAATTATAAAGTAGTGATGAAGAACATCATTATAATACGTTAGATGCTAAAAAAATTGATAAACTTAATGAAAAAACCAATGCATTGCTTTACATTTAAAAAAATATATTGTTTTAAATTTTGTAAATGTAATATAAAATAACAATAAATGTTTTCTTGTACAGAAGTATCTGTTCTATCCAAATAATATTAACAATGAAGTTTTAATTATTTATTTTTACTGAAATAAAAACGGTTTATTTGTTTAAAAAAAACTTTTATAAAATAAAACTCATTATACAATAAGTCTCAAATAACCATCATTCTCGGGATCGTTGGGAGTGATAGATGACAGAAATAGCCTTCTACTTTCAGCAATCGATAAAAATAACATAATATACTCTGTTTATAGCAATGATGTTTTATTATTATTATTTTCGAAAAACATATTAAAACTTCAAAACCTTTTATTTAACTCAAATTATGCATTATACAAATTTTACACATACAGGTCTTTAATTCAGTAAATTATATGTACTTAACCTTTTGACAAGTATCTGACATAACAGAACACTCAAGTGACTTCACATGACTGACATATATGCTGAATGGTATTTATAAGTGTTTATCTTTCAACAGAAACATTCATCCACTCTTTCAGAATGTGTTGACACTATTTGAAGTGTTTCTATCTCATTCCACTACATGAAAGGACCATTTACTTTTCAAATATCAATGTCTGCTAATGGTAGCAATTAGTGACAGCTGCAATCACCTATGCTGTAAAAGTGTTTTGTTTTGCCTAGAAGAATTATTAAATTCTTCTAGAATTATTGCCTATTATTCAGTTAAAGAATTATTGCCTAGAATTATTTATTAAAAATTATTTACCAGTGGAAAACTGTTTACAAATATCAGATAACAGAATTAACCTGACTGTTAATTGAAACTGATGGTGAAAGGGTGTCCTTTCATTATCCCTACCCTCAATTTGAATTTAGACTCTACTGTACTTATAAAAAAGTAAACAACAAAATGTGTACGTTTATTATTAGATATCCATACAGAAGTAACAGTTTTCTATTAAACAGTAAAAATTTAGATAAAATAGGATATCTGGTTATTTTTTTACACAATTGTTTGCAATAAAAAGATATGCTTTTGGTCATTTTAATTATTAGTAGACGAATAGTACAAATATTAAAGTACTGACAGACAAATGGGTTCAGTAAAAGATAAATAAAAAAATAGTAGAGTCAGTATTTAGATATTTTAGTGAAAGGGCTTCGATCCAAACAAAGACAGGTTGAAAACACAATTGCACAAGACTCAATTCACAGACAAAACACTTTTTTAACGTCATTGTGCAAGGTAGCCTATAAATAAGATCTTCCCACCAGAAGAAATGCATTATATTTACTGATGATATGACTATTTGGACCTCAGAACAGGATCCAGACAAGGCTAATAAAAAAAGGATTGAACAAGATTTCAAAGTAATGTCCCATCTTCTTTCCAAACCCTTGGAAGTCCTTAAGAACTTGGAAGAGCAAAACTGAAAGTTTCTAGCCAGAAACTGGCGAACAATCAAAGCCGAATGTGCGGGTGCGTTGTCTTGATGAAGAATCCATCCATCATTTTGAGTCAAATGTGGTCGCACACGACGCACTCGATCTCTCAAACGCTTGAGAGCGTTAAGGTAGAACTCAGGATTTACCGTTTTTTCCTCAGGAAGGAATTCATGATGAACAACACCTTTGATATCAAAGAAAACCAGGAGCATGACTTTGAGTTTTGATCGGCTTTTCCTTGATTTTTTGTTCGAGCTTCACCTGTTGCTTTCCACTCCATGCTTTGCGATTTCGATTCGGGTCATACTCGAAAAACCACGATTCATCACCAGTGATAACCCTATTTAAGAATCCAACATCATTTTCCATGGAATTTTTCCAGTCAGTAACACATTCGACTCTTCTCAACTTTTGATGCGGAGTCAGCAGTTTTGGCACGATTTTAGCACAAACCTTTCTTAAGCCCAAATGCTCGGTTAAGATTGTGTGCACTGTTGATTTTCCTAAATTTAGTTCTTCAGCTATCATTCGACAGTTTTTTTCGCGATCAGTAAGGATAAGACGCCGCACACGATCAATGTTTTCATGCACACAAGAGGTTGAAGGTCGTCCAATTCTTGCATCATCCGTGGCGTCTTCTCGACCTTCTTTAAAGCGCTTAATCCACTTGAAAATGGCTGTTTTCTTCATAGCATTATCACCATAAACTACTCTCAACATTTCAGCAATTTCTTGGTAATTTTACCAAGCTTTACCAAAAACTTGATGTTAATTCGTTGTTCAGTGAATTGGTCAATTTCCATATAGACGAACAAAAAAATAATGCAAAACTAAAAATAACTCTACTCGCAAGATCCGCACAGCGTAACGTTCTGCCAAGTACTGACGACTCATTGGGTCCCAGACAACACGTGAGGCCGGTGGACGTGGCTTAACTCTCCGTAATGGCCACCATATTCGACCAGTTCGCGTATTTATTGGACAAACCTCGTATTTTTCATTGGGCACGATAAAAATGTACACTATGTTTCAGGTCTGTTTCTGTAAAAATCAGTTTCTTCGTTATAACAACAACCTCTAAGTTATTGGAGTGTCAAGTTGGATATAAGATTGAGACAGATATTTATTTATTTTTTTTTTTTTTTTTTTTTGGTGTTTAACGTCCGACTATTGTGCACACTTGGGCTAATGCAGACGATGGGATGATTTATAGAGTATGAAAATGCCAAGCCCTGGCCGGGAATCGAACCTGGGTCCTCGGGGTGAAAGCCTAGTACGCTATCCACTAGGCCACCAATGTGGCCAGGATTGAGACAGAAGGAACATATCGTGTGGTAGAACAGTCTTTAGCATGACTTGGTGCAAACAAGGCAGTGGCAAGTAACAAATGGAGAGCAGACATGATGTTTTACAATGGCATTTATAAGATCAAAAGCAACGAACTACGGTGAATACACATTTCAGTAAAATCCAGTGTACTTAAAGCCAAGATGCTGCTACTGCATTAAGAACCACCCCTTTATCCAAAATGGACATTTATCTGAATAAACCAACAGATCTGTATATTAAAAACAGATACGGAAAAAGCACTTAAAAGATACAACTCTGCTATTGGTCACCCACTGACTAACCTAAATGTGGAGATTCACATCAAAATTAAGAGTTCTGAATCACAAGAATTCTGGAAGTCGATCCAAAACTGCCATGGAAATCCATGAACATATCAATTGAATTTGATGTGTCATATGAATATTTAAAAAGGGAAACCCTTAAATAGCATGATATATGTAAAATTATAACAAATTTCTACTTATCAAAATTTACACTTATGGTCCTATTATAGGACCTGGCCTTAACCTTACGGCAGTCAGGGTTCATTTTCCTATTTCCAATATAATTCAAGAAATTTTAATGCTGATTATGATAATAAAATTATATTTTCAATAAAAATTGCTGTTGGAAATTATCTAAAATCAAATAAGCAAGACAGCTGAATAGTGAAATAGTATTATGTATGAATAACCCCTTTCAACAATTAGAATATATAAACATATAAACAAGATTATATTTTTTAAGATTAAAAAATGTTAAATGTTCAACAATTTTTAGCTGTATGTACCTTGAATGTCTCAATGCTTGTTCCATAATCTCCGACTTTAACAGTAAGGTCAGATGTCACAAGACAGTTGCGTGCAGCAAGATCGCTGTTGACACAAACATAGCTTATATTAACAAACAACAGAAGTTATACAAATTGCATTAAGTTTATTGTATCATGTTCAAAAATTCACCTGTATATTTTGCATATTATTTTAGAGGAAATTTAAACAATGTTTTGCATAAATGCCAGCCAGTTTTATCAATCTGCAAGTATTTGTAAGAAAATATTTGTTAAACAGCTATTCAACCGACTTTTATAATTTTTTGTTGTTGTTTTTGCAACGAACCAAAGAACTTAATACATACAGTAAAACAACTCTAATCCGGCATCCTATAGTCCGGACCTTTCAATAATCTGGCATCACTCATAGGCCTTTAAAAAAAAAAAATAAGACTGCTATATGTACTGTACTGTAATCGTGTGACGCGTGATCGGCAGAGTACGAGGAAATCGAGCGTGATCTATAGAGTTCAGGCGCCATTATTTGTGAAAACAAGCCTACTGTTTGCATTTACATGTTTAAAAAAAAACAAGATTCAAAAAAACATTAGGTCTTATTTTAACCCAACATAATAAAATTAAGTTGTTTCAAAGTTAAACAAAAATTTTAGAACTTTATTTAAAATGTAAGCAATAGTTTTTTTTGTTATTCTCTTAGTAAAATATTCTTTAACTTCTGCATATTTTAAACTCCATACACCACTATTTTTTATGGAACTCAACAATCCGACATTTCCGGTAATCCGACACTGTCCTAAAGGTGCCCAATTAGCAGGCTTTTAATGTACATAGAAATGGTGTTTTGTTAAATTTTACACACAAAAAAAAACAACTACAAAAAAAATGTATTTTAATATTAATAACCAGATTTAAACTGAATTTTGAGTCATAAAATATTGTTGGAATTTCTTCCAGTTATACCACATCAAAAAAAAAAAAAAACAAAAAACAAAAATATATAATGTGTGTTATTAGGTTACGTAAAATTACTTCTCCTTTCTAAACACAATCAAAATTAAAATGATCAGCAATCACTTGTTTAAATAAACAAATGCAGTCAGTTGGTTCTAAGGGCTATACCTGAATGGACCGTCTAGC
Source organism: Callitettix versicolor (assembly GCA_022606455.1). NCBI lineage: Eukaryota > Metazoa > Arthropoda > Insecta > Hemiptera > Cercopidae > Callitettix > Callitettix versicolor. The sequence continues at coordinate 36,119,358 of CM040186.1, forward strand.
TCACTTTTATACTAGCTCAGCGAGCGACCACACTCATCCAATAAAGATGAGTACACACAGCTTCACCTCGTTATTCCTTTTTTTCAGAAACTTTTGGAACCGGCACCTCTTTTCTACACTGCAGAGACTAGAGAAAGATTTTTAACTAAACATGATAAACAGTTCAGTATTCCTAAAGCTAAAGTTTTTTTTTTTTGTCTATATCAGAATGATAGTAAAATCTATATTATCAGACAGCAGTAAACCTCTTCCTGACTGCATTGATCGTTGTAACTGTACAGTTTGCATTGACTGCCTGGACAACTTGCCAAGTAGGTCTACTTAAACTATAGAACTTGCATTGTGAAAAATAGTATCTGTACCATACAAGTGGTCCTCCAGAAAGAGGATATAACTTAAGTGGTCAAATCTGTTGTTTTGTCTTAAAACAATTATTTTAAAATATGTTTTATTAAAGACATTAACTTCTATTGAAATACACAACAACTACCATATCTGTGAAGATAATAAATCAACTGATGATTCAGCAACAGATGCTGTTACATACAGATAAGATCTACGTTCCAATTACAAAGAGATAAACCAGCTTGACAGGGCAAAGAATAACAGAGCTAACATCAATCAGTAGCTTGAAACCTTTGGATTGCTATAGGTAAGTACTTCGGTCGAAATAACTGCATACTATATAAAATATTACCAATATACTATAAGTAGCAAACAGTGATGGCCACTTCACTCAAAATATTCACTCAACTATACAAAATTTTGCAAAATAACTGCAAAATAAAACTCAACTGAACAAAATTCAAAATAAGACATTATGAATAGATGACAAATAAAAAAAAAGATGCCAATAATTTATTTCAATATTTTTCATTTTTCACTAAAAACACATTTATCTCTTTATGCTAATGTATAAGATTTTTGATACTTTAGATTTTTCGGATATGATCAAAATTTTGGAAAAATAATTTGTAATTTTCTTTTTAAAGATGTGGTACATCAAATTTTCCTTTTTTTCTGATATAGTGGAGTCTAATTTACTTGACATTCAGTTTTAAATACAGATAACTGTAATATAGTAGATATCTTGTATAAAAGCACCTAACACAGGAGAGGACCAATGAGTACATAAATGTTAAAAAACACAGGTTTTAAGGAAAATATCTGCCGCTCAAAAGTTATATTCAGTTGTGCACATGGTTGATAGCACTAACAATTTTTTATTGTTTGCACCAGCTCTCCCCTCCCTCCCCTTATCTCTCTCGCCCTCCATCCCTCTCTCTGTTTCCCATCTCAGTCGTTCTGAGATATGCAGTAAAAGTTCCCAAACACTGTGTTATTTCTATAAGGCAAATACCAACAAGCAGCAGTCTTATTTCTGTAAGGTCTGTGCTTCTTAACATTTATTTTTTATATTCATTTTTAAGTCCTAGATTTATATCAGTAAAGCAAAATTAGTATACACTTTATCCATATCCGACAGATTTTGATACTCACGTATGCACAAAACCATGCTGTACCATATGCTGCAGCCCTGACGCTACCTGGCACATCATGCGCAGGCACATACCTTGCTGAACTAATGCGGAGGAGCTCGTCACATTGCCAGCGAGAAAACTCTTCAAATCACCCTATAAATAAATCAAGAATAAGTTCAATGCATAACAGTGTAGAAGATATGAAAAATCCCTTTAAAAATATATTGTGCTTTTTATAAACCATTTATGGTAACCTCACTGCGGATTGAACTTAACTGGCAGTATTCATTTAATGCAAGTGTTGATAGATCACATATGTTTAAACCACCTGATCTGACCATCTGTTAAAGGGACTGAGGAATAGCTTACACAGTCACTTTGTTATAACGGCTTCAGACATTACATTAAATCTAGTTACAATTTACTCTAAATTTTAACAATACAGTAGAACGTCTATTTTTGAAATTAATGTGGGCAAAACACAAAGGCTTTTAATAGCATCTGCATGTTGTATTTTCAAGGGATAAACATAATTTTCCTTATTGCATGACTAAAGGCACAACTCAGCTGACAACATTGCCATACTGCTGAACCATATAGTTATTGAAGACTAAGTTGAATGCTGTATGTTTAGTCTATCCCACTACACATAACCCCAAAGATGATTGTGATTGTACAATATTAACCCTTTTTCTTTTTTTAATAGTACACTATTTTAAATGTATGCATTTAAATCCACAGTATAACTCTGATAATCTGGATCTTGTAATCCTAACGTTTGATAATCTGAACCCAATAAAGGCAAAAATAATTTTTGCTCAGCAGCAGAAAATTTTGCACTAAGATTCTTTGTTGCAACGGGAGTGTAGCCATTCTGGAATATGTTGTGTTAAAATAAAGTATTATACAACTAAAAGTAGTGAAAATAATTTCAAAAATGTTATGAAATTAATAACTAATGTTTATTATTCACAGAAATTACATAAGTCAAAAAAAACTTATGAATACATTTACTCAAACAGATTAAATGATTTACATTAAATGATTTAAAGATTAATGATTTACATTTACATTAAAAAACAGATTCAATGATTCTCTCAAATATAGGTTATGTACAAAATCCCCATTTTACATTCACAAGACTCGAATGTAATATCTTTTCCTTTTTCTGTCTTGTATATGTGTTAGCAAATAAAAACATCATTTTTGTAATTTCCTTTGCTTTCATCAGGATATCTGTATTGACTGTGTGCTGCATAGGAAGTGCCGTGATCTTAGAAATGGTGGGTATTGCTTGGCGCTGATTTGTACTGCTAAGGGCAGTTGCACAGTCCTGTTATCTTATCTTGTTTCAATAACAAATAATGCAAAAACAAAGATTTCCTAACCAAATGTAACCTAATATCTAAGTGATATTTTCATGCAAATTAAGACATTCTATGAATACACCGCCACATGAATTCATATTGTCTAATTGTTGAACCATGTCTACCCTTCCCAGAATTGAATACTTTGCTAATCATATTCCACTATAACAACATTTCCAAGAATGGTATCAAAATAATGTTCTAATCACTAATGTATTAAATAAAAAGACTTTGTCATTTTTGAAGTGACTACTTCTTATTGTCAGCTTGCCATCACAGAATGCTGTAACACACCCATAAGCGCACTCTAGTGAACATTACTATTCCAAACATTATTATTATTTTGTGATTAATAAAATGCATTTTTGAAGTGAAAACTTGTATGGACGCGGTTGACAAAACATGGGTATAGACATTTGCTTTTGCATCACGCTTGAATCCGTAATGCTTATATTACACATCATAGCATATATTGTTCTTGTATATATTTAGACTAGAAGTGACTACTTATAAACAGCTGATTTCACACAATAGTTTCAATATAATTTTAATTGAGGGTACATTTATTGTTCTTGCTAATTTAAAAAATGTGTATTTTCTAAATCTGTGTAGTAAAGTTATTAATTATATATGACCTATACCAATTTCTGAATGCCAGAATTGCAAATATTATATTTATTATTATACTTAGACAGTATAACTGTCATGTACAACTGTCAAAGGTAGAGTTATAAACTGATTAATTATTAAAGTCCCTTATATAGCCTAAGATACTCAAATTCATAGCCTGTGACAGTTTCAGTTAATTTTTAAGTTGTGTACCTACACAGACGGGTTTTGGCATTTTATTTTATAGGCATATTATTATTTTTAACCTCATGTACTGTACTATACAGGTTTATGTTTATGTTAGATAATTAGAACAATTAGGTAACCTAAACCACTTCCGATCCCATTTAGTTTGGATTACAGAGGATCCACTGTATTGTTTTTCATGATTATTATGCTCAAATACAGCGTCCCAAAATATTTAAACATACACAAAAACACAAATCTGTTTTACATATACAGTTATAAAATTAATATCAACTTAGGTTCTAGTCCAGCAGATTGGTGCTCTTAATAAGTTTTAGCAATCCACAGACTAACTCATTCTGCTGCAGGTCCTCAGGAACTTGGGAGACCAAATACCCTTATCTTCCTGCTGGCAAAGCCTCACAACTGTATAGGTTATATGGCCTACAGTTTCCTCATCTTTCCTGCTTAACCTACACATGGTTTCTCTATGGTACATTCCTATCATTTTCATGTGCACCCTCAAATCACAAAGTCCTGTAATGAGCCCCATGGTTTTCCTGACTTCTGCTTTGCCCAAGATACAGTCCCTTTAAGTCCTTGAGGGAGTAATTTCAGTTACATTTTAGTTTATAATATGGTAAATAATTTAAATTTGGCTTTAATATTTGCACAGGCACAATTAGTAACAATAAACCTAAATATATACTACTGCAACAACTCACACTAGTGCATGCCTCCAACAGGATCAAGTAAGGGTTCGTTTCCAAACACCTCCCGACCAGTTTCAACACATTGACATGGTTCAGGTCTCGGTAAGGCTTCACTTCATTTAGGAAGAACTTCTGTTCCCCTTGTGTAGCATCCTCTCGCAGGATCTTCACTACTACTTTGGACTGTCGGTTGTCTTTCAATCCTTTGGCTTCGCCCTCCACCACCTAAACAGTTTATTACTAATAAATAATCATATGACACCCAACAGCCCTGTTGACAAGATGCATGTGAATTTTTAGCAATCATTTTCTATTTTACCCATAAAAAAATCTGTATCACCATCGAAATTAGCATTAAAATCTGAATAGTAATAGTAATTTAAAATAGCTACCATTGTGAAATGGGGAAACAAACTTTTTGTGCTAAGTTTGGAACAAATCTGCATACTAAACTTTCTAATTTGAAAGTTCTGTACTGAAAATAAGAGGGAGAACCCCTATTCGCTGTTACATTCATTTTAATATTTTCTTTGGAATTTAAAAATATGTTGAAAATCTGAAGCACCATGTATTGATATCTTGGTACTTACCCTGCCAAACCATCCTCTCCCGCACTCTCTCAGGTAATGAAGCTGTTGTCTGGGAAAGTCAATCTGAGGTCCAACTGGAACATAAAACAAGATATTTGTTTAACACGAAAGCAGAGAGACAATGTGCTGATTTTTTAAAATTGTTTACTATTATTATGAAAAACTATTTCATTTCTACTGAGAAATTCATTAATGTGTTGACTACATTTTCCTATATTTTCTACATTGTCATATTTCATACAATTTTTTTACAATATTTTTACTGAGCATTTTTTCAGGATTACTTATAGTTCAAATTTAAATTTACTTGGAAATATATAAACTTCATTGTCAAAATGTATTTACCTATTTTCTCACTATACCACACTAGTACAGCGGTAATTGTAAAACAAATCAAATCTTAAAATGTGACAGCTTTTTCCAATTTCAGGTAACCTACATAAAAAAGTGCTTTTTGCTTGAATGTCCAATCATCTTTCTGCCTATTCCTGTGAACATTGGCAAGATTAATCTAATTCATGGATTTTGAGGATATTTTACAGGTTTCCGATAGGACTGAAGCCCCTAAACAAACAATTTTCATCTGCAATCATTTCAGTTGTATTTGAAATGTTTAGTCTTTAACAATTCATAATGCTGTAAACACAGTTGAGAAAAAAGCAGTTTGTGTTATAGTACATAACGACTTCTTGTTCAAGAAAAACAATAACAAGAGAATCACTTTATCTCTGGCTTCAGAACTTTACTCTCATGTACTGAAGGTAGCAGAACAGCAGAAGAAGATGCCGATTTAAAACACTGTAATGGCAGCCATAAACCAAATTGACACCAGCTATAAGGTTGTTGTTGTATACACAGACACAGATTTGATTGTTTTCTCTCTTGAACAGTGAAATATAAAATTTCAAAAGGAGAAAGGTGGTGTTGTATTTTCCATAATCACAAAATAAGGCATTTAAAGAAATTTACAAGAGTACCTGATTACTTCTACTACCCATGCAATGACCGACTGTTGTACCATCTCTTGTTTTTATGTTGCTGGCAATATAAAAGCAATGGGAATGCTTGAGTCACAACAGATATAATTTGGCCAAAATTTGTCTGGAAGACAACCTACATTGAAAGAAGAACTGTTGCTTGCTAAAGAGAGAAATTTATTCTGTATTTTTATATGTTGAAAAACTATTCAACACTCAACAAATCTCAATATTACAAATTTGTAGCTTTAACAACAAAAAAGTAGGCCTGCATTAAAATCTAACTTTGATTTTACCAAATTACTGCTCTGATCTCAGAAGTGTGCCATCATCACTTAATTAGAGTCTTCTTGAAGTTGAGAGGCAGTTAGAAAACAAATAGGTTTATAAAAAAATTGTATCAAACATATTATTAATTAAAACACAATTAATTGTAATAACTAACTATAGTTGTTTCTGTTTTGTAGACAAATAATTCAATGCTAACAATTAAATTACAATTAATAATGTTTTATTTGTTATTATTTATATTCAATGTAAACAAATACAATAAACAAAACCTTAGTTGAAATAGTAATATTGAAGTAACAGATGTTCAAGTGTTAACTGTCTCCACCCCAGCATTATCACTGCATAACAATTTTTCTGTTGCATTTAAAACTTTTTTATATTTATAGAGTAGATGTATGCATAACTCGAGTCAATGTAACAAATTTGAAATAAATGAAATTATTGAAGAAGTACACGAAAAACAGAAAACAACAATAAACACTGCTGAATTTGTTTTTCTCATTTATTCTTAAACTGTAAATTTGGTTTAATTTAGGACTATTCTATACTTTAATAACTATAAGTTATTGATAACTACAGCACTGTTCTATAAGCAAAATACACAGAACAAAATCTTTTGTTTTTTTAGATTTTTGGCGAAAAGCACATGAAGGCTATCATCACCCATCCATAATATATCCATTACAAAACGGAGGAAGAATATACCATTCAGAGTTGTTAACGGTTTCAAAATATCTGAACTCCCATTAATCATCCATTAGAGGCCTAATTAATTTTCAACAATTGTGACAAAGATTACTTTTTACAATACTCGGACTAATTGGCTTTTAAAATAACCTTGCAACAAGGAAAAAACAATACTTACTGAACCAATCGGTGTCAGTGAGGCCATCCGCTAACGTGCTGTTGTAAGCAGGAGGTTTACGCGACCTGGCAGGCACAATGTTGGGCAGAGGTTCGAAGGTGACAGCGACCGCTCCAGGTGGAGGAAAAATAGCCAGCTCGCTACCCGGTGTAAGGCCAGGGTTGGTAAATCCTCGCCCAGCATGGTGCAGACTTTGGTTGGATGTTGAATCTGTGAACGCCTGCAACAAACAATAGTTTACTTAGCTTGCCTCAAACACATGTAAAGTTACGTTAGGACACAGATAAGCTTCTTTGTCTGACTTTTTGTATATCTATATTCAAGGTACATACTTGAAAGCACATTAGTTTGTATTTTGTATACTTGCAAAACTTCTAGTATACAAACTTCTAGTATAAACACAGACATTAGATATACAAATTCATATTTGTATAATTTTATTTTAAATTAACTACGATTCATTTATGGAATCTGTAGGGTAAACAAAAGACCGTTATAAATCCTTATGAATTTGCACATATTTATTCCTTATGAATTCGCAAAGTCTGTCTATCAGTACTGCACATTTTACTCGTAAACAATGTGACCTATTCTAATACAATTTAGAGAAAATTACCTTTGCAGAACCCCGAACAAGAAATATTTACAGGTAGTTAAGAGATAAAATCTTAAATACAATTTTAATTATTTATCTAGCATGGGGTGTCATTTGAAATTAAACTGACAGTATTTCAAGTAAATGTACTTTTTGCACATAAAGAGATACAGTCAAAAAGTTCACAGAATTGGTCAATGAAAATTTATTGAAAGTATGAATAATATTTTAACCTTATTTTGCTTCAAAATCCTCTCCTTCTGCATGCACACACTTCTTTCACTGTTCATACAATTGTTGGAAACACTCTTGAAAGCCATTTTTGTAAATTTCATTTAACCGCTTCATCGTATTTTCAACCATCTCTAGTGAATCAGCAAAACAATGTCCCCTCAATGTCATTTTTAGTCATGGAAACAAGAAAAAATCTGGTGGTGCAAGGTCGGGAGAATAAGGAGGGTGTTCCAGAGTGGTAACACTGTGCTTGGCAAAGTACTGTTTCACCATCAGCGATCGATCTTGACGGTGCATTGTCATGCAACAAAAACCAATCGTTCCCTGCCATTTTTCAGATTGTTTTCATCTAACTGCATCTCGCAGCCATTTCAGGATCTCTTTGTACAGTTCTTTGTTAACTGTTTTCCTTTCAGGAATAAATTCGTAGTGAATCAAGTCATAGTAATAAAAAAAGCATCTCCAATATCACTTTACCCTGGCTTCTGTCCAAGTGAAATTTTCCCTTTCTTGATGATACTTTGACTGACGTTTCGTCTGAAGGTCGTAAAAGAAGCATCATGTTTTTTACCAATGAATTTATACCTGTTTCCACAACTGAAAATGATAATTAAGGGATATCGTTTTGGTGATACTCAAGAGGTGGTAGAAATTATAATGAAGCGGATAAAAAAATTTCCAAAAATGGCTTTCAGAAGTGTCTCCAACAATTATAGGAATGTTGGAAGATGTGTGTAATGCAGGAGGAGAGTATTTTGAAGCAAAATAAGGTTAAAATGTTACATGTACTTTCAATAAATTTGCATTGACCGATTCCGGGAACTTTTTGACCCTACCTCGTATAAGAAGCCAAAGTTCTAGTTTTAATTTCCCCTCCTCTAATTTCAACATGCTAAGTCAGAAAAATCTCAAAAAACTTATAAACCTAGTTTGGATCAAGACAAAATACGACTTTTCAGAATTTTTCAATATTTAAAACATTTTTCTATTTATGGACTTCAACAAAATCGTTTTGGAAAATTCACCAACAAATTTGGAGTGTTCTTTACGTCGTTCAACCTTTTGGAGTCTGTGTATAAAATAAGTAGAAAATGATTCAAAAGTCATTTCTATGTTTGAGTATCAAATATGTTTCTAATGGAACACTTAGATCTTACTACGTTACAAGTGGAAATGTTACAGTGCTGAAGTGATTAATCCGCGTCACGTAAGTGCACTATATGGAAGCATTGAATATAAACTTAATACAATGATAAAACTCCTTACGAGAGCTTTATAAAAGCTCGATGCTGGTGTTATCTTGCGGCAAAGTGTTCAACTACAGTTAAATAGACAATAGTACCATTTTCTCAAACGACTCCCTTTCGGCCTTACAGGTTGCAGCATTCGTAGCGGCGGATAGTCCAATTGCTTGGACTTTAGCCTCTGATATCAAGCACAGCGATGCGCGATTACGAGATGTTTTAGTCGATTGTTTCGATTGTCAAAATGTCTCGATGTTTCTCGATTGTATTGGACTCGTCAGTCGTCACTTGACGATTGTTTTTCTATCCGGGTTCGCCAACTCGCCGAGTCCTCTTGTTGCATACACTTGCATGTTTACTTGTTCAGTTCAAGTAGGCCTAAATCATCGACAAAACAATCTAGTGAATCGTCAACTTGCATCGGAACAGGTGTTGTCAAAACCCTTCGAGTTAGGTTTGACCACTCTTCCTACAGTTAAAAATGTATGTTTTTTTAATTAATTATGAGTCACAGCTGTTTTTTTGGTGTGTGTTATTGCACACTGCAATTAAAGTATAAAGTAAATAAATTGTTTCTGAATTTAATTTTGTATGACTGGTTATTAATACAGTATTAGTGGTGCATATATTATTCGTGTAGGCAAAAACTAAAAATTTCTTTTCAGTCCAGAAGGTAGTCCCTTGGATCACGCTGCAGTAATGCATGTAAAAGAAGTTTTTTGTGATGACTGTAAAATTTGATGTTTGATTTTTGTTTGTTGTAAAGCACTGTTTTTATTGATACCAATAATTCGCACTTACAATCGCCTAAAAAACGATTGTCTATTTGCGATGTCGAGTCAAAGAAAAGGAAAGCATTGCGCTAAATACCGAATCAGCAATTAGGAACCGTCGTCACACATCTCGATTGTTCAACTCGACTGGTATTCGATGGTTGACTCGATTGTTTTGTTGTACCATGGTCGATGTCTCGATTGTAAAAATATCTCGCAATCGCGCATCATTAATCGAACACGCTTTTTTATAATGATGGCTGTATTCCCAGTCCGTTAATATTCAATGAAGGAAGTCAGCTAATCTATTTTTAAAAACAAAACACTCAAATTTATATTTCAACGGTCGGTAATAATTTATTAATACAAGAAACAAGGCGTCTACAGACCTTCAGTGCGTTCTTTATCATCACTACTTCTTTAAAAATGTACATATTTTACGTTTTATGTACGTTTTGGATTGAATGCAGAGAGAATTTACCTTAAACTCAAACAAATAAAGTCATTACTACATTACACTAACACTGAAACAGATATAAACTGGAATAAAAACTAAGCACTAATACACTAACGCACTGCGCAAAACCCAAATCGTCAAAAAACGTTGCACAAACTTTCAAAATTTTAATTTAAATTATTTTCATCAATATGTAGTAGGCTACATAAAGGTGTAAACAAAACTTTTGTACACAAGGCGACGTTATCTAAGTAACTGCGAAACACAACTGAAAAGTCAAATCAACATATTTACTTTATTTTTTATTTTTTGATGGAAGTTAAAAGATTTATATTGTCTAATTTCCCAAGAAATTTGTTTTTTTAATGTAACAACTGCATATTTAATTTTAACCTTACTTTTTGAAAATCTCACTTCATTATCATAATCATTGTTAAAATGTACATATATTAAAGTCTTGAAATGTTTAATTAATTTTGAAATGAACACTGATCATATATATTATTTCTCGAGTCAACACCCCTTTTTCTCAGCACATACTATTCGTACAGGCATAAATGACGTATCTTTAGAAAGATTTTTTTTAACCGGCTTCTGACATTACAAAATGATTTTGCGCTAAAACTTACCGTTTGTGGAAACTTATAACATAAAAGACATTTTTAACTATCACAGACAAAAAGGCATCGTGGATGCGCATGCGCGGCATCACAAATCAGACAATATTTTGTATATTTTAATAAGCTAACTTATTAATCACGAACAGACAATCCCATTACAAATGCCACTTTTTTGCATAACGTGCTTAGAACAATTTCATTATTTACTTAAAAGTCATTAAACTTCTAAGTTACGTAGCCCTACTGACAGTCCCCCCATCCCTGCCCGTCGTACAAGCCGGAACAAGCATTTCGAATATCAAACACATGTTTTGGACACTGTTTTTACACAAATATATTTGTGATTTCTCCGTCCATTGTGCATTTATCTATTGTTATTACGGACATTATCACAATTGGCCTTTTCAAGGGTAACTAAATCAACTAACATGTTTGTATCCATTAAAGAAAATGAAATATAAAAAGTACAAATAGATTACATTCTAACATCAAATATCGTTTACAACGAGATTTTGTAATGCCCTGTAAAAAAATTCTATTAAACAAAAACAGTTATCTGTATTAATATATATTTTTTTAATTTTTAAATTGGTTTTCTTTGAGATTTCAATGTTGATAATGATGGTAAAATCAGATTTACAAAAAAAGAAGGATTAAAAAAAGGTAAAGAAAAATTCACACTGAAATGAATGGCCTCGTCATTTACAAACTGTTTAGTAGGAAACTAACCATATATATATATATATATATATATATATATATATATATATATATATATATATATATATATATATATATGTGTGTGTGTGTGTGTGTGTGTGTGTGTGTGTGTGTGCGCGCGCGCGCGCGTGTGTGTATGTGTATACGGAAAGTCACTATATCCATCGGCTAATATTCCCGTTATTGTTTTAGAACCTAAAAGTAGGACCTACATTTGACCTCGTTGTTTATTAGGGATACGTAATCTAATAAAAATGAAATCTTGATTTAAATGTACTAATGATGCAAGTTTTATAATTCTAAAATATACCAGAACGCGAATTTCACTGCCTGATCTTGAACAGGAAACGTGGCTGTAATTTATAATCGACTTCCGGGCAATGTAATAAAATAAATAAGGCATTGAAACACACACCAAGGCTGCAGTAACGCCCAGTACTGTTTAATGTTGTACATTACAGGTAAGCCTACACTTGTGGACAGGGAATGCAATTTGTGTTGACTGTTTACACGCACAGTCCACGAGTGTAACGCCCATGTGAATTTAAATTAATAACTGTTTCCATTATCAACAAACAAATTATGCACGGAAGCCGCAAAAACTTCCTTACATTCATACGACAATAGTATTTAAAAGTTAGGTTAGGTTTTGCTGTGATTTTCAAAAACAATTCATGACATAAAAAATATTTCAATAGAAGAAAGAAATCAGATACAAAAAATTGGTATTTTTGCAGTGTAAGTTGTCCTGTTAAAGTAGTGATTTTTGAGTATTTGTTTGTTTTATTTTATACCTTATTTATCTAATTAACACATATTCAACCGCGGGAAATAATTTTTTTTTACATTTTGCGAATTACGTATTCTGACAGCCATTACTAAATATTAAGGTTAATTCGTGTTTTCCTTGTTTCGTTCATGTAATGAAAACCCTGTTAAAATGGCGACTGTTATTTACGAACTTCGCTATTTGCCTCTTTTTCCTTAGGTTCCACTACCTAACAACTGCGTCAATTACGTTATTAAGTATTTCAAAAAAACAAAAGTATTTTATTGTTTTAGCAATCAAAACCATGCTATTTACAGGATAACCGCTAATAAAGTTAAGTAGCTTTTTCACCCAACGCCGTGTTAGGTTAGGTTATCGAGTATTATTTCTTTTAAATAAAAGTATTTTTTTCATTCAACACCGTGTTAGGTTCACAACTCAACAACCGTATCAGTTAGGTTTTGAGTATTCTTTTTAAAAAATAAAGGCGTTTTCATCACCCATCAACCCATTAGTTAGGTTGATGACCACCCAACATCCGTATCACTAAGGTTTTTGAGCACTTTTTTAAAAAAGTAAAGGGTTTTTTATCGTTTTAACGATCAAAAACACGTTAACTACTTTCGCGCGGTAGACATTTTGAGGTTATGCAGGTAACTTTTATTTTCGATTTTTACGTCTTGATCGTACTTCTCGTGCTTTCCGCGCTTATATATTTTGGATTATTGGTTTTGGGCATGTAATAGTGTTTTAGTAAAAAATTACCGAAAATTCAAGGACAATTTAAACTGCATATTTACCAAAAAATTGTACAAAAATTTCCGTAGAAAACAGTTTCAACAAAGCAGAATCTAGAAATCTTTTAAAAAATAATAAACTTTAATATCTCTCGCTTATTTGACAATACGATTTCACTATCGTAATCGACGTTCAAATCTCCGCAAGGAGGTTCAGACTAGCTGCCACCTATTGACAGGATTTAGACGTCCCTCGCGGTACCCGAGTCTAACACACACTTACACTTACAACACCACACTTACATTTATGGAGGCGACAATAACCTCAATGTGCTTTATGCCTTAAAAAAATCGACGTTAAAATAAGCACAAATTAGCGTTTTATATTTTCAAATTCCATCAGAAATACGAAAAAACCAATCTGACAGCGGTCAGGGTTCATTTTCTTATTTCAAATGTATGTAATTTAAAAGTTTTAAGTACTAATATATGTAGATTACACTGTAATGGTGAAATCAGGTTTAAAAAAAGTTATTGTTGAAATTCATTACCTCAACGATTATTTAAATCTGATTGCACCATCGTTAATTAGCGTTAAAATGTGAATAAATTAGCATTTTAAAATTTCATTGAATACGAAATTAACCCTGACCGACCCTGGCATTCCACCAACCAGTTGGCGTATACTCTTATTACGTAAACGTTAGGCTACACTTGAAGCCATACAAATTAACGTTGGTTCAACAAATTGCAGATAAAATCGTTGTCAGCAATTATGTGTGGAAATGGCTGCAATGTCACAGACGATACATTTCAACATAATGCAGTTTCTTAGTGACGAGTCAACGTTTTACATCAATGGCAGGGTTGCCAGGTGTGGCGAAATTTCCCCCGTAGTGGGGAAATTGTATGCATTTTAGTACGGGTGATAAAATACTGGGGAAATCAATTATTGACGATTTTTTAAATAAAAATTTGTACTGACAGGTGTGGAGAAATTTCCCACACAGTACAGGATTTTAGTACAGGATAAAAATAGTAGGGAAATCAATTATTGTCGATTTTTTAAATAAAAATTTGTACTGCCAGGTGTGGAGAAATTTCCCACACAGTACAGGATTTTAGTACAGGATAAAAATAGTAGGGAAATCAATTATTGTCGATTTTTTAAATAAAAATTTGTACTGCCAGGTGTGGAGAAATCTCCCACAGTACAGGATTTTAGTACAGGATAAAAATAGTAGGGAAATCAATTATTGACGATTTTTTAAAATAAAAATTTGTACTGCTAGGTGTGGAGAAATTTCCCACACAGTACAGGATTTTAGTACAGGATAAAAATAGTAGGGAAATCAATTATTGACGATTTTTTAAATAAAAATTTGTACTGCCAGGTGTGGAGAAATTTCCCACACAGTACAGGATAAAAATAGTAGGGAAATCAATTATTGACGATTTTTTAAAATAAAAATTTGTACTGCTAGGTGTGGAGAAATTTCCCACACAGTACAGGATTTTAGTACAGGATAAAAATAGTAGGGAAATCAATTATTGACGATTTTTTAAATAAAAATTTGTACTACCAGGTGTGGAGAAATTTCCCACACAGTACAGGATTTTAGTACAGGATAAAAATAGTAGGGAAATCAATTATTGACGATTTTTTAAATAAAAATTTGTACTGCCAGGTGTGGAGAAATTTCCCACACAGTACAGGATAAAAATAGTAGGGAAATCAATTATTGACGATTTTTTAAAATAAAAATTTGTACTGCTAGGTGTGGAGAAATTTCCCACACAGTACAGGATTTTAGTACAGGATAAAAATAGTAGGGAAATCAATTATTGACGATTTTTTAAATAAAAATTTGTACTGCCAGGTGTGGAGAAATCTCCCACAGTACAGGATTTTAGTACAGGATAAAAATAGTAGGGAAATCAATTATTGACGATTTTTTAAATAAAAATTTGTACTACCAGGTGTGGAGAAATTTCCCACACAGTACAGGATAAAAATAGTAGGGAAATCAATTATTGACGATTTTTTAAATAAAAATTTGTACTGCCAGGTGTGGAGAAATTTCCCACACAGTACAGGATTTTAGTACAGGATAAAAATAGTAGGGAAATCAATTATTGGCGATTTTTTAAATAAAAATTGGTACTGCCAAGTGTCGCGAAATTTTCCCTACAGTGGGGAAATTGTATTTTAGTACGGGAGAAAAATAATGGAAAAATCAATTTTTATAAATAAAAATTTTATTTTGATAAATAAAAATTGATAATGTATTAATTTACAATTCTTGGATTTTTACAAGCATTACTAATAGATTTACCTTAAGTTTAGCCTAAGCTCGATTGTATTAGGAAGACAGTCATTCACTGATAAAAACAGGATTAAGGATAACTAACTGTAGTTATAGAATAAAGGATAAAATATTTATGTTTTATCCATGGTTATCTATGGTTCGAAACAGGCCAAGTACAGTACTTGATGGGTTTGCACCAGCTACGAAAAAACGATAACACAGCCTTTCCAATTGTACACATTTTTTTTTTTTTTTTTTTTTTTTTGCCGATACATAATTGTACATGCCATATAGCAATGACAGGCATTGAGGCAATGAGGGGGTGTTCAGTACAATAAAGTTGAATGAAACAAAAATTAGAAACCGCCTGGGAAATAAAACATTAACTGGAATATTATTTCAAAAAGATACATTGAACAAAGAAGACATAATTGCAAAATATATAATGCGATGTTGACCAAACACAACCATAAAACGTATAGCCTACCAAATTAAAGTTCTTATAATAATAAATACCAATGTATTAATAATTATGTAAGAATTATTCGAACTATTTTTTTTATGTTAATATACAGTTTATAAGATTTAACTGCAGATCTACCGTATTCCATACTTTCAATCATAACATACATCATGTTTAACATAACATACATGAATATAACTGTGATTAAAGAATGGGGACATGTATGCTAAAGTAGGGAAATTTTGAGGTGCTGGGTGGGGAAATACTGAGGGGTGTTCAGAGAAGAAAATAACAGTAGACCTTGCGGTATATTCTTAATTAATATAGAGAGCGCTCTACGACAGCGCTTGTAACCTTTTCCGTCAATTTAACCGGTAACAGTAAGATTTGCGAAAAATGTTACTCAAACTTTATTGGATATTTTAGGTTTTCTCTCCACGAAACGGTCACAATTACGATAAGTCTTGACGTTCAGCCCGTATTACATTAAATAAGCAGCAACTACACACTCAACGTTGAAACAGAGCCCGCCATCTTGAAACGGAAATGAATACGAAAAAATCTTACCCGTCTTCCGGGCTTTATACGAAGTACCTTTGTACCAAATTTCAAAACAATCGATTAATGCATTTGGTTAAAACTGCGTACACTCGTTACTGCAAAATCAGAGGTAGCCATCTTGAAACGGTAGTAAATAGAAAAAAATCTTACATGTACATCGTACGGGCTTTATACAAATTCGTACCAAATTTCAGAACAATTGGTCAATGCGTTTGGCAAAAATTGCGTACAATCGTCATCGTTAATCAGAGGCCCGTCATTTTAAAACAGAAGTAAATGGGGAAAAATCTTACAAATAAGTCATTAGGACTATATAACGTACCTTCGCATCAAATTTTAAAACAATCGGTCAATGCTTTTGGCCAAAACTGCTTACAATCGTTAATTTTTTTTTTTAACGTCCGACTATTGTGCACACTTGGGCTAATACAGGGTGTTTCCAAAAAATGCTCCCAACAACATAATGAAAATTGTTTTCCAGATAAAAACTTAAAAAGTCAAATGAACGCTGAAAACGCTTCATTTTTCAACTAGCCGACATTTTGAGTTTTAACAAAATATCTTAAATCTCTCGAACGGTTTGACTAATTTTGCACAGCTTTGCTGTTTTATTTCCTCGACAGTTTTGAAAGTTACACGATTCTACAGGAAATTAAAACGGCTACAAACAAAGGTATCTTGACATGACATTAAAATTTACCATTAATAATTTATTTTGGTTCAAAATTGTTAAACGTCCGCCATTTTAAAACGAGCCAATGTATAAAAATGGTTATTTTTTCCCAATTAGGTCTCTATCAGATAGAGAAGCACGCAAAGTTTTAATGTTATTGGTCGAACTATTTCAGAGATATAAATTGATAAAAAGCAAAATGGCGGTTAGTGAAAAAATTGTGTTAGCGAACACACCCTTTATATACATTTGAATATAAATTTGAAAACATAATCTCTTTAAAGGAAATTCAAGAAATTGTGAATACATTCTGTAACAACTTCCTAAGCAAATAACTTGCATAAATGTAAGAGAGTTTGTGCAACGTTAATGCACTGTCGCAACGTGTTTACCAGTCACGATCGGTGCACTTTTCATACCCCCACAACTACACTGCATGCACTACATTCACTGCAATTCAATATTTATTCCATTCACGTTTACTAAAATATAAGAAGTGCAAGCATAGAATATAGATAGAAGATTCAATACACAGACATGCCTAGTCGTGGGAGGTATGGAAAATATTGCTGCATACATATTGTATGTAATATATAGGTGGCCTGTAAATACGGCACAGGTTATGTAACCAAAGTGGTGGTCTTCCTATAAACGGCTTTTTTGATGGTGTGAAAGTAAGAACTTCGTGTATTCTTACAATTTGGCTAGATTCCTCCCATTTCCACCCGAACAAGTTGTGTGTTGCAGGTGTTGGCAGCCTGTTCTATAGTTCTGTGATGCATAGTTTTACACCTGTATTTATACACGAAGTTAAAGCGGAAACGATAATTTCTCGGAAATTCATTGTTAAAACCAGAGAAAGAATGCGCCAGTCAGGATGAAGCTACTGTGTACGGGAGATACGACGTGGTGCGCCGGCAGTAACGTCTTAGCACAAATGTGATAGGCTAATCTAGAGCACATTAGAACCGAGATTCGCGAGCACTGTGAACCAATCAGAAGCGAGTATTGATTGACGGAACAATTGTGAACTATTTTCGCGGGCGTAGGCTGTTTGAAAGCCAGGACAGACGATCGGGAATTTAGCGTGGATTTTTTTCGGTGCTAGTAAGCGGAACTATAACGACTCTAGTGTTTAAACGGTAAGTTAAAAAACCATGAAACCACATTCAAGTGTACGACACCAAAATAGCAAACCTTACAGTTAAAATTCAATATCTAACTAAAATTTGCAAGAAAATTTTACAAAAAAATTCATAACAGCAAAAAGTGTTGGCACTGTTATTTTCTCACTACGCATATACAAAGTGTGTGTGTGTGTGCGTGTGTGTGTGTGTGCGCGCGCGCAAATTAATTGTTCAAATTATAAAAAAATCGGCATGTAGGTCTGTTTTGGTCATATATAACGACCATTTTTCAATTTTAAGAGGATTTTTAACGTCTTTTCTGTTAAAAAATTCGAATTTTATCGAATCGGTTCTAGCAGATTTTGATCGAATTTCGCTCAAAAGTAATCCGTAAGTAACAAAAGGTACCGTCCTGAAACGACTCCGAACCTGTCGGGAAAAGCTGACAACTCAACCAGCTCAAAATCGGATCATTTTCACTCGAAGTTAAAGAGTGGTATATGGAAAAAAAATTCCGTTCTTATTTTAGGTTTATCTATGGTTCCGTGGCTGATGATTAGGAACCACTGCGTTAGTACACATTGCTGACAGCGCATGTCGGAACTTATATGAAGATAAATGTGGCAAATTTTAAATAATCACGGCACTCAGCTGTCTCGCTAACGTGTGAAACCGAATTAAAAGTAATTTTTTCATCTAACCCCCTTTTTGAAACTGATTTCAACATCATAAGCAGCACTGAAATCCGTATATATCAGCATTTTAAACTTACGAAATCAGCGTTCAAAATACGAAAATGAACCATGACCGCCGTGAAATTAAATTTCTTAATATGAACGGACTGTGAAAATTCAAAACTGCAACACGCAGTTTTTAACACTGACAAAAACACTAGTAAAGTAAAATTTGAAAAAAGAAGATAAAAAAGACCGCCATTTTGAAGCTATTTTACGAATTTTACCGGTTAACGAATTTGTCCTAGCTATTAGCACAATCGATTTTTGTACTACGTTTTAACCAAAACGGACTGACAAATGGAAATTTGCTAATAAAATAAATTCATGGTTTCGAAAACACATCGAAAAAAATACGCCGAGACTGCCGCAGACGGTTTCCTTTTCAATTTTGTTGTCAGTAATTTCCTAATAGCATTTATGTGCTAACTAATTGAAAGCAAAAAAGTTTGTATAACGTTTCTACATTTCCTTTCTAAATCGAATTCTACAAACACACAGTGGAATTTCGTAAAACCTTACCTGAGTACTGGGTCCTTCGTTTTGCTAACAAAAATACAAATCAAGTTAGAACATTGCATAAATAAATTATCTATAGAATACTAAACTTAAACACAGACATTGCATAAATAAATTATCTATAGAATATACTAAACTTAAACAGAGACATAATAAGTCATGAGCAAAGCATAGCAACTGTACTTGTACATGGTGTTTCGGAGCTCTCTGAACCAGTTCGTACTATAAATTAATCATTCTTTGTTTACCAGACCACTGAATATGAACATACTAGAATTATAACTCTTACGAGAGATACGCAAGCGCTCGCTGCTAGTTGCACCTTGCAGCAGCAGTGTTTAACTACATTTAAATAGATAATGGTACTGTTTATTTTCCCAAACGTCTTCCCACTGTTACTGCAGCTTGCAGCGTATCAAGCGGCAGAAAGTCCAATTACTTGAACTTTAGCCGCTGTTATCGGGCACGCTGTTTATAATGTTGGCTGTACTTTTAGTGCGTTTATATTTAATGACCAAACATTGCTCAAATTTTATTAATACACTACTACGATAATTCAAGGCTCAAGTCAGCGAAGAAAAAAGCAACGCAACCTAAGGTTCCGGAATTGAAAAACCCAAAAAAGAATCCCTGAACGCCATCTAGTTTGTTATATTTCGATTTACACTCAAATAGTAAATTTCATTATTTTCAAATTTGGTACTTCAGTTATGATTCTTCATACATGATAACATATTTATACACCGATTTTATCGTTTTTTGTCGGTGAATTCTGAGCCGGTTGTTTGTGGAAAATAATTGAATATAAGCAATAATTGAATATTGCTTTTACATAATTTATTAACTAATTTCCATTGGAAACTTGAGCTAATGGATCGGTCATTATAGTAAGACCCAGTACCGGAACCTCGATACGCGCGCGTTTGAACGCTCACATTCGCAACTTAATTCCGATTTGATCAAACTTGGCACAGAAATGAATTTTGGTAACAGCTTCGATAACTTCATTAACAATCAAAATTCGTACAATAGTTTCAAAATGGCGGTCTTTACAAATTTTTAAAATTCATAACTTTTTTTATCCTGAATTATGTTTGAAAATCTGACTTCACCGTAGTAATTAGCGATAAAAAGTAAATAAATTAGCATTTTTTGAATTTCCAAAAAAATCAGTTGAAACTAGAAAATTTAATTTAACGGCGGTCACAGTTCGTTTTCGTACTTTAAATACAATTTGACAAGTTTAAGTGTAAGCAGATTTTAAGGCTATTTAATTACGATGTTGAAATTAGAATTTCAAAAAAAAGTAAGATAAAGTTACTTTTACAAATTCGCTTCCATCACGTCAGCGAGACATGATGGTCATCGAATTCCGAAATAGATTTTTTAGGGGAGAATAACTGAATGTAAGAACGTTGGATGTAAGACTTGTGCTGATTCGTTACTCCCGATGTTGCACAAAAAAAATTGAAACATCTCCATCTGTCTTCTTGCAATATTGTAAAATCTTTGTAATATACTTGCAATATTGCAAAAAAATTGGATACTTTGTTGCAAAAAAACTTGCAATAAAACAATTGGAGACTTTGTTAGCTGATATCGGTAAAGTTAACAAGGCGTTATCTATGCCTCCAGCAGCAAAGGTTTTGTTTTTTTTTGCTAGATTTTCCTTAGCGAATTTTCTTTCAAAAAGAAAGACCAAGACCGGGACCTTTAAATGAGCACTGATCCTCATCTCTAGATCGTTTTTCAGGTGTTGTAACTTACACGTGTTAGCAAGGTCACGTTCGCAATTTTCGTCCGTTTTATTTGCCAGAACAAGTTTGTTACTCAACGAAATCCGTTTAACAGTTTCAACATGGCAGCCACTTCAGTTTGTATTTACAATGTAATTTGAAAGTTTATGATACTAATTTATGCAGACTTTAATGCTGATTATGATTGTGAAATCAGATTTTCAAAAAAGGGGCATGTTGAACAAATTTTATTTTAGAAAATTCACTACATCGCGGCTGCGAAACAGCTGCGTGCAGCGATTAATATTACATATATTTTTCCTAACGTAGGATACGCACTTTATACCACATAAGACTCAGGGATTTTAACCTTTTTTCAGGGACCCCCTAAATAACTTTTTTTATTCCGTAGACCACCATATGTTTACAATGTGTTGCACAAATATCACCGCAAATAAAGCTTTTATTAGGAGCAATTCAGTAGCATATTTTTTTAAATAATTTATATTTTGTATTATTAGATATATATTAGAGGATTATGTTTATAGACACAGAAATTCAAATAAAGTATAAATCATATAAATACACATAATTTTAATAAAATGGTTGCGGTTGATGTCCTTTGATTTTCTTACTTATATCCGGGGAAATATTTGTTAATATTAATTGTAAATCACCAGATTCAGATATCTTTAATCGACTTCTCGTTTTTCGCAATAAATTATAGCTAAATCCTGCCTCAACCAAGTAAGAACTAGGAAATGCTAACAATAGTGGTTCACTGATACTTGTTAATCAGACTATTTTGTGCGGATGTCTTTAAAAATGGAATTTATTTCATCGACCCCCTTAAAAGTGCAACAGAACCCAAAGGGGTTTAACTGGACCCCCTTGAGAACCCCTTAGACAGACTAACGAGGACGATGAATCAGCGTTAAAAGGCAGATCTTAACGTAAAGTTCAAAGATGCAGCAACACCTTTGTTTAACACCTCGGACACATCAGCATCGATGTTTTCCTGGAAAATCACTTGACTCAAGACTCTAGGTCAAATAATTTTGTTTCCTTCAAGCTGTTCAAACACTCCTGCATACATAAGTTACTGTAATGTTTGATGATTCCGCTCCGTAGCACTTACTCGGCGCGCAACACACAGTCACGTATATATCGCGAGGTAAACAGCCGATTATTCAAGCATAGACATTCGTCACGCTGTCATACTGTCATGCTTAGCTGACAGCAGAACTGTCCTCTGCTTGGGCGGTGAATTTTATAAATACACTACAGAACACATTCAATCACCACCTCGCTATATTACAAGTCTAGGGCCAGCTGTATTATTCAAACTGGGTTCCTGGGGCTTGCCCAATTATTTATTTACTATGTAAACCTCTATGTAATCAATAACTACACTATGTTTAAAAATTCAACAAACTTCATAAAGGGGGGATAGTTTCGTTTATTACATTTACATAATTGAGTCAGCTGATCGGTGCCTCATTATATTGAAAATTTAACTATTTTTATTACATTTATCTTATATAATGAACATTTATTATGATTATTTAACATTTCTTTTATACTATTTTCCGTTGTCGCTACTAATACTAATAAAATTAACATAAGTAGTAATTTGATATTATCTTTTCATACGGGTTCCGCTGAAAAATATACAACCATTAAAGGGTTCCGCGTCTCAAAATAGTTTGAAGACCACTGGTCTAGGCTATGGTACCAATTATACTTTCTCATACGAAGTACTTTCTATAATAAGTAGTCTCCAATAACCGCCATTCTCGGGACCGTTGGGGTGACGGGTGACGGATGACAGAAATAGACCATCCGTACTTTCAACAATCGATAAAAATAACATACCTGTTATAACACAAAATGTTTTATTATTATTTTGGAAAATGTAATAAAACTCGTAGGCCTATACAAATTTTATATACATAATTCTTTAATACAGCAAATTATCCGTACTTAACCTTTTGACTCACATAACAGAATACTCACGTGACTTTACGTGATCGACTTATACGCTGAATGGTATTATCGTAAATAGTGTGTGTTCATAAAAACATGCACGCACTCTCTCGGTATTTGTTGACACTATTTGGAGGGTTTCTATCTCATTTTAGTAGATGATAGGATCGTTTACTTTTCGATAAATGTTGCTTATAGTAGCAATTAGTGTCAGATACAATCGCCTATGCTAAATACGTCATGTCCAGTTACAGTGTTTTGTTTGGTATAGAAGGTTACTTTTATTATTTATTGCAAATTATTTAGTATGGTAGACTACTTTAAAATGTCAGATATCAGAATTAATCGAGACTGTATAAAAAAATGCAATATAGTTACGGTAAAACATCGTCCTCAAATAATCATAAACAATAATTATAATTTCATGTGAAAGCGAATTACCAACAGTATTTTGACAAACTATCACTTTCACAACCTATCATGACCAACTTTTAAATTACACAGAAAATACAAAAACCCTGACCGCCGTCAAATAAAATATCTTAATTTCAACTAATTTTGAAAATTAAAAATTCTAACCTACGCCGTTTGTAACGCTAATTACGACGGTTATAAAAAAAAGTTTATGACAAAAAATTAATGAATTTTTAAAGTATTTAAATTGCCGTCATTTTGAAACGAACTAACTTTGCTGGTTAACTAACTTGTCCTACCATAATCGAGTTTTTTTCGTCGTTTGAATTTAATCCGACTAAAAATGCGATCATGGGCATGCTAGAAAGTGCGTGTACATTCGTGCGCGCGCGCGCACACACACACACACACACACACACACACACACACACACACACACACACAAATTTTAACGATCCTTGAAAAAGTGATCTAGAAGATAAAGATCGGCGCTCATTTCCAGGTCTGGGTCTAACCATGATAGCGCTCCAATAGCTCATTTTCCAACGGAATCCACTTAAAAAGTTATCGCAAAACGCATCTGTCTCGTTGACACTGAAAAAACCTTATTTCGCCATTACAATCACCGTTAGTATCTGCATGAATTTAGCACTTTAAACATTCAAATTGCATTTAAAATACGAAAGTGTCCCATGACCACACTCAGATATCATATTTTCATTGGAATGCAGATTTTAAGACCGTGTGGCCACCAAATGCGGAGCGGAGCTGCGCTGAGCTGAGCAGAATGAAGACGAACGGCAACCGGAAGCGGATTTCAGTCCGTTTAAAGAACGCGTTTGTGTCTTTTAAATATTTATGCTTATTGTAAAGCATTCTAGAAAACTATTTTTAAATCGTAACCTAGGCAACGGTAACCTAGGTAACAAGAAATAATAAGTTTAGCGGCGTGGTGGGGGAAGCGGAATTAGCTTCAAAATAGAACCCAGACAGAGTCAAAGTGGGCTTTCATTCGCCGTAGTTACATTAAAAATAATAGGTTAGGTTTTTGAATGCATTGTCCGCTCCGCTCAACTCAACTTCGATCCGCATTTGGTGGCCGCCAGGCCTAAAGTTGATTACGATAAAATAATCAGATATTTAAAAAAACAGTGTAAGTCAAAAAAAAAATGCAGTGTAGGTGCAAACACACCTACATACAAGCGCGAGTGTGTGTGTGTGTGTGTGTGTGTGTGTGTGTGTGTGTGTGTGTGTGTGTGTGTGAGAGAGAGAGAGAGAGAGAGAGAGAGAGAGAGAGAGAGAAGGTGAACTCAGATTTTCAAAATTCGCTTCAATCATGTCAGCGAGACAGCTGCGTGCTGTGATTATTTTATATAAATGTAACTGACTATGTGTGTACAATTTATAACACTTTACAACACAGCACACCTTTCTCTATGCAACGAAACCTAAGAGCTGCCGGACCTAAGACCCGCACGATACAGTTGCGCCTAGACGTTACTATGTTCTCGATAGGCTAAGCTAAATAGGTCATAACATTCTCTTGTATCCGTCAAATCGACAATCGATATTGCGTGTCGACCGGTATAATTATTTCAGTATAATTTATTTGAAAGCTTCTTCAGGGCGTGGCTTCTGGAAGGAGGGGGCGTTATGTCTCTTTCCTTGGCGATCAGTCGATATAGGAAGCGCTTCTTCTCTCACTTCCGAAAATAAATTACTTAAAAATATTTTCAACGAGGTAACTAACTTTTTATTTATTTTGCCCATAAATAAATAATTTATAAATAAATTATTTATTTCGCCATAAATAAAGATTTAAGATAGAAAGAAAGTTACAACAAAAAAGATATTTGTATGTGCAAATGCACAACAAAGATCGAAAAAGTCGAAATAATATTACATGTGAGTGTTATGAAAGTGCGGCTTTATACATAACCTTAAATTGACAGTATCATTAAAATGAAGTTCTTTTAATTTGTTTGAGTAAATTTTATTTAAGTTTTTACCCCTAATGTCATTTATATCAATAATAAACAAATTATTAATTTCATAAAGTTTTGAAAATAGTTTTACTACTTTTAGTCGAATAATAGTGTATTTTAATAAAACATAGTCACACGTTTTCATAACGGCTATACTCGCGATGCAACAAATAAGCTTAGCGCAAAATGTTCCGCTACTATAGCCTACAATTGCTTCGGATTATCGAACGTTCGGATAATCAAGGTTATACTCCACATATAGCTCATGTCGGTGTACCCCAATACGATATTAAAGAAAATAAATGATTGTGGTTGGAATAAATTGAACCGGGAAACTCAAAATAAAACTTGAATTTTTTTCCCAATTTACTCTCGAAATTAAACTATTTTAAATGTAATTCTGTGCGCTGAGCTGAACTATGAATGCCCAAAGATAAGCAAAAACTGAATAAATTTAACAATTGAAACGATTGTAAAGCTTGAGGGGTTTTTAGAATAATAGTTGTAATAGTTTTTTAACATTCAATGTCATTTAAATTCAAACAAAACTCATTAATAAGCAAAACATATTTCACGAAAACCGCTGACACTATTTTAATTAAATTTGTCTCAATTCCTAGTCCACAATACGATGTTCTTATGTCAAGCGGGAATACCACAAGGT
This sequence comes from Callitettix versicolor, assembly GCA_022606455.1. NCBI lineage: Eukaryota > Metazoa > Arthropoda > Insecta > Hemiptera > Cercopidae > Callitettix > Callitettix versicolor. Next base: position 36,145,757 of record CM040186.1, read on the forward strand.
TTTGGACTTGTCTCGACACTACTTAGGCATATTCCTTACTTTTCTCCAATACAGAGCCTACAGTTGCTCTGTATCAGGATATTTCTCCATTTCCTCACATTGACCTTTATGTCATGGGGGAGGCACGTAAAGTAGCATATAGACTGCAGGAAAGTCGTATCTGGTTGCCCACAACCATTGGGCATTCTGATGATGGGGACTGATCAGACAGTTAAACAGCAAATAGTATCTAGACCCTTCGATGTCAAGAGGACTTATGATGGGGGGATCGTGTGTTGGAAAACTCTTGATACGTAGTGTGGTATACAGCTGGCTACAAGACAAAAACAGGCACTGGTGCTGGGGTATACGATTTGAGACCGGGGTTGAAGAAAATTATTATTATTTCTCTGGGACAGAATACAACACTATTCCATGCTGAAGTGATGGTCATTAATGACTGTGTTCGGGAGAACTTAAAACGGCCTTCAAGAAGACTCGTATTCATATTCATACCAATAGTCAGGCAGCAATAAAAGTACTTGCGAGTCTTAAAATTCAATCCAAGCTGGTCAGCGAGTGTCAGGAGAATCTAACCGCTCTGTCTCTGGGTAACTCTTCACTGAGTTTCGGGGCATAAGGGAATTCAGCGTAATGGAGAGGCAGATCGACTAGCTGGACTTGGATCTGCATCGGAGTTTATCGGACCTGAGCCAGCTTTAGGGATAACTTCGTCATTCTCCAGGTTTGCTATTAATAGGTGGATTAATAAGCAACAGCAGGCAAGATGAGATAACCTTCATGGGCATTCCCATAGTAAGGGCCTCTTAAGCAGGTTTCCATATGGAGGACTTGAACGGGCAGCAGGCGTATTGAGCAGAGCAGAATTCAGGAAAATCATGGGGCTTATTACTTGGCACTGTGGTTTGAGGGTGCACAAAGGCAGGATAGATACGTACCATGGAGAAAGCGTGTGTAGGTTGTGCAGGAAAGAGGAAACTGCCGGACACAATCCATGATTGTGAGGCTCTTACTAGTAGGAGGCTAGGGATTTTTGGTTTCCAGGACCTTAGGCATCTTCAGCAGAATGATCTAGCCAGTAAAATGTTGGAACTTACCAAGGGCATCATCTGCTAAATTGGTACTCAAGAGGTTTAGTTGCACAATATGTCCGTTCATCCTCTTGTAAACGGGGTTGTATTATTCTTCCTTCAGTCTGAATCTTATCTATATTTATCCAATAATAAGCTTACAGTTGCACTATTCAGGGATATCCCAAGGTTCTGGACTTGGTCTGATACTATTTATCCTTTACGTTTTTTAATACTGGACATACAAAACATGCACTACGCAGGGATACTACAAGGTTTAAGACTTGTCCCGATACTGTTTACTCCTTACATTTATAAAATACAGAGCATACAGCTCTATGCAGAGGTATTGACCGTTCGCGAACGAACGGGTCAAAATGTTAAAATGAACTAATCTTTTAACTGAACTGCCGCCTCGGTGGCCTGGTTGATAGCGTACTGGGCTTTCACCCCGAGGACCCGGGTTCGATTACCGACCAGGGCTTGGCATTTTCATACACTATAAATTATCCCATCGTCTGCATTAGCCCAAGTGTGCACAACAGATAGTCGGACGTTAAAAAAAAAAAAATTAACTGAACTATTCAACTAGTTTGTGGTGAAATATGTAGTTATTTTAGTTCGCTCTATCAATCAGCGCTCCTAACTGCTTCTTATGAAACTATAGTACATCAACTGCAACAATGTGCAGGATAAGCAAAACCAACTATTACCGTACGTTATCTACGCGTACGTAATAATGCTAATTTGTATACACGGCACCTTCGAGTACAACAGAGACAGTGCCTACACATTACATCCTACAGTTTGTTTATTCTACTAGTGTTTAAGTCGATTGGTTCACTACTTCATTTCTTTCGTAATTCAACTCTACAATAGTTCGTGAATGAATGAAATTACCTACAGCATCAATATTTTTTCCGCCGGTAGAGACGCTTTCTTATCACGGGGTATGGGTGTACATTTTGCACGGGGAAAAAATTTCAGTTTGCCGTCACGGAACGCTCTAACCCATCCATAAGCGCACTCAAATGACGTGGTTTGTTTAATGATTAATAAAAAGTATTTTTGAAATGAAAACTTGTATGGTAGCTGTTGACAAAACATGAGTATGAACATCTGCTATAGCTTCACGCTTGAATTCGTAATGCATATCTCACATCATATATTGTTCTTGTATATATCTATACTGGAAGTGACTACTTCAAAACAGCTGATTTCGCACAATAGCTTCAATATCATTTCAATTGAAGTTGTGTTTACTGTTCTCGTTAATATTAAAAATGTGTATTTTTTAAATTTGTGTAGTTAAATTATTTAATATATATGACCTATACCGATTTTTGAATGCCAGAATCACAAATATTATATTTATTATTATACTTAGTATAACTGTCAAAAGTAGTTTTATAAATTGATTAATTATTAAAGTCCCTTATATAGCCTAAGCTACTCAAATCCATAGTCTGTGACAGTTTAAGTTGTGTACTACACACGCGCGAAATTTAATAAGGAAATAATTTAAAGAGTTCCCCTTTCCTGTATGCATCTAAATGTTTAAAAATAATTAAATCACAATAGTGAAAAAGTATACAGTCAGGCATGCCAAAAGTAGTCACTTCTGTCGGCCAGTCCTGCACTGCCTAAGTTTTTTTATTGATTTTTCTTGAGCCGTTCTTTGTAAACTGTAGTTTAATGTGAAAGCATAAATTTAATAATTAGGCCTACATTATAATAAGCTATAATATTAAATATACATCAATAATAAGACAAAAAAATTGGACTAGTTCGTTCACTGAACTAGATTTTGAACTAGTTCGTTTACGTGAACTAACTAGGTACGATTAGTTCGTTTAAATGAACTATTCCGCCCTTCTCTAGCAACGCCTGGATATCACAAGGTTCTGAACTCTGTCACATAATATTTATTCCTATATTGCCTCCAGTATAGAGCCTACAGCTGCATCGGAGTGCAACGACCCACATTGCGACAGACGAGGTAATAGACAACCTTCAATGGGCCTGGTTTTTTTTTTATTAAATTTCTTTCGAAACATCGCTCTCAACAGACAATAGGCATGTGGGGTTTCGAAAACCGTTTGCGAAGTTGTATTTATAGTCATTTCAGGTTGAACAGAAACTTGTTTCTAACGAATTTCCATTGAAAACTAACTACAGGACGTCCGTCGTGGTAAAACCCTGACACGGTTCAGCTGAAATGAACACATTTTGATGATCGAAAAAATGAAATTGTGTGTGTGTGTGCTCGCGCGTGTGTGTGTGTGTGTGTGTGTGCATGCATGCGCGTTTGGGTGGTTGTGTGCGCGCGCGCGTACGTGTGTGTGCGTGTGTGTGTGTTTTAGTACTTTATTGTACGCAATTTTTAAGCATGATATGATTCAAACTTGGACAATTTTTTTTTATTTTGGTAAAAATTTGGGTAAGTTGTCAATCAGAAAAATCTGTTTCAAAATGACGACCATTTTTTGTATACTGTACAGCCCCCCCTAATAATCAGCGTTAAAAATATACACATTAATGAACTATCATTCTGAATTTAATTCAAAGCCGGCAGTCAGGGTTACCCAGGTAAATTTCGTATTTTTATTGTAGAATCAAATTTTTTTAAAAATATTTTTCGGAAATTCGCTTCCACCTAGTCGTTTTAAAACCATAAAATGTTTTCAAATGTCTACGCAAACCTCTCAAGAAGTCCCGAGGCAAACGATATGTTTTGTTCAGATAAATGAACAAAGAATCATCGAATCATCTGATTCCTTCTGTTTGCCCCCCGACTGAGGGCGGCATCCTGACGGCACCTGCGACTTGCAACGCTAACGAGGGGTTGTTACCCCTCAGGCACATCAGTATCGCGGAAACGGAAATAAAACCCCTCCATTTTCTGAAGTGAAAAGCGAAAATAACTTCGTTTACAACCGTACTGCATTCAGCTGTTTATCGGTAAGGGTTGGCGACCAATAAAATAAATGAAATACTGTGTAATTGAAAGTAATAGTAGAAAATTGTCGATTCGATTTGCAATTTCCACCAAATATACTTTTTAGATTCTCAATATAGACTACATGAACATTATGATGATACTGAAAAAACCGATGGAAGAAGCTGAACGGTATTTCAGTCTTCATGTTCCCTAACTCTAAAGTGGTGTTGATCTGAATTTCTGTTCTGTAACTTTCCACATTGCTGGGTACTGAACCAATTCAACAACCACGATGAAATTTGGTACGTTTCTCATATCTCGGAATTTTTACCATAATGCTAAAATCTTCATTTTCAAATCTTTCTTGGTAAAAAAAAACAAGAAAGCCATAGTATTGAACAAAAACACAATTATTGTGTTTATACCCAAGACTTATAACACAAATAAGACCTGGTGGCCACCAAATGCGGAGCGGAGCGGACTATGCATTCAAAACCTAACCTATTGTTTTTAATTTAAATGCGGCCACTGAAAAATTAATGTAGCTTACGGATTCTATGCTTCGCTTCACGTAGTTCAGACTCTGTCTAGTTCGGTTTTGAAGCTGACTCCGCTTCCCCCACCACGATGACCACGCTTCCAAACTTATTATTTCTCGTTATCTAGGTTACGGTTTTTAAACATAGTAGTTTCAATCCGTTCAATCCGTTACAATAGGTCTAAATATTTAGATTTAAAAAGATACAAACGCGTTTTTTAAACTGACTGAACTCCGCTTCCGGTTACTTCTCATTCGTAGCTCCGCTCCACGTATGGTGGCCGCCTGGCATAAGAATAGTAAACTTATTGAAGTTTGGGATGAATCGAAAATAAAACCTGACCACCATCAGATAAGATATTTGGTAACACATGACATAAATTTATATTTTTTTACTTTTATCTTACATCCCCGCAGAGGGGTGCAGACTAGCTGTACCTATTGAGAGGATTTATACGTCCCTCGCGGTACCCGAGTCTAACACACACTTACATTTACGACTTTAACTCTTTACACTCACACTTACATTTAGGGAGGCGATAGTAGTCTTAATGTGCTTTTCGCCTTAAAATAAAAAAATGTCTTACGTGTTTCTGAAAACAGAATATTACAAACGTACAAGAACTGCATAACAAAGTTTTGTTTTGTTAATTGCCGCACTGGAAATAGGCTATTGTAACAGGCGATCACGGTACGACCCTGACACAGAATTTTAAAAAATGCACCGATCATGTCCTCCAGAACACGTTGCGAGAGGTCGTTGCGCATTTTATGCATGTGCTGGAAATTTTAATACAATCTGATTCAAACTTGACACAAAAACTGTAGACTGTTGAAATCCGTTATAGTCTGGCCAACGAAAGAAAACACCTGACTTTAGGACGCTATAACGTTGTAATCGGTTACTGTACAGACATTTCAGATACAGTGGGGCCTCAACTTACGAACGACATTACTAACGGGGACGTTTCAACTTACGAAACGGGATTTCGGAATTTTTCCGCCCTAACTTACGAAACGTGCCTCAAATAACGAAACGACGCGAAAAAAACCCCGAAAAATATTTTCGAATAGGGCAGCCGCACATTTTGATGACATTTGCCCAACGCATTTCAGAAGCATTCTTCAAAGTCGGCAAAAACAATCGTTGCTGGACCGTTATTTCACCAAACGTACGTCTGAAGAAACTGGGGAAGGTGAAAGTGAACCCAGAATGGCAAAAGAAAGTGTTACATTCTTTTCAATTCTTAGTGCTAAATTTTATTTTGTAATACCCGCGCAGGGGTGTAGACCAGCTGCACCTATTGAGAGGATTTAGACGTCCCTCGCAGTACCCGAGTCTAACACACTTATACTTACAACACTACACTTACGACTTTAACACTTTACACTCACACTTACATTTAGAGAGGCGATAATAGCCTTAATGTGTTTTTAAAATAATAGCCTTAAAATAATAATTTTAAAAAAATGTAATACACTGTGTGTGCATGCACGTACACTCTCTCTCAGCTCTCCACGTTCATCTCCTCCTCCTCCATATCCACAACCTTCGCCGCCGCCTTCTCCCACGAACGTATCCGAATCTTTAGACGTAAGAAATTTTATTACGACATTATTTCCTATTAGTATTATGTAATGTAGAACATATTATGAGTAATTAATACACTTTTTACTTCAGTTTTTATCTGTGTTTAATTATTAATTTATATTTCTTCAATATATGACATAAATGTATAATTTTTTCATTGTATGGAAGGAGAGTGTTGGGCTGGTGGAACGAATTAGGCAATTTAAAAGTAAAATGCGCCTTAACTTACGAAATTTTAAAATTACGAAACGACTTCAGGAACGAATTAAATTCGTAAGTTGAGGTCCCACTGTACACGATATTAAAGCGTGTTCTTTTGAATATAAATCTATGATTCCGTTAATATATTTTCAAACGTATATTTTATATTTCAATAAATTTACCGAAAAACACGATTTTTACGCAGTTTTTCCAGTACTAGCTACTTTGCAGGTTCATAACTTTGTCAATTGTTACACCTCAACAATGCTGTTCAAGTACGTTATGGTGCAGACATTTGCTATGTTTCTGTCGAATTTGACCACCTTCTAACACAAACTGAAATTACCAGGGGGACCTTGCGAAATTTCGCATTATGAAAGCTTTAAGTAAACACAGTCTTTTGAATAAGTATTTCATTTTCTTTAATTGAAACAACATGTTAGTTGATTCACTTACCCTTGAAAAGGTTACACACAATTGTCCGTGAGTAAAGACGGCATCTGGTAAATACAATCCTGCTCTTTGAAGTATTTGTCCCTGCGACTTGTTTATAGTGATAGCAAACGCAATTTTAGTAGGTAACTGTCTTCTAGTCAATTGTAAAGGCATGCTTGATAATCTCTAACTGTATTTTGTCATTTTTATTGTACTTCATATTTTATGATGCCCGTATTAACAATGGATAAATGCACGATGGAAGGAGAAATCACAAATATATTTGTGTAAAAACAGTGTCCAAAACATTTATTTGGTATTCGAAATGCTTGTTCCGGCTTGTACGACGGGCAGGGATAGAGGACTGTCAGTAGGGCTACGTAACTTATAAGTTTAATGACTTTTAAGTAAATAATGAAATTGTTCTAAGCACGTTATGCAAAAAAGTGGCATTTGTAAAATGATTGTGTATTCGTGATTAATAAGTTTTAGCTTCGTAAAATATACAAAATATTGTCTGATTTGTGAAGCCGCGCATGCGCATCCACGATGCCTATTTGTCTATGATAGTTAAAAATGTCTTTTATGTTAAAAGTTTCCACAAACGGTAAGTTTTAGCGAAAAATCGTTTTGCAATGTCAGAAACCGGTTAAAAATTTTTCTAAAGATACCTCATTTATGCCTGTACGAATAGTGTGTGCTGAGAAAAGGGATGTTGACTCGAGAAATAATATAGCCTATATATATATATATATATATATATATATATATATATATATATATATATATATATATATATATATATGATATATGATGAATTTCTTTAAAAAAAGAGCTAATTTTGTTACCAGCAACTATATTGAAATTATTCTTTAAAGTACGTCTGAAAATTTACAACAGTACTATCAAGACTTACGTTCAGCCAGATTTATAATTGTGTTTAATGAGTGAACTTAAAGTGATTGCAATGAAATGCTAAATACTAGTAGCACTGGCCACTGTATTGCACTACGCTACGGTATCAAAGAACTGTCAGGTGGCTCACGCTATAGACCTACAACTTCCATTTTAAATGGAATAGTTCCATTTTAAATTTTATTAACTCCAGAGGTCTATAGTGTGTGCCACGTGACTGTACTCCTGTTGCGCCAAGTGTTCAGATTAATACTAAAATTTCGTTTCAATAACTTTTAAATTTACTCGTTACAAATATTAATAAATTTGAATGAACATAGATAATGATAGTACTGTTGTAAAATCACAGAGTCTGTTAAAGAATGATTTCAATAAAATAGCTAGTAACAAAATTACTACTTAAAAAAATCACCATAACTTCAATGTTTGTCAAAAGTCAAATTCGGCAGAAACATTAACAAGTAAATGTATATACTATAAAATACTTGAACTGCATTGTTGTGGAAACCAAATTGACAAAGTTATTAACGCTCTCTCTCTCTCTCTCTCTCTCTCTCTCTCTCTCTCTCTCTCTCTCTCTCTCTCTCTCTCTCTCTCTCTCAAACACACACACACACACACACACACACACACACACACACACACACACACACACACACACACACACACACACACACACACACACACACACAACTAGAAAATCTAATTTTACAAACGCGTCCAACTTCAGAATCCATAAAGATTAATTAGAAATGTATTTTTACCGATATTCGGACATGTGACATTAAACAAAAGTTTCTTTAATTTCCGACTTAACGTTTTGACACTAGCAGTTAACGATAAACAGACAACGGACCTACACATTGGAGCCATCAGTAATATTGCGTCACAAACTGCACTTCCTCTCTTTGAAGCAACATACCGTACATCCCGAGGCTGACAACCCCTCCCTACCCGTCAACGACCCTTATCTCCCTGACGGGTGGCAAGTAGTGATAGCGTCTCCCGCATTCCTGCAGGCTTTTATTACATTGTTTTATTTCAGCTAGTTAAATTTTGTTACTGAATGTTGTCTTTTAATGACGTGCTACAAAACCTTGCCGGCTTCGCGGGTCATACCTGCTCCCGCCTCGGCCTGAGGACTTAATATAATTGCTAGTTACACTGACAAAAGAGGATTAGGTGTAAGACTGGAGCTCAGTGGCGCAACTATGAGAAATCTGTTACCAAGCCTCCCTCCGGGAAAACGAAAAATCACAAATAAATTCGAAACACAGTATCATATATATCATTTCTCGAGTCAATATCCCTTTTTCTCATCTTTAGAAAGATTTTTTAACCGGCTTCTTATATTACAAAACGATTTCACGCTAAAACTTACTGTTTGTGGAAACTTTTAACATAAAAAACACTTTAAACTGTTATAGGCAAAACGGCATTATGGATGCGCATGCGCGGCATCACAAAACAGACAATATTTTGTATATTTTACAAAGCTAACTAATTAATCACAAATAGACAATCCCATTACAAACGCTACTTTTTTGCATAACGTGCTTAGAACAATTTCAATATTTACTTAAAAGTGATTAAACTTATAGGTTATATGGCCCTACTGACACAGTCCCCTATCCCTGCCCGTCGTACCAATTGTATCCTGTAGAATTCTTAAATTCATTAGAACCGTCAGGATTACCGCCACATAAACTTATCTTAAAGGAAAATAGTTTAATCATGTTGACAAGTAACCTTAACGCTAAACAGGGCTTAGTCAATGGAGCACGCATGGTCATAACTAAACTCAATGAATTCACAATTAATGCTCAGTTGATTGACATCGGGAAAACTGTAGTAATACCACGGATAAACTTAACGCCATCTGATCCAAGCATGCCTTTTCAATTGACTAGAAGACCTATTATAATTCGGTTTGTTATCACTATAAACAAGTCACACGGACAAACACTACAAAGAGCAAAATTGTATTTACCAAATGCCGTCTTTACTCACGGACAATATGTAGTCTTTTAAAAGGTAACTAAATCAACTAACATGTTTGTATCCATTAAAGAAAATGAAATACAAAAAGTACAAGAATATATATTACACCAAATACCGTTTACAACAAGTAATTATATATATTGTAATGCCCCGTAAAAATTGCAATTAAAAAAAACAATTATCTGTATTGAAATGTATGTACTACACTGACATAAATTTGTGATTATTATTTCAAACCGATCGCTATTCAATTTATCCTTTCCCTTTTTTCCAACTACCGCCCTCACCCCAACGACTACTCTTATTCAAAAGGTTGTGTTTACTTAAAACGTTCACAGTGCGAAATTTCGCATGGGTCTCTGGTCTTAAAAATATTTCTTATAAGCCTGTTCAAGTACAATAGTTATTTATGTAAGTTTTAATGCAAATTATTGTCCATTAATGTCTTAAATATCCTTCACATATTATAACGCCTTCTTGCCCACTTTCGGAATGCAAAAAACAATGAACTAATTCAAGAAGTCCAAACTAATCAACCGATCAGATTTTGCATGTCGATACTGTTTTCATATTTCGAAAGACTTTTTTTATTTTAAGGCGAAAAGCACCTTGAGGTTATTATCGCCTCCCTAAATGTTAGTGTGAGTGTAAAGTGTTAAAGTCGTAAGTGTAGTGTTGCAAGTGTAAGTGTGTGTTAGACTCGAGTACCGCGAGGGACGTCTAAATCCTCAATAGGTGCAGCTAGTCTGCAACCCACCTGCGGGGCTATATTTCGAAAGAAGTCTATCTAAGCACGATAGCCTATAGGATATACGAGGGCTGTGCAGAAAGTAACAGACGTTTTGGCCTATCGTGGCAATGGACGGGGCTAGAGCCGCCATCTTGGTGTCACAACGTTACACTCAGCACGCATCCAGCTGTATCACTTTTACTTTGCTCTCTGTGCCGTGATAAACTTTGCGCTGCAATAGGATATCACACCACCTGTGAGGTGCGTTCTGTGATTAGGTTTTGTTGGGAAAAAAAGACAAACCTATTGAAATTTATCGCCAACTTTGTGACTGTACGGAAATGGAATGAATGAAAGCCCAGTGAGGCAATGGTACATTCATTTTAAAAATGGCTGTACCAATGTTCACGATGAGGACCGCTGTGTCTGGTGACTGTATCATTGTGACTGATTAACCAGTGATGAAAATTAACGACAAAATTCGTGGAAATCGCTTTTCACGATTAGGAAACTGCACTCCCCCCCAAATTTCAAAGGGTTTGCTGTATGAACTGTTGTGAATTTTCATTGACACGATAGGCCAAAACGTCTGTTACTTTCTGACCAGCCCTCATATCTAAATAGAATAAGATTATAAAAAAATGTTGTTGACAATTTGCTACCCAGCGAGACAGCTGTGTACCGCGATTTTCTTAATTTCTGTAGATATTTTTTGTTTTTAGTTTATTAAAGGCGGACAGGAGCGTCGCGAGCAGGCCAACATGAAGCCAGCGAAGATATCCTTTTAGTACGAAGTCGTTAAAGGATTTTGAACTATACGCTGCATTCACACCGACCTAAATATAAACACGTACATTTACTGTATTTCTCGTCTTGTATAATAATAAGTTTATCTACATTACCAGTGGTTGCTAAGCGACGAGTCACGTGGCCTTGAGTGAAAACCAATAATTAAGTTTCGCAATGCAACGCCCCCCCCCAAACACTTATATAAAACACTTTTCACAGAAGTAATTTCTTCAGTTATCTTACATAAGCTCTTTAAAATATTTTCAATTAACTCTTTCCTTAAAAGGGTTATTATGATAAAAGCCGTCGCTTATTGCTTCCATATCCTTCAGCTGTTTTTGTCCCTGCTACCCTTATCAACCTGCTTTTGTCTCTCATTGATAGAGTGAACACCGGACCCACCCCCGGACTTCTAAGGGGTTTCTTCTATTGTAAGTAAATTTCTATTTGAAAATGAGCTATTGAAGCCGCCATCTTGGTAAGACCGAGACCTTAAAATTAACACCGGTCACACACACGCACGAGCGAAAGCACACGCGCGCGACACACACACACACACACACACACACACACACACACACACACACACAAGCACGCGCGCATGGCACGCAGTTACCTCACTGACACGATGGAAAAGAATTTCCAACAGCATTTTTTTTACCTTACCATCTTTTTGAAACCCTAATTTCACCAACATAAACAGCATTAAAATCTGCATTTACGGTATTAGTATTTTCCAAGTTGTATTGAAAATAAAGAAATGAACCGTGACCGCCGCTAAATATTTTTTTTTAATTTCAACGTATTTTGCAGTCAAAAATGTCACTTCATGCAGTAAAGGACAGTAACATCAGATTTTCAAAAATGTTAAAGCCAAAAAATGTGTAATTTTTTCAAGAAATTTCTGCCATTTTGAAACTGTTAAATGAATTGTTAACAAAATTGTCCAAGCTATTACCAAATTCGATTATTGTTCACGACTGTAAATATAACAGTGATTTTAACGTTATCACAATGAACGTTACTTCAAAGTAATGTTGGAAATTCGCTACCATCACGTCAGCGAGCCAGCTGCGTGCCGCGAATAATTAATTTATCCTAAGTCGCCGTTTTCAAAAACAATGCAAACCAAAAACGGGTTGAAGGGTAACACACAGCAAATACGTCAAAACAAAGCGTTCTAGGCCCACCTCCCGCCTGGTAACGAATGATTAAGGGATGGAACCACCCTAACTGAACAATAACTCATCCACGTCGCTCTACCTTTCGGTAACACTCCACGAGCCTTAATTTTTTCCCCCAATATACAGGCTGTTTCACAAGTTTCGAACTGTTTCAAACAAATCCATAATTATGTGGAGACCTACTAGCTGCTAAATCACAAAAAATACAGCTTTTAATATACTCGTATTGACAGAAATGAAATTATACGCATATTACAATAATATAGAAACGTCAAATATCTTTGATCAAATTTGATGATAAATCTGATAATTTGAAAAATTTTAATTTGATTATAGATGATGGTATAAATCAGTTGATTTGTTGATGATATAAATTTGATGATTCTTTAACGAATTAAACCTTTTAACAACCTTCGATGAAACTTGGACATGTAATCTTGACAAAGATTTTCAAAATAACCTCAATAATAAGGTAGACAATAACCTCAAAATATTATCTTTTCTGGCTTCACTTCGTTACTTTCGTTGTAGCCTATATTTTAAAACGATGGCGAAATTAACGATGACTTTTGAACCTGTAAAGATAGATTTACGTATTTTATTAATAACCCGTCCCGTGCGATATTTCGCACTATGAAAGTTTTAAGTAAACACAGCCTTTGAATAAGAGTAGTAGTTGGGGTGAGGGCGGTAGTTGGAAGGAAGGAAAACGTTTAAAAAATAAATCGAAAAGCAATCGGTTTGAAATAATAATTGCAAATTTATGAATTACTGCAGTACACACGCTTCAATACAGATAATTGTTTTTTTTTTTTAATAGACATTTTTACTGGGCATTACAATACTCGTTGGAAAAAAAATGTAAACGATATTTGATGTAAGAATGTAATCTTCTTGTACTTTTTGTATTTCATTTTCTTTAATGGATACAAACATGTTAGTTGATTTAGTTACCATTGAAAATGCTACATACAATGGTCCGTGATAAAGACGGCATTTGGTAAAAATACAATCCTGTTCTTTGAAATCAAATATATTTGTGTAAAAAGAGTGTAAAAAACGTGTTTGGTATTCGAAATGCTTGTAGGACGGGCAAGGATAGGGAACAATCAGTAGGGCCACATAACCTATAAGTTTAATGACTTTTAAGTAAATATTGAAATTGTTCTAAGCACGTTATGCAAAAAAGTGGCATTTGTAATCGGATTGTCTATTCGTGATTAATAAGTTAGCTTCGTAAAATATACAAAATATTGTCTGATTTGTGATGTCGCGCATGCACATCCATGATGCCGTTTGTCTATAACAGTTAAAAGTGTCTTTTATGTTAAAATTTTCCACAAACAGTAAGTTTTAGCGCAAAATCATTTTGCAATGTCAGAAGCCGGTTAAAAATCTTTTCGAAAGATCTCATTATGCCTGTACTAATAAATAGTATGTACTGAGAAAAAGGGATGTTGACTCGAGAAATAACAAGACCTATATATGATGATATTTACTATTTTGTAAAAAAAAAATTAACTATGTTTTTGGAAATGTTGTAAATGTTGGTAATTATTGCACCGAAACACTATATTATATACCTAGTTCAATAATACAAAGTATAAAAGTGCAGAAACAACGGGAAGTTAAACAAAAATGGAAATAAGTGACAAACATAACCTCAAAATGACTACCGCACCGAAGTAGAAACGTGTTTTCAGTATCAAAATAATAAAATTTTTGTTTTAAAAAAAACTTCAGAACTAACTCGACTCTGTTGTTGGGTGTGTAACTCAGTTGGTTATACACGTATAACTACCATTCCTTAAAAGCTACTAACCTTTGTAACTAGTGTTATTTCTTTGATAAATATTTGAACAAGATGTGTTATTAAAAACCAATCAAATACGGGACAATATTTCTGATAGGGTAATATGCCCCTTAGAAATACAGAAAACGTATGACACCCGATTATTCAAATTCTACTGCACTAGTCCAGTTTAAATGTTTATTTTACTGAAATCAACGTTTAACTTTTACATACAAAACTGAACGTCTAAGGAAAATCGGCAAAGACCAAAGAAACCTAATGAGGTCAGAATTAATTTTCGCTTTTTTAGTTTTTTTAATTCTTTTCATTTCTGTGCACTAATTTCAATTATTTTCTTCTGGTATAAAGAAAATTTCAGCTGAACCGATATCCAGAAATCAGGTCTTAAAACAGATTTTTTTTTTACATAAACGTTAGTTTATATTTCGAATCGATAAAGACTTAAATTTATCAATTTTTAATAGAAATGGTAACGATATCACAGAAATGCTACTTTTTCACAGATAGTCAAATTTCACATATTTATCTAACAGTGAATGGCTGAGTTCAACTGTTACTAACTGTGAACTTAAATAACTGAAATCGTCGCTTTGTCCTGCGCATGCGTAATGAGTTCACAGTTTGGTCCTACCTATCTACACACTAACTGTAAACTGTGAAATTTTCACAGTTTGTGTAGATAAAATACCTGATTTTGTTTCTTGGTTTTTTTCCTGATTTATATTACCTATATAAAGAAGTAATAGCTACATAACAGATCAGCCAAGACATTATTTCACAGTTCACAGTTTAATTTAACAGATATTAAAAAGTAGCAGTATCAGTTTTCACATCTAACAATGTTTCACAGATAGTATCATCTCTAATTTTTATGAAATTTTGCATTAGTATATTTTACTTATATCTCGGACAAAATATTTCGAAAAGTGATTTAAAAAACAATTTTAGCAGAAAGAAATTGTTAAAATCGGAGATGAAATTTTAATGAAATCTTTTAAAATCATAATGAAACTTTTCTTCACAAGGTATAGACCTTCTACAAAAAAATCTGGGTTGAGAAATATCGGGGAAACGTACACGTGCGGAACTCGGGGAGTTACCTGAAGCTTTTCTTAATGATATACTTGCTGAATATATAATTAGTTTGAAGATATGTTTACAAATATTTTTTGTTTAAATATATAAATACGTTAACCTAGCTTAGATATTATTTACTGTAGTTACACAGTCGTTTTACATTAATTCGTAACGATCAGCTGATTTCATTGAACAGTTATAATAAGTTTTAGGTTATGTTGTTAAAACTAGGAATATTAACAATTATTATAAACGTTTATAAAATGCACGTGTTCTTCAATTAAGAAACAATACCGAAACCAAAGTAACACAACGTTTATTTATATAATACGCGCGTATTGTTATGGAAAAGGAGTAAGGAAAGACAGAAATAAAGAGACGAAATTCGTTTGCTCATTCGTTCGAAATTCCGTTACATTCTTCCATTAGGCAGACTTTTTGTATTCACTGCTCTCGCCAAAGCTAAAATTGAAAGCTTCGCTTCAACAATACTACTAATTCGGATTTTATGGGAATTAATTTAATATGAGAACATTTATTTATATTACTGTCCCATATTTACATTACATTACATAGGGATAACAGTTATGTGTATCAGTTATTTTTCTACTTACCGTATACGCGCTAAAGGGGCGTCTCTGGCAGACAGATAAGGATAATATCAAGAGTACATATTATACCTCAAAACGACCGGAAAGTGAATTAACATTTTCAAACATAAACATGCATTTTCACTTAGTCTAACAGGGTACAGCGGTCGCACGACGGGCTGAATACGCTACTTACATTTTCGTGTAAGAGGGGAAGAAACCACCCTCCAACCCTTTGTTTTGTACCGCACCCCTTAGTTAACCCAAGTACGAGGCGCAAACATATAATACAATTCTGTTGTAGAGTTCGTACAATTTGCTCGAGTTAAAGTGAGACTGCTTGTAGACAATGGAATCTCTTTAAATCAAGAATGTTTCATCCCGTAAAACAGCGATAACTTGCACCACTGAATGAATACAAACGTACTAGAATGACATGAGAGATATGTAAGCGCTCGCTGCTGGTGGCATCTTGCGGGAGAGTGTTCAACTACAATTAAATAGATAACATCACTGTTTATTTCCTCAAACGTTTCCATCCGTTGTCCCTGCAGCGCAGCGGCAAATAGTCCCCTACTTGGACTTTAGCCGCTGATATTCAGAACGTTTTTTATAATGGTGGCTGTACTTCTAGTACGTTTATATCCAATGCTTGCACTCTGTAACAAGCCGTTTCGGACGATTTACCATTGGAAAATGAGCTATTCCAGCGCTCGTAGAGAATAGAATGAAATGAGCACCGATCCTGATCTCCACACAAACACTTTCTGAAGGGCGGTTAAAATTTATGTGTATGTGTAAAATTGGATTCAAACATGACTCGAAAATCAATAGATTTTTATGATACAAAAAAAACTAATGGCGGCTATTCCAAATTTGTTTGCTACTACTATAGTAATCTCTATGCTATAGTAATCTCTGTAAAAAAACAGAAAAATAATTATTTTCAATTTTGTAAGTTCTGTTGAATACACCACAAAAAATCTTACAGCAGTTTAAACAGAACACGATCACATCTTCCTGATTTTTTGGCCGTAATTTTCGGAGAAATAATTGTATCTGAGAAAGTTTGTTTAACGTTTCGCACCATTTCTTCTGTTAGCCAAAGAATCACCAACAGATCTTCGAAAACTTAACTACAGATCAACCTGTAGGAAACATCTGAACGAAATCGGTAGGTCTAATATGATTATTTTTATCAGTTTAAACTTCATTTCAGCAAAGTTTAATCACAAATTAGAGTTCCGCCATTGTTACATAAATTTGGAATTACATTTAGGAATGAGAACACCTCGAGTAGATTATTTACTCGAAATATTGCTTGCCAGAATAGGTTACTTTTCGAAAGGACGAATTTAAAAAAAAACTCGACGGGCTCAAACCTCCCCCACTCCAAATATGGTTTCAACCAACAACACTAATTAAAAATATTTCCCCCATTACACATACCCTACATACAAAAATTACTCGCATCCTCTCACAACACAAACATTAGAATAAACATTTCTACCCTTAAACCGGGTGCAGAGCACTGTACTGTAATTAGGCTTCCGCGTATGAAGGGATGAAACCGCCCCTTATTCTTTAGAGACGTGCTCTTAGTTAACCTAAGTACAAAGTACATGCGAAACAATAACTCTTTCAGTTGGCAGATAATTACGAAATATTTTACCTCGCCTAACTCTCGTAAAGGAACTCTGCCGGAAGTTGAAAATTTTATAGACTGAACAATAGAAACAACAAAATGACGTCGACACTATTTCCTATCAACTGTTTAAAATGGCCGCTTTGAACGCTAAAAACCGCGTAATCGGAAAATCAAAATCGACTGAGATTTACTCAAATTTCGGTAATTTTTGTATATGACTAATACAAGCCAGTGTACCAAATTTGAAATAAAAGAAATTTACAGTAGACATAAATCGAAAAAACAGACGGCGGTCAAGGTTTTAAAATTTTGATTTCTTCAATTTATTCCCGCGAATCTTCATATATTAATTACATGGCTACCTGTTTTTAAGTACTTAAACCTGATCAAAACTGCCGAGTTTTGGTAATGTTTCACGATAATTTAAACGAAAAAAGGGCTTAAAAATTGCCCCAGAGAGGCAAAAAATAACACGTGAATGCCAGATTTCATAGAAAGCGATCAATGCTCATTGTCCAATACTATGTAATTACCGAAACAATATGACTGTTAATTATTAAAATACAATTAATTGCAATAATCAATGTGTTACTTGATTGTATTCGTCGCAATCGAACTATTGCAATATTAACAATTAAATTATAACTAATAATGATTCATTTGTTATTATTTATACTCGTAGTGAACAATGAAAACAAACATAACCTTACACTCATATTGTCGAACGAACACATGTGGTACCAAATCACCTGACCAGGCAAACATTACCTTCCGCCATGAAAAACTTGTATCACTACTGAAACAGCGTACCACGTTTTCAGTTAAAAATTAAACGCTTTGTTTTTAACAATTTTTCACGGACAGTAATCACATTAAAACCCAGACCAGACTTTGCAAAGGGCGCCCGATCTGACCTGATAACTTATGAACAGCGTGTTTAACAACTGACGTTCGTAATTAGCTCCCATTTGATTTAAAATTTGCACAAAAATCGCTTTTGACAACAGGTTTGACAAATTCGTTACAGAACAAAATCCGTTAAACCGTTTCAAAATGGCGGTCATTTCAAGTCTATGGAAAATTTTAACACAACCTTAAACTTTTCTGAAGATCTTACTTCACCGTCGTAATCAGCGTTTCAAATCTGCATAAACTAATAGTTCAAGGAACAGTAGACCTCGCAGTATATCCTTAATTAATGTACAGAGCGCTCCACGACACCGCTCGTAACGTTTCCTGCTAAATTAACCGGTAACCGTAATATTAACGAAATATTTTATTGAGCCAACTTTAATAGTTCTGGTCTATCTTCACGAAGCGGTCGAAATTATGGACCAGTCGAATTATGCGGTCAAAATTAAACAGCAACTACACTCACAACTTTTTGAGACAGCCATCTTGAAACGGAAGTGAATGTGGGAAGTCTTAAACACACATCGTTCGGGCTTTATACAAGATAACTTCGTAACAAATTTCAAAACATTCGGTCAATTTGTTCGACTAGGGTTGGGTATACCCGTTATCGTTAAATCAGAGGCCGCCATCTTGAAACGGAAGTGAATTAGGAAAATGTTACATATAAGTCTTTCAGGCTTTATACAAGGTATCTTCATACCAAATTACAAAACAATCGTTTAATATGTATAGTTAAAACAGCATACACTCGTAATTGCAAATCAGAGGCCGCCATTTTGAAACTTAAGTAAATGGGAAAAATCTTAACACATCGTACTGGCTTTATAGAAGGTACCTTCGTACCAAATTTCAAAACTATCGGTAAGACGCGTTTGTCCAAAACTGTGTACACTCGTTTTTGTAAATTAGAGGCCGCCATCTTAAAACGGAAGTTAATAGGAAAAAATATTACACATGTCGTTCGGGCTTTGTACAAGATAACTCCGTATCAAATTTCAAAACAATCACTCCATGTGTTTGGCCAGAACTGCGTAACAAAAAACACAAACCAAATGCCGAACGGTCGATCTAAATCAGAGACCTCGCTTCACTTGGTCAATTAAAAATTTTTAAATTCGAATGAAAACACGGAATGAATCTGACAGCGGTTAGGGTTCATTTTCGTGGTTTTAAAACATAATGTGAAATTTTCAAATGCAAGTTTGTGCTGTTTTTGAACGATGATTGTGTTTGTGAGAACAGTTCTGTTTTAAAGAAGTGTTTTGTTTTAAAATTATTTTTGGAAATTTGCTTCCATCACGTTTGAGAGACAGATGACTATTATTAAATGTATAAAGGTAGACTTGTATAGTCTCCTGTATGTCATTGAACGAGACAGAAGTTTTCCCTGCTTGCATTAAATCCAATAAACAAACCATACTTTAGCCCTAACAGCATATATCCAATATGAAACCGATCCACCCTTTCTTTTAACAAGCTTTGCGCTGATGCAGGCTTCTTTTATCTAATTTGTACCACACAGAACAAGAACGGATTTAAAGGGGCGGAGGGCGACTGACCCCTCCCCAGACAAAAGAAATAAAATATTTCTTTTGTAAAAGACCCTATTTTACTTCCATAAAATGGAAGCATATGCGTAGGTCCGTGGTATATTTTGGAAAAGGGTCGAGGAGGCATCCGAGGGGTCTGAAACATTTTCTTGTATCTGTTAATTTCACATCCGTTTTCACTGCCTAGTGTATTTCGCCAACGCCAGTTGTAAGCTGATAATTTCTCTACTCTATATTTTATCCCTAGATTAGGGTTCTTTAACGTGCGCCATACGGGACCACCACCTTTACTTTCCTTCCGAAGAAAACACATTTGCTGATTTATTGTCACATTAAAACTCCCACTAATCTCGGTCTGGATCCGATCCCACAACCTTGTACGAGGCGACCACTACTCTACCAACACTGATATTTTCCTGATGTTATTTTAAAAAATAAAAGTGTGTGTAATTAGGAATTTAAAGCTAATAAAAACCCAGCTTTCATCGACCTGCACAATACTATTATAAAACTTTTTAAATGTATATTGCATTATTTTATATAGAATGTGTAGTTTTTTAGTTATGTAAATTAAATCCGTTTTGCAAAAGTTTAAAAACTAGGCATCTAAAGAAATTAAGCGATGTTTTTTTCTAAAACAGAGTAAATTTTTACACTTATTTTGTATCAACTTTACAACAACGCTAGTTATTTCAAAAAATTTCGTCCCCCAGGGAGGCCTCCTGTAAGCTGAATCAACCAACCCTACCAGAAATTGCAATAATCCGTCAATTATACAGTATGAGACGTAATGCGGTAAGTCGGGAAGGACACTCTATCCCGAGGTCAAGGACAACATGGCAATTATAAATGGCCAAGTGAGTGGCTGTTAGAGTTTGAACGGTCAAGTTGAAAAACTAAGAGTTGTGTTCAACACACTCAAATCAAACAGAAAAATACAGAGCGGCAAAAAGTTATTACTTTGGAAACGAGGAGAAGTAAAATAGCATTGGGCGAAAAAAATACAACTAATTTTTTAAAATTTGAAAAATAATGTCGGCGACAGTTTGGCTAGCAAATTATCTTGCCTTCTTAACAATTTGGCACTAAAAAAGTTCGTTTTAGAATTCTGAAAATGTAAAACAAATGCAGATAAATGGTGCACAAAACAGCGTTAGCGTTCTAGCATTCGCAAATTGGATCCGATTTGATTCAAACTTGGCTCAAAACCCGATACTGGTAGAAGTTCATTACCCAGCAAAATCCACACAACCGTTTAAAATTTTGGTCATTTTAAATCTCAATTTTTTTCGAAACTAATTTACACAACCTAAGTTCCGCTTACTAACAACGAAAAACATTCACGCTAAACTCCCCGAACTTCTCTCCCGACTTTCAAACAGCCTACTCCTGTGACCCAAGTTCACCATTCTCCCGTCACCCAATACTCGCTTCTGATTGGTTCGCAGTGCTCGCGTATCTCGGGTGTAATGTACGCATTTCTGTCCATGCGTTACTGCAGGCGCACCACATTCTGACTGGCGCGTCCTTTTCTCTGGTTTTAACAATGGATTTCCCAGAAATTATCATTTCCTCTTTAACTTTTTGTATAATTACAGGTCGAAAACTAAGCACTACAAAATAACTACACAACAGGCTGCTAACACCCGGAATAACTACAACTTGCTCGGGTGGAAATGGGTGGAATCCAGCCAAATTTAAAGAACAAACAGACTTTTTACTTTCACACCATCCCGAACAGGAAAAGTGTCTCTCGGTAAACTTCCTGTAACTTCCCGGAGACTTCCTGTATCTCCTGAGACAACAACAACCACCATTTTGGTTACAGGACCTTTTCCGTACTTACGGGCCACCCTATATTATTACATTTCTGCCCGAACATTACTGCCAGCGCACCACCTCGCATCTGCCGTACACAGTATGAACCCATCCTCACTGGTGTGTTCTTTCTCTGATTTTAACAACAGAATTCTGAGAAATTATGGTTCCCGCTATAATTTAATTTATAAATACAGGTCGAAAAATGCTGTTCGGCAGAACATCGAGGAGGACCACCCACTGCAGAACAATTACACGAAATTCTACCAACATCGAGAACACCTTGCATTTTACAAGACACAACTTGCTCGGGAGTTAACAGGAGGAATCCAGCCAACTTTAAAGAACAAAAATCTTACTATCACCTCACCACTCCGAACCGGAGGAGTGCCTCTCCAGCCCGCGGCCGACCTGGTAAACGCCCAGACCTACCCAACTCCTCACAGAGACTACAACATTTTTATCTCACAAGTTTTTGAAAATCTAAATTCACCATTGTAATCAGCATTAAAATCTGCGTAAGTATGTTGAACTTTCAAATTACACTGAAAATACTTACATGAGATTTTGACGCTGATTATTTTGATGAAATCAAATTTTCAAAAGCTTTTTCAGACATATGATGTGGAATTTTCTGAAATTTGCTACCATCTCGACAATAAGTCTGCCATGATTATTTACATTTATTTTTATAGACTGTAGTCTTATGTATTAGGCTGTAAACAAACTTTTTAAAGAACCAAAACAACTTAATGTAGACTACCGGCCATTACTCTAAAACAGCGTAACCAATAATAACATATTTTCGTTATTTTGTCTAAAATAATTTTTTGCTAATTTCCGTTAGAAAAATGAGCTATTGTCTGGGATCTTGAAATGAGCATATATCCTGGCATTAAGGTGTGTGTGTGTGTGTGTGTGTGTGTGTGTGTGTGTGTGTGTGTGTGTGTGTATGTTTTCCACACTCACGCGTTCGCAATTTTAGTCAGATTTTATTCAAACTTGGCACAAAAATCGATTTCGGTAATAGCTTGGGCAAGTTCGTTCGTTCGTTGAGCGAAATTCGCTCAACAGTTTCAAAATGGCGGTCATTTCAAATCTTTTAAAATTAGTAATTTTTTATCTTAATTTATTTTGAAAATTCGATTTCACCATCATAATCAAAGTTATACACTGCGTACATTTGCATTTCGAATTTTCAAAATCCGTTGAAATTAAGAACGTTTTACAATGGTCAAGGTTCGTTATCGTATTTTCAATGTCATTTGTGAGTTTAAAAAAATACTTTTGTACATTCGCTTCATTTTTTTTTTTTTTTTTTTTTAACGTCCGACTGTTGTGCACACTTGGGCTAATGCAGACGATGGGATGATTTATAGCGTATGAAAATGCCAAGCCCTCGTCGGGAATTGAACCCGGGTCCTCGGGGTGAAAGCCTAGTAGGCTATCCATAGCGTAGGCCACCGAGGCGGCTCAATCAGCGAGACACATGCGTGCCGCGATTATTTTTCCAGTTTGTGGAGTGGACGTTTTTTGGTGCTTGCGATTTTTGAAAGCAGATATTTCGCAAAATATCTTCCAGAACACATATTACACTTTTATTTCGGATTTTTTTTTAACGTTAAATTCTGTTATTTGTTTACAAATACAGTATTCAAGTGTTAGATAAGATTAGATAGGAATTGACGATAAAAACGCAGAACAATATGGCCGCCACACAGAAATGATTATTCCTTATTACACATCGAAATGAAGGGAAAAATACTTGTAAAACGTTTAGTTATAGCAAAATAAGGAAAGTGTAGTGAAAATAATAAAAGAGTATGAAGCTCACGTAATCCAAGCAGAAAAGCGAAGATGGCGCCATACAGTACGTGCTACGTGACATTACGCTGTGCTATTACATACAGATGCTGTGTATTACGCCTATAATGCTATTACAACTTAAAAGCGGAGGTAATAATTTTAATAAATTAAGGACAGTTTTTATTATTATTATTATTATTATTAATATAGTTTATGGTATTTCATGGTATATATTTTATTTATTCGACATTTTATGGTAATAAGTAATAGATTACTATTACTTATTGTTAAAAAATCATTATTATAAAACAAGTAAATTAACATTTAAATTAATTGTTAATATTTCCAAGCAAACTTTAAGGATAGACTGCACCGGGAATGTTTTTAGCAAATTCTTTTGGAAAATGAACTATTGTGCGGGCCTTGATATTAACAACAATCCTGACCTGTAGATAACTTTTTGATCTACAATGTCTAAAAATTTCATATTACATACGCGCGCCCGTTTAGCACGCTCAATAGCAGTTTTGGTCCGATGATTCAAACCTGGCACACAACTCGATTTTGGTAATAGCTTGGACAAGATCGTTACCGATTAAAATCCATTCAACAGTTTCAAAATAGCGGCCATTTCAAAATTTACGAAATAATGTTACTAGTCACGCTGTTCTAGAGTTTTACCGAGTAGAAATAAGACTGAAACGAAAAATTCTTAATACCTGTTGAAAAGAAACAACACAAAATACAAAACAAGCTCCAACGATTTCGATTGAATCTAGGTCACGTGAACATATAAATGAATCTAACATGCCAAAACAAGCCACACAATGCCAAACAATCCGTAAATCAACAATACTTTTCACACTGTACAGACAAGTTTGCGAGTAAACACCAATTCAGAGATATACTATAATTTATTGTTTACAGATAACGGCTGGCAACACTGCGTGTTCACGTGACAGTGAATCATCCTACAACCTTGATTTTCATATTCAAAATAGAATGTCGCTCTGCATCCCGCCACGCGTCTTCCCGTCCCCCGTCATTCGATATTGTGAATCACTGGTAGTCATTAATGCAAACAGAAAAATAAGAGAAAACTGATCATAACTTTCTCACATTCGAAACACTTTCATACAGAAACACATGCAATCTGCACACACACTTTCACACAAATAAAGTTAGGAAATCGTCTATCAAAATCGGACCCCATTATATGCTGATCATATTTATGAAGCTAACTCAAACATGTGAACATAGTTTAAAATAAGATAAATTTAAGGTTCGAGGAGATTTTTTAAAAATATCCTGGGGGCGATAAAGGTTCATTTTTCTCTATTCATAACGGTCATTTTTGAAGTAACTACTTCTTATCGCGGGGTATGTACGTATTTTTTGCACGGGGAAAAATTGTCGCGGGGTATGGGTGTATGTTTTGCACGGGGAAAAATTGTCGCGGGGTATGGGTGTATGTTTTGCACGGGGAAAAATTGTCGCGGGTATGGGTGTATGTTTTGTATGTTTTGGGAAAAATTGTCGCGGGATATGGGTGTATGTTTTGTATGTTTTGGGGAAAAATTGTCATGGGTATGGGTGTATGTTTTGCACGGGAAAAATTGTCGCGGGGTATGGGTGTATGTTTTGCACGGGGAAAAATTGTCGCGGGTATGGGTGTATGTTTTGCACGGGGAAAAATTGTCGCGGGGTATGGGTGTATGTTTTGCACGGGAAAAAATTGTCGCGGGGTATGGGTGTATGTTTTGCACGGGGAAAAATTGTCGCGGGGTATGGGTGTATGTTTTGCACGGGGAAAAATTGTCGCGGGGTATGGGTGTATGTTTTGCACGGGGAAAAATTGTCGCGGGGTATGGGTGTATGTTTTGCACGGGGAAAAATTGTCGCGGGGTATGGGTGTATGTTTTGCACGGGGAAAAATTGTCGCGGGATATGGGTGTATGTTTTGTCACGCACGGGAAAAATTGTCGCGGGGTATGGGTGTATGTTTTGCACGGGGAAAAATTGTCGCGGGGTATGGGTGTATGTTTTGCACGGGAAAAATTGTCGCGGGGTATGGGTGTATGTTTTGCACGGGGAAAAATTGTCGCGGGGTATGGGTGTATGTTTTGCACGGGGAAAAATTGTCGCGGGGTATGGGTGTATGTTTTGCACGGGGAAAAATTGTCGCGGGTATGGGTGTATGTTTTGCACGGGAAAAAATTGTCGCGGGGTATGGGTGTATGTTTTGCACGGGGAAAAATTGTCGCGGGGTATGGGTGTATGTTTTGCACGGGGAAAAATTGTCATGGGGTATGGGTGTATGTTTTGCATGGGGAAAAATTGTCGTATGGGGTATGGGTGTATGTTTTGCACGGGGAAAAATTGTCGCGGGGTATGGGTGTATGTTTTGCACGGGGAAAAATTGTCGCGGGGTATGGGTGTATGTTTTGCACGGGAAAAAATTGTCGCGGGGTATGGGGTGTATGTTTTGCACGGGGAAAAATTGTCGCGGGGTATGGGTGTATGTTTTGCACGGGAAAAAATTGTCGCAGGGTATGGGTGTATGTTTTGCACGGGAAAAAATTGTCGCGGGGTATGGGTGTATGTTTTGCATGGGGAAAAATTCAGTTTGCCATCACGGAACGCTTTTAATTTTTGTTTAGTGATAAATAAATGTATTTTTGAAAAGGTCGCGGTAGAGAAAACACGGACATAAATATTTGTTTTCGCGTCACGCTTGAATCCTCACATTATATTACTACATTGTTCTTGTGTATATCTAGACTGGAAGTGACTACTAAACAGCTGATTTCGCACAATAGCTTCAATATCATTTCAATTAAGGTTATGTTTACTGTTCTCGTTAATTTAAAAAATGTGAATTTTCTGAATTTTTGTTGTTAAATTATTTAATGTATATGAGATATACCAATTTTCGAATGCCAGAATCACAAATATTATATTTATTATTATACTTAGACAGTATAACTGTCAGAAGTTGTGTTATAAACTGATTAATTATTAAAGTCCCTTATATAGCCTAAGGTACTCAAATTCAGTCTGTGACAGTTGCAGTTAATTTTCAAGTTGTGTACCTACACATACGCGAAGTTTAATACGAAAATAATTTTCAAGATTTGCCCTTTCCTGCATGCATTTAAATTTTTATAAAAATAATTAAATAGTAATAGTGAAAAAATATAGTCAGGCATGCCAAAAGAAGTAGTCACTTCAATCGGCCAATCCCGCACTGCCTAAGTATTTTTTTATTTCAATTTTTTTTTACTGACCTAAGTTGTGTACTTTCATTTTAATTGTGATCGAAAACTGAACAAAACCTATGCACCCGATTTCAATAAAACTGGCAATTTTTTAATTTTTTTCTGAACTGGTTTTTTAACATTTTATTTGTACACATCGACATTATACTAAATTACATTTTGAACTTACAGAGGCGGCTGGTACATTAGCACTGTGGAATTGCAGCAACTCCCCCCCCAAAATTAACATTTTATACTTTTATACGCAATACAGGGCATTAAGTTTTTAAAATGATTAAGACAACTTTTTAAATGAAGTTGTTTAACTATACAGTTGTAACCTCAAGGAAAACACTGCATTCGATTGCCTTGCGGGTGTGGCCAGTGAAGAGACAAAGCAGCACTGCAAGTTCCGCAGTGCCTTTCATTATTTGTGCAGCGAAGTAGCCTAACTAAACTTGGCAATTTACTCCACAAACGAATTTCACAACTTTAACAGTTTAATGGCATTGTTAAGTGACCAACGAAGAGAACCTTGCATGTGTTTAGCGAAACCATTAAACTTCCAATAACAACGGCAGAACCAGAACTATGTTTTCAAGCTAAAAAATGTTTAAGGAATGCAACGAATCAGAAGTTAACAGGGGGGGCTGATTATGTCAGTATAAAAAGCATGATTTCATAAATAACAAACTTCAATGAAAACGCAAAAATAGAAAATTTATAACACGTTCTTACAATATTCTGTTTAAAGTGTTATTTGCACAGTAATGTAAATTGTATGGGTATTTGGGGGGAGGGGAGAATGAAGTTTTACAAACAAAATTCTACACAGTATCCCTTATTGAAAGAGTACCAGTCGTCACTTTTCATTTAATCAAAATAAGGACTTCTTCTGGAAAAATTAAAAACGATCCGCAGATAATTTCCAAATATTTCCACTATTACGCAAACTATTCTTTTGCTAATGGTTCCCAGTGATGTGTGAAACACAGACAGCCAAAATAAATTCATAATAATGGATAAAACAATTTTGATAAATTTGCAGATTTCCCAATTTTCTTCAATAACTGGGATTTTAATGAACCATACGTTTTATTTGTATTCTTAATTTTAATATACAGAGCGCTCCACGACAACGCTCGTAAATTTTGCGCCAATTTAACCGGTAAATGTAATATTTAGGGGAAATGTTACCAGACCAACTAAACTATAAATATTATGCTCTTTATCCAAAATTATGGCAGGTCTTGCAGTTCAGCCAATATTATTACAGAAAAGACAGCAATTACACTCGTCGTCGTTAAATCAAAAGTTGCAATCTTGAAACGGAAATGAATGGTAAAATATCTTACCGTACTTCGTTCGGGTTATACACAAGGTACTTTCTCCTTAAATTTCATAACAATCGATCAATGCGTTTGGCTAAAACGGCGTACACTTGTCACCGATAAATCAGTGGCCGCCATCTTGAAACGAAACGAATGGGGAAAAATCTTACATGTATGTCGTTTCAGGCTTTACGCATGGTAAATTCGTATAAAATTTCAAAACAATAGGTTTTGGCGTTTGGCAAAAACTTCGTTACAAACAAACGAACTCACAAACCAAAGGCCGAAGTTATAGCAGAAACCTTGCTTACTTTGGTCGGTTATCGTAAGACCAGATTTACATGCCAAATTTCATTTAAAAAAGCAAATAAAATAAAATTAAAATTAAAAAATATATAATCTCCAGCGAATTTTACGGTAACAAAAACTTGAACATAGGCATAGACTTAGGAATATATGAAGATAACTCAAATCGTTCTAATAAATTTGGAATAAAAAAAAGATTCGATGGTGGATTTGCGCTGCATCACACAAACAAGACAATATTTTACGAAGCTAATTTATTAATGACGAATAAACAATACCAATAAAAATACCTCTTTTTGGATAACGTGCTTAGAACAATTTCGAAAATATACTTAAAAGTCATTAGCCTAAATTTATAGGTTATGTGACCCTACTGATTGTTCCTATCCCTGCACGTCGTACAAGCCGTGACAAGCATTTCGAATACCAAACACATATTTTGTACACTATTTTTACACAAATATATTTATGATTTCTCCCGCCATCGTGCATTTATCTATTGTTATTACGGACATCATAAAATACGAAGTACAATTAAAATGTCAAAATACAGTTAGAGGTTGCATGCTTTTTCAATTAACTAGAAGACAGTTATCTATTAAAATTGCGTTTGCTATCACTATAAACAAGTGACAGGGGCAAACACTTCAAAAAGCAGGATTGCTTTCACCAAATGCCATCTGTACTCGCGGATAACTGTATGTAGCTTTTTCAAGGATAACTAAATCAACTAACATGTTTGTATCTATTAAAGAAAATGAAATACAAAAAGTACAAGAAGATTACATTCTTACATCAAATATCGTTTACAACGAGTTATTATAACTCCCTGTAAAAATTGCCTTTAAAAAAACAATTATCTGTATTGAAATATACATACTACAATGACTCGTAAATGTGTGATTATTATTCCAAACCGGTCGCTTTTCGATTTAATTTTTAAACATGTTTTCCCTTCCTTCCAAATACCGCCCTCACCCCAACGACTACTCTTATTTAAAAGGCTGTTTACTTAAAGCTTTTATAGTGCGAAATTTCGTACGGGCCCTCTGGTTTTAATTATTATTAAAAATCCCAAATATAACAACCACTTACGGATCCGCCCTGAGTGTTTCTCTTATTTTTTTACAAATATTAACGTAGGCCTAGGCACATTGTGGCATGTTTAGGCTTTAAGTTAGGCACATGAGAAAGGAGCTGATACTCTCAAAACGTCGTGTATTGCTTTATATATACACAAATGATGGCAAATATCATGGAATGGAATAACAAACCTCCATGCCAAATTTCAAAATAATAAGTGGATTAGTCTGGCCTGCAGCGGTGCATACAGTACGAAAAGTTGACCTGATTTCAATAACAAAGTAAATAAATGTTTATCATCTTCTTTACATAATGTTGAAAAAATAATATGGTTACCATTGTTTTTAAATAAAGCATTGATATTTCAACTGTATTTACACCTAACAATATTTGTCTGTTATTTATCGCATCTGTGATAAGCGAAAGATTCAAGGTCGTTCATGTTAAGTGAGTCATCAAATTTTCTGGTTTATTTCCACTTAAAATGAGATTGTTTTCTCTAAAGGTAAACGCAGGACAAAGCTGTCTTGCTGACGTAACGGCAGCGAATTTTCAGTTACCCTAATTTTGAAACACCATCATAAAATGTTTATACATTAGAATTTTAAACTTTTAAATTGCAATGAACATACGAAAATGAACCCTGACCGCCGTCAAATTGGACTTCTTAATTTCAACGGATTTTAAAAATTCAAAATGCTACGGTATGCAGTTTTCAGCACTGATTACGACGGTGGAATCGGATTTTCAAAAATATGTAAGACAAAAATGTTATGAATTTTGAAAACGAATTTTGCTGGTTAACAAACTTCTCCAATCTATTACCGTAATCGATTTTTGTGCCAAGTTTGAATTAGATCGGACCGAAAATGCGAACATGATAATGTTAAAACACACACACACACACACACACACCAATTTTAAATTTTAACGATCCATGAAGACGTTATCTAGAGTTATGAATAAGAAGATCGGTACTTATTTCAAGGTCCTGGGTCTCGGTCTTACCACGATGACTACTCCAATAGCTCATTTTTCCAGTCGAAAAACATAAGCTCTAATACAGAAAGGAAAAAATTTATTACAATATAGTGATGGGTACGTGGAGATAATGTTAAAAAAAACTGCTAATTTCATACTAAAATTGTTCTTTTAATAATATTTCCTCTAAGGGACATATCTCATTATCAAAGATATTTGTTAAATACTTGATGAAGCTTTAACCATATATCACGTTCAAATATTTGTCGAGGTTGTATCCAAGAAAACATATTACATTCGTCAATTTTTTTTAATCAGTTGGGTTATTAACTAGATATATTTTGGAGTTATGTTTACTCAAGTGCAGGATTTTTTTTTTTGTGTTTAACGTCCGACAATTGTGCACACTTGGGCTAATGCAGACGATGGGATGATTTATAGCGTATGAAAATGCCAAGCCCTGGCCGCGAATCGAACCCGGGTCCTCGGGGTGAAAGCCCAGTACGCTATCATGGATCGAATAATGTTGACTTGTTATACCGCTGTGGCGCTACCAAAGAAAAGACAGGAAAACGAGTTTCGGTCCGACCATGAGTACAAAGCAGAAAGATACGAGGTGTAAATGCCACTATTATTAAAGCAATGCATTTGGAAGATCGAGATTCAAATTGACGATTTTTAAGAATGTGTATTTTAAATCTCGGTTTTTGTAAGCATTAGTGTGGATATTCCACAAACACTTATCTTTTTTATATTGTAGAATTAAGGTTTTTACTGCTTTAACAGTCCATGATAACTTCGCCATCGTTTTAAATTATATGCAACGAAATGAACTGAAGGAATAATGTCACACGAACAGAAAATGACATTTTGAGCTTATACCAACTAATTTCGAAAATCTGTCACTGACAGAAGGTGCATACTAGCTGCACCTATTGAGAGGATTTAGACGTCCCTCGCAGTACCCGAGTCTAACACACACTTACACTTACGACTTCAACACTTTACACTCACACTTACATTTACATTTAGGGAGGCGATAATAGCCTCAATGTGCTTTTTGCCTTAAAATAACAGGAACAAAAATCAAATATTCATCAGAGTTTGATAAAATGGTTTAGTTCATCACAGAACCGTCAAACTTATTTCATCAGAGATCTTTCAAAGAAACTTGACGTTTCTGATATAGTGTAATATTCCTCTAAGGTAATGAATAAAGTTTTAATAATCTTGGACAGTGTTATGCTTTGTAGGTTAGCTTTATAAAATTAACATTTCGAACGTAATTGAATACTTAAGCAGACGGAAATTGTGGTTTTTGCCTACAAAATAGGACTTATTTTTTTAAATTCTATTTATTTTTTTAATTTATACTTTATACCAGTTAAAGTATATACTTTAATGTCCATACTTTATACCAGTTAAACTAATGACGATAACGGTACGGATAACGGCAGTAACTGCGTCTCAGAACCGACGATCTTTACTTGCGCAGTTCATTACACCGGTGTATTAGCCACATGGACCCACCCTAGGCTATATTACAATCTAGTAATCGAAAATATCACTATAGCCTACTATAACAAATCTATTTCTGACTTGAAAAATAAGAAATTTCCAAACACAAAGCTGAAAATTAAACTAACTAAACGATTCCGATTAAAAAAATGTAAAATTATTTTTTTTAATGATCTCTTTGGTAAAAAAAAACTTTATATATAAAAAGATTTTTTTTTTTATTTATTTTAAGGCGAAAAACACATCGATCGCCTCCCTAAATGTAAGTGTGAGAATAAAGTGTTAAAGTCGTAAGTATGTTGCAAGTGTGTGTTAGACTCGGGTACAGCGAGTGACGTTTAAATCCTCTCAAACAGGTGCAGCTAGTCCGCACCCCTGCGGGGTAAAAGAATTTTAATAAAATCGGCTGTGGTTAAATTCGATTCAATTACGCGTAATACCCTACTGAACAAATCGGCCTGCCCCTAAATCCATTTCGGAAACTAAAAAAATTAGCCTAATTTCTCTAAATCACTAGTCAGATTTTATTAAAACTTTAGCTACCGTTTCACACATCAATCAGCGTACAAAATTTTAAATTAAAATAAAACCAGTTAAGGAGTAATTTTAAAGAACAAAAAACCATAAACCCCGATCACCGTCCCAATTGCTTACGAATCGGAAATGTTTAAATAATTCCGTGTAAGAATATTGTGCAGTCATTTTATTCACCGTACGAATAATTAATTAATCCTGCATGGCCCACGTCCTACGCTGCCCGATTCAATCACGGACAGGAAGTGAACAATGGCCGACGCCTAGAAGCCACCATAAAGACACCGGAAGTGGGCATCACGGTCACGTGACAGCGGATTGATGAATCGTCCTTCATTACCTTGGTTACACGAAGGAGAAACGATGCCTAAAATCTGGCCGTTTAATTTTTCACCATACGGATAAAACATGTGGTAATCGTAAAAAAATGATACGATACTTTTATGCTTTTACGATACTTCAACACGTACGTCATTTGATACTTTTATGGATAGCCTATAGGACGTTTGCAGATCCTTTGAGTAAAAAAGTGGTTTTGCTTGGATCCCTGCCCGTCTGCGTTTCTGTGCACTTCGTTAGATACTAAACTTTCAATTTCAACGAAATTTGGCCTTCGACAACACTTGCTTTTATTTCAAACTAAGGCAGTCTTTACTACTAATAAGACTGTTTAATGTTACAATATACCCTAATTACCGAACACACTGTTAATTTAAACACATTAATTACAACAAGCGCTTCAACAGTTTGTATTTCCAAAGACACAAATATTCCAATATTAACAAACTATTAAAACAAAATAACGATGTATTTATTATTAATATTGAACGTAAACAACAATACACATAACCTCTCAGTTAAAATTACTCGTAATAAACAATATCAAGAAACATAACCTCAGTTGACATTAATAACAATGTAATAAACATAAACTAGTTAAGATTGTTTATAGTAAACAATCGCAATAAACATAACCTCAGTTTAAATTACTCTTAATAAACAATATCAAGACACATAACCTCAGTTGACATTAATAACAATGTAATAAACATAAAATAGTTAAGATTGTTTATAGTAAACAATCGCAATAAACATTTTTTTTTTTTTTTTTTTTTTTTTTTATTTATAATAATAATTTATTATTACTATACAATTGTCACTAGTCACTAGATGACTAACCTACAATATTATTCTAAAATAAATTAATCACAACTGAGAACTCCCAACAGAGGTCCCAGTATTTACACTAAACCAGTTCAAACGGTTGCTGTCTTTTTAGCCTTCTCTCTAAATGAGTGTTTTCCAGGAGCTGCAGAATATCAGTGCTGATGTGTGAGTGGAGTCTCTCCTCGTGCTTTGCTGCCAGTCTCTTAGCTTCTTCTCTGATTGTTGGAATTTTTAAGTCCCTGTGAAGGTCGTCACATGATAATACCATGGGGCGTCAACAATGTTCCTTAAAACTTTATTTTGGAAGACTTGGATTTTTTTGATTTGGGTTTTAGCTGCACAACCCCAAAGCTGGATCCCATAGGACCATACGGGCTTAAGTATTTGTTTGTATAATACAAGTTTATTGTGTACTGACAGTTGTGATTTCCTACCAATCAGCCAGTACATTTTTTTATACTTTATGTCAAGTTCTGTCCTTTTCTTTTTTATGTGCTCTGCCCATCGCAGCTTCACATCTAAGTTCATTCCAAGATACTTTGCAGTGTTATTGAATGGAATATTTGTGCTATTAATTACTATCGGAACATACTTATCCTTTTTATAAGTAAAGTCAACATGCACCGATTTACCCTCATTAATTTTAACTCGCCACTTTTGGTCCAGGTAACGAACTCATCGCATGCTTGTTGCAGTTTTACAGCTGCTACTTTACTACTGTCTTCCACACCCAAGAAAACTGTGTCATCAGCAAATGTGCCGATTGACACACAATCCGGCTGCGGGATATCAGCTGTGTAGAGAAGATAAAGCAAGGGTCCCAGAACACTGCCCTGAGGTACACCCGCCTTAATCTCTCTCATGCTAGAGAATGTTCCTCCTGCCTAACCCAAAACATTCTGCCAATTATGTAGGACTTCAAAATTTCAGAATATGTTTTTGGCAATATTTTTCCAGCTTAGAGATTAGCCCTTCGTGCCAGACCTTATCAAAGGCCTGGGCAACGTCTAAGAACACAGCGGAGCAAATTTTCTTTTCTTCATATGCTTTCTCAATAATGTTGGTTATTCTGTGCACTTGGTCAATAGTTGAGTACTTATCCCTAAACCCAAACTGATGGGTAGGTATGAGATTGTTTATCTCTATAACTGGTTTGAGTCTTTTAAGTAACAGTTTTTCAAATACCTTTGAAACTATTGGAAGTAGTGAGATTGGTCTATATGATGTAGGTTCATTAGGTGGCTTGCCGGGCTTCGGGATCATAATTACCTCGGCCATTTTCCAGATGTCTGGTACATGCTTCAACCGGAAAGCTGCATTTATAAGGTTAGTAAGTTTTATAATGGCTGTCCTTGGTAACTGTTTCAGTACTACTCCAGTTATTAAATCGTAACCAGGGGCTTTTTTGAATTTATGTTAAATTTAATTTCCTAGCCACTTCCTCTTTAGTTACAAGATCTATTTTATGTTCATTATTTTGTTGTGAAAGTACATTATAGTCAAGATTAATTCTATTTGTTATATTTTCTTGTTGAGATTGAAAGTTTATATTAGGTTGGAATACTTGTTCTAAATATGTAGCGAATATATCTGCTTTCCCTTGTTTATCCTTCGCCCAGGTTCCATCTGCAGACCTAATTGGGGACTATGTATGCAAGGTCGTTTAAATTTTTAATGGCTCTCCAGAGCGAATAGTCCGTTTCCTTAGTATGCGTTACATTACTTAGGTATTTATTTATGGACTCGTTTTTAAATTGCAAGATTTCCTTCTTAACCTTTGAGCAACATTATTTAACCTATTTTTGTCTTCAGGCGAGCGTGTATGTTGCCATCTTTTCCTTAATTTCCTTTTAACAGCTACTAACTCCGTAATTTCTTTAGGATAACTGATACCAGCCATACATCTTCTGACATCCGGGGTATTTGCCCAGGCTGCTTGCTGAATATCCTTTTCAAATTTGGCAGCTTCTTGATCCAACTGTCCATTGGTCTTGAGCGGTACCTTTAAACAGATGTGTGTATTCAGTGCTTCTTGGAAGCCCTCCCAATCTGTGTTCTTGTTAACCAGTGTGGGACCCCTTTCAGTTTTAATGATATTTTCGCTAAGTGTTAGAATTATTGGTGAATGATCTGACTCCAGGTCAAAGTTTTCATCAATTGTTATATAATTGTGTGATATCTTCCTACAAATAAAGAAGTCTAGCAGATCTGGGATCCTCTTCAGGTCAGCAGGCCAGTATGTTGGTTTCCTGAAGACTGATAACTGCAACCCAGCGCTGAAGCGGCTTCATGCAACTCTTTGCCTTTAGCTGTTGTAAGCCTGGAACCCCACACTGTATTTTTGGCATTAAAATCACCACCAATTAAAAATCTATCTCCTAATCTCTTTAAAACATTAAGATAGCTGTCTTTTTTTGCTTATGTTTTGGTGGGCAGTAGATTGCAGCTATCATTATATTTCCTCTTCTAGTTTTGATTGTTATCGCCGTGACTTGGTTTTCTTCAGTTTCTATTTTAAATTCCTCATAATGAGAAATATTAGCTTTGATTATTATTCCACTACCTCCTCTAGCGGCATTCGCTGGGTGTACGCTATGATAGAAATTATAGTTTCTAAATTTAATACAAGATTCCGTTGTTAAATGAGTCTCAGAAATAAGACATATATCAATTTGTTGAAGATCTAGGAATGCTGTTAATTCTGTTTTTTTCTGTATGATTCCATTTGCATTCCAAACTGCGATACGAAGATCTTTATTTACCACTTTTCTTCCTTACGACGGGTGGTATAATACTTTCGAGCTTACTTAACCTTTCTTTGAAGGATTCCAGTATCTTCTCCTGTTTATCTAACCTAGAAATTATCTTTAATAACAGTTCATCTGTATTGTGTTCTTTAACTTGTGGTCCTTCATTACCAGCAACAATTCGTGCGTATGATGTTCCCTTACTAACTTCCGGATTTGTTTTGTGAGGTTTTCGTCCAGCTTTATCATTGGATTTTTCTTGTACTAGTCTGTTTCTCCTTTCTTGGAATGTTTTAGCTACCAAACATCCTCTATAGTTGGCAGGGTGTTCTTCGTGGCAGTTAGCACATTTGGGTTTTGTGTCTCTTCTTTTGTGCATTCCTGCGTTAAATGATTGCCTGCACACTTTACACACTTTGGTTCTCTGTTACAGAATCTCTGTGTATGACCATACAACTGGCAGCGTTTACACTGAGCTATGTAGTTTGATCTTCTTAATGGCTCAATTTTGACTGTCATCTCAAGAATATCCTTGATCCTGTATATGGCTTGTATATCTTCTTTGTGGTCAAAAGACAACATAAACAGCGGTAAAGGCACTTTGACGATTTCAAATGTTCCTTCACCTGTTTTAACTCTTTCCTTTTTCATTATGTTGACAGCATCTACACATGCAAGCTTTCGTTCTTTTTAGCTCTTTAATGATTTTCTGAGAATCGGTAGAAGGAGGCAGTCCTCTTGCCATGACTCTTATATTTCGAGTCTGCTTGTCCTCATACGAATGCCATTGCATGCTGTGTTCGTGAAGACAATCTATTGTTAACTTAAATGCTGCTCTATCCTCAACATTAATCTTTACTTGATCGTTGTTAAGGGAAATGGCTTTGAATTTGATTTCTTTTGCCTTTAGGATGGTATACAACCTATCATAATTCTTTACACTGCTGATAACTACCGGTGGAGGTTTTGGCTCTTTTCTTACATTTGACTGAGAACAATTTTGTTGGTTGTTACTCTCAAGTTGCTCAGAGAACAATTGGGTGACTCACTCGCTTTTCTTTTTTACGATTTTTCTTTTCCTCCTTTTATTTGTTATCCAACCAACTTCTTCAGCTAGCACATCTTCATCTGTCTCATAATTAATTGGCTCTGTATTGTTCCTCTGTTTGGGTTACCAGCATCAATTTTATTTGAAACATCTTCCGTTTGATTGCTAAATCTTTCTTCACGACTGAATACTTCAGTTGGTTTGCAGATTTTAATAGTTTTTCTTTCTTAAGTATATCATTTTCTGTTTTTAACTGCATTACTTCTTGCCTTAACTGTTTTATGACAATCTCAATGTCTTCAAGTTTTTTGCGCATATCTTTGTTTTCTTCTAACAGGATAGCATTAGATTCCTTGTATATACTTCCAGATGAATTTGGAGATCTATTTATTAGTGAACTTCTCTTAAAAAGGATTGTCTTCAAGCAATAGATGGTCCCCCCAGAATCCTCGGGACCGACCTCCTTAGAGGGTGGATTTTCCAGAATAGCTGGTCTGCCACCTGGGGTATTACATTCCGCGTGTTTGTCCATTGCTCATGCGCAATAAACATAACCTCAGTTTAAATTACTCTTAATAAACAATATCAAGACACGTAACCTCAGTTGACATTAATAACAATGTAATAAACATAAAATAGTTAAGATTGTTTATAGTAAACAATCGCAATAAACATAACCTCAGTTTAAATTACTCTTAATAAACAATATCAAGACACATAACCTCAGTTGACATTAATAACAATTTAATAACAATGTACTAAACATAAGCTCAGTTAAGATTATTCATTGTAAACAATGGCAATAAACATAACCTCAGTTAAAATTATTCATAATAAGCAATGGCAATAAACATAATTGTCTCTTTAACTCTTTTTCTTGAAGTTGCGATACTTCCACTTTAAGGAAGTCAACTAGGATCTTTTACACATTTTATTTAATTTCTTTGTCTCGGGAGGGGCGGTCGCCCTTCGCCCCCCCCCCTGGAGGATTAAAATCCGTCCTTGGGTGTCTGGCTACAGATTCGTAAAAACTCCATACACATCAACCATATCTAGCCAAACCCATTGACGCCTTAAACGTGCAAACAGAATCGATTGTTCACAAGACTGTCCTAATTAAAACATCGGGCGCCGGTACAATACGTTGGGAAGCCGGCCATGTAGGTTGGGTCAGCGTGTGCACTGCCAGGGAACCCAGACAACGGGCAACGCTTCAAGTATGCGTTGCATTCTTATAGCGCGTTCAACTTTTCTGGGTGTCGCCAAAACGCCGCGACTGTAGCGTATAAACGTTAACTCGCTAAAGGTCAGCCTGCTAATAGCAATACATCACACTATATGACTTTTAGTTCAGGTTAGCTGTGGTGAAATTTTGAAAGTTTTACTAAATCAAATTGTATTACACACACACACACACACACACACACACACACACACACACACACACACACACACACACACACACACACACACACACACACACACACACACACACACACACACACACACACACACACACACACACACAAACCAAATATTTGTATTATATACACATATATACATATATATATATATATATATATATATATATATATATAACACACGAAAAACACATTGAGGTTATTATCGCTTAAGTGTGCTACTAAAGAAACACAAAAAACGAAAAGAACGATAAAACTTAACACTACAAACAAACTAGATAACATTTTCCAACAAGAATAAATAATTTAAAATCAAAACAATATTATGGTGGACTCTAAAGTGATCCTAATCAAAGAAAAAAAAAAATGAAGCAAGTTAAAATTACGTAAAACTAGTAAACAAGTTTCGCGTGTCGTGTGTCTTGAGTAGTTGTGAAAAAGAGCAGTATGAGCTGGAGATACGGAGAGATTGTTAAGCTATCAGCTGTCTCCGCCACGGAGGATGACAGATAGGGGTTAACGGAAAGGGTAAAGTTTATTGCAGTAACAGCCGTCTCGAATCTACGACCTTGAGGTGCACAGTTCTCAAGGTCAGTTTTCTGGCGGTGGTCAGGATTTAATTTCGTATTGTCCATTTATTTGGACTATTTATTATAATTTATGCACAACTTGACGGTGATCATTAAAAGAGTTCAATAATTCTTGATATTAATTTTCTAACAATCAGCGAGACAGTTGCGTGCACCGATTACTTTCTCCAATAGATCATCCGCGCGCGCAGTAACTTTACACGATCAATTCTCACTTTACAACAGAACAATTCCATGTACGAAGTGCAACGTAGTTCCTTGAGTGTTGCGTTTAAACAAGCACTAACTTTCTTCACTTCCTGTTTCCGGTATTATCTGAATGCAACAACATCACTTCCTCTGTAGCACTTCCGGGTTGACAGAGAGGCGTCAACGACAAACCGAGAGACCCACGGAAAGTTGGGAAACGAAAACACTGCGGTGAAAAAGAAACCAATTTTAGATGTAGCCTAAATAAACGATATTATCTCTACAATTTTTAAACAAACGTTTTTATAGGATTTCCGTTGGGTATTTGAACAGCCATTGTGATAAGACAAAATACACGTATACTTACATAAATATACGAGCCTGTAATTTATAAATTAAAAACCATAAGGTCCTGATGCAACAGGAATATTCCTTACCACAGCTGATCCTTTAATAATACAACTTTAACTGGGGTTACTTTTTATCGCCACCACTCTCTTATTTGGGAAGCCATGAAGAAACAAGGACGAATTTGAAGGGGACGAAGGGACGATCGCCCCTCCCGAGACAAAAGAAATTAAATAAAAAGTATAAAAGATCCAATTTGATTTCCTTAAAGTGGAAGTATCACAGCTTCGAGGCAAAGAGTCAAAGAGACATCTGAGGGTTCCGAAACCCGTCACATTATCCCGATCTCAACTTTGTGTGTACATGCAGTTTTGTACATATAAACAAATGTATGTTTGTGCACTTTGAAATGCTTGCACTGAGGGTGAGAACGGAGAAAATCAGATATTTTATGTTGGTTCTCTCTTCTCTTCGGCGTTAACTGCAACAACATAATGACCTTCCCGACTCTAAAATTGATCAAAACTTGGTTGAGATACTGTTGTGGCGCTTAACTGAGAAAATGGACAGTTATGCCTAAATGGAGCCAGTTTTGCAAAAGTTTTAAAAATTAGGAATCTAAGAAAATTAATGATTTTTTGTGGTCTAAACTAGAGTAAATTTGCGCCTAAAATAAGTAAATACACTTATTTTATATGCGTTTTAAGCCTCAAAGCAACTTAATTGAGGTATTATTTCAAAAATTGTCATTCCCTAAGCGGCCCTCTTTTAAACTGAATCATCCAACTAATCGACCCCATCCACGAAATTGCATTAATCCGTCATTGTGAAGAAAGCGGGAATTTTAATATTACTCTGAACTTAGGGCACCAGGAGTATAGTCACATCGCACGCACTACAGACCTCTGGAGTTGTAAATAAAATT
The DNA here is from genome assembly GCA_022606455.1 of Callitettix versicolor. Taxonomy (NCBI): domain Eukaryota; kingdom Metazoa; phylum Arthropoda; class Insecta; order Hemiptera; family Cercopidae; genus Callitettix; species Callitettix versicolor. The sequence goes on from CM040186.1 coordinate 36,186,814, forward strand.
TAAAATGGAACGGTTACACGCTCTGTAGGTCTATAGTGTTGGCTAACCGACAGTACTTGCAACACAGTAGCTAGTGCTACTAGAATTTAATTGAAATTTCGTTTCAATAACTTACGTTTACTCATTTAACACAATTATAAATCGGACTGAACATAAATCTTGATAATGCTGTTGTAAAATTACAGACGTCTGTTAAATAATTATTTCAATAAAGTTGCTGAAATCTATTACACACTCTACAGATAGCTTACTGTATAAAATTTTAACGGATCCTAAAAAGTGATCAAAAGTTCGAAATCGGCACTCATTACAAGGTTCCTGGTCAATGTGTAACTACTCGTACGTAGACTGTTCCAATGGGAAGTTGCTATTATAACAGGAATAAATACCTAGTAACGTACACAGTAACACAATAACAGCAACGTATAAGTATTATAAATTTGCGATAGAAAAATAAGACGAAGAACTAAAATAACGTAATTAAAGGTTTAACGTTATGTTCATCATGACCTAGACTGCCAGATTGCAAGGAACAAAATGAGCACTTTTTTTAAAAGGAATTCACCACAATTTCAGTTTTTATCAAACGATGATCAAATTTGGCAGAAACAATAACAAATTTCTATGCTGTAACATACTTGAACGGCATTGTTGTGAAGTAAAAGCTGACAAAGTTATGAACCTTCAAAGTAGCTAGAAGTAGAAAAACTGCGTGAACATCGTGTTTTTCGGTAAACGTATTGCAATATAAAATCGACTTTTGAAAATATATTAACTGAACTAACACAGATATACAGACAAAGAACACGCTTTAATTTGGTGTATCTGAAATTTCTGGACAATAAGCGATTGGAACGTTATAACGTCTTAAAGTCAGGTGTTTTCTTTCGTGGACCAGGCAAATGAGTATTAAATAGGCCTAATTAGTGTATACAAACAAAACGTTTTTTTTAATTTCTTGACGAAAGAAAAATTGCAGCTGTTATTGTCTGTGCAGACCTACAACGTGCACTGCATACTATACTAGAGGCGGTACTACGGCTAACTGTACCGCAATGTGCTTGTGTACAGTTACACGAGAACTTTAAACTTACTATTGTACCAGTAATGTTAATACGTTCTGAGCTAACGGATATGTCTGTGTCCTGCGTACAGGAAGTACGTCATTCGTATATGTATAGCTAACTATAGGCCTACTATCGAATCGAAATATTATTTATTTAACAAAATGTATGAATCATTGTACAATAGTTATAGCGCAGGTTTATGAGGACCTAGAATGTATGAGCAGAAAATTAATAGAGGAATATTTGGGAGACTTGAGGTAAAACTTAACAAAACTCTGTTTTGCCCTCCACTTAACAATGCCCTCCACATGCGCATTGGAGGGCAGAGCACGAATCTTCTACTGGAACACGACACAAAAATCAAAGGGTGTACAACTCACAAGTATTTGTGACTCACTAGTGATGGACTCTTAGACACAGCGTTAAAAGAACGAAACACCTTGGGAAGAAGAGCATCATACGAGATCAATAGATGTAGAAAATAGATAAACATAGAATATACAATAGAATTATTAAAAGTAGAACCTCATACGGACGCAAAGCATAGCCATTGAAATAAAACAGAAAACTGTCGAAGTAGCATCATATGGGATCAACAGATATCGAAAATAAATAAACAAAGAATATTTGAAACAGAAAAAGATCCTCTTTCATCAAGACAATGCACGGGTATAATTGTGCAGTTTTGATGGCCAAAACTTTTGAATTGAAGTTCGAATTATTACAAGATCCACCGTATTCACCGTATTTGCCTTGGAAATAAAATGGCTCCGCGGAAAACGGTTCGCGTCTAACGAGGAGGTTATCGCCCAAACAGAGCCTATTTGGAGGAACGCTTGGGTAAGTGTATAGTTATGTTGAAAAATTTTAAAAATCTTTCTCCGATGACGTATTGAACAACCTTTGTAACATAAAGCACACTTTTCTCCTAAGACTTAGAACAGACATTTTGAATCGGTTGAACTGATTAGGGTTGGAACAGAGTTCGAATTAAATTACGAGATACAAGATTGCGAAGAGCGCTAAAAGAAACACACAGATCCATACAACAATATATTTACGAAAACCTGGTTACAGCATCGTGATCAGCATTGAAAACTGCAAAAATCGGCATTTTTAAGTTTTAGAAATCGGTTAAAATAAATAAATTTAATTTGACGACGGTCAAGCTTCACTTTTGTATACTTTCAATTGAGTTTGAAAGTTCAACAATACACATAGTCTACTGTTTGAAGGCTGTGAAGTCAATCAGAATTGGCACTCATTTCAAGATCTTGTGTTAGGGTGATGGCTTCTCCAACAACCAATTTTTTAATAAAAAATCACAGAAAATCTAAACTTCTTACCAAACAGTATTTCAAAAATCACTTTTAAAATCAACATTTACGTGTTTCATAGAAAATATGAAAAGGACTCGGTCAGGTTTCACCCAATGGTTCTTTTAATTCATTTCTGTACGTTAAGCGAGACAGCTGCGTGCACGGTTATTTGTCTCATCCCAAGGAACAAATCGTCCGAAACACTCTGTCATTCAATCAATGTTTTGTAGAATTCACTTTCAAAACGTCAGCGTGCAACAATTTGTCTTGCAAGATACATCTTGGCTTGAAACTGTATTTCATTTTCAACTGATGCAGTTTGCGCAATCATTGTATCGAATATCTGTCGGCGCAGTGAACACGGTCGTTGACCCGGCTATCAGCTGACATGGTTACACTCGTGGACACAGGAGTAATTACTTTCGAAGCAGTGAAAGTTTTATAACATAACGAGGCAAGTTACCCAGAGTGTACAACTGTGAAAGCCGGGTTTAGGCGGTGTACTAACAGTGAACACGGTTATTAGACGCAAAGATATGCGTTTACTTTCTTCGCGTTGAATAAGACACGTGTAGTCGTGTGAATACAGCTGGAACAAGAAGCCATTAAGCTGGATTAAGCGGTCATCACGGTGAACCCCAGACCCAGAGTGGCATTAGGCGCTTTGCCGCACTCTACTTCTACGTAAATCGCCGTTTAATTTCCAAGAATATTAAAAGCTTAACTTGACAGTCATTATTTATCAATATTCAGTACAAGTACTTCTGTACTCTTTAAAAAGACATCAATTAAAAACGCAATGTAAAACAAAACAAAAATCATAGAAAAAATGTGAACCTGAATTAAGAGACTGATTGATAAAAAAACACGCACACATGCGCGCATGCGCAAGTAATACATCACTCTGCGTGTACCACCAATAAATAAACCCGCTATTCTTCGCGGTGACTCTCAGCTATCAATGAAACACTAACACACTTATTATCTAATAAACGTCCGATGATCTTACAAGTTTCACAAATTATCAGACCTAATGAAGTTTACACTATTAAGACTGGGCACGTACCTTGAAACCTTTCCTTTGTTGTTGTCGGCAACAGACGCACGCCGCCAGACAGACGACACTGGCCACCAGCAACGCGAAGCCCAGCAGAGGTGCTGCCACAGGTGCGCTGTCCGTCAGATCTGCAACAAAACATGTTGTTAGAAGAAATAATAGCAATCCATAAAAAATGCGAAAACATTCAACTAGGCCGGGCTTGCACCAAATCTGAAGCGGAGTTGCGCTAAGCTGAGCCGAGCCTAGCGGAGCGGAATTAAAATGACGGCAACCGGAAGTGGTTCAGTCAGTTTAAGGCCGGGTGGCCAAGAATACGGAGCGGAATTTTGTTGAGCGGAGCCCAATGAAGATGAACGGCAACCGGAAACGGCGTTCAGTCAGTTTAAAGAACAAGTTTGTATCTTTCTAATCAAAATATTTTAGTCGTACTGTAACGGATTCCAGGAACTACTCTACGTAACGAGAAATAATAATTTATAGGCGTGGTCAGCGTGGTGGAGGAAGCTGAGTCAGTTTCAAAACCGAATTAGAGTCGAAGCTACATGATCAGCAACTCTACGCTTTCAGTGGTAGGACTTACATTAAAAATATGTTTAGTTTTGAATGCATGGTTTGCTGCGCTCAGCGCCACTCAGCTTCGCATTTGGTGGCCAACCGGCCTAAAGAACGTGTTTGTATCTTTTTAAACCTGAACATTTAGGCTTACTGTAACTGATTGCACTATTATGTTTAAAAACCGCAACCTGAGCAACAATAACCTAAGTAACGAGAAATAGTTAAGTTCGGAGGCATGGTCAGCTTGGTGGGGAAAGCACAGTCAGCTTCAAAACCGAAGTAGACTTAGTCGAAGCTACGCGGACGGAGCCCTGCGACACCGCTTAGCTCCGTTATACTTTCAGTGGCCGTACTTACATTAAAAACAATAGATTAGGTTTTGAATGCGTAGTCCGCTGCGCCAGCTCAACTCCGCTCCGAATTTGGTAACCACCCAGCCTAAAGAGCTTGTTAAAATCCCTGTTCGTCACCTGGTAATTTTGTTGATTTATTTCCTAACCATTTTTATAGAGTTGACATAGGTATATATAAACAAAAATACAATTTCAATATCTAGAAGTACATGTTATCCATTTTACCCATCTACAGTTATACAATAAACTAATTATTACAAACTGCTCCACAAACATAAAGAAATCATTTCTGCACAAGAAAACAACAATAAACCTTATTTTTATTAAAGCACTTTGTCACCTGAAGGAGTTTTACGAAGATTTTTTAACTACCCCCAAAATCCACAAGTAATAAATAGGTAAAGTTGGCGTCTACTCAAAAAGTATCTTTTTTTATGTGTTCCGAGTTTCTTTTTTCTAGATTATTTCTAGATATTTAGAGGTTACGGGGTTTGATAGCTGCGAACAAATTAGCACTTCGGGAGGATTTCAGCACTCCCGTTGACTAGCTAATTCTTCTGGAGGTCCTGGAAGCAAAACACCCTCTGCCTCCTGCTGGCAAGAACCTCACCACGGATTGTGTAACGTTCATTCACTACACCCATCTCGCATAACGTACCCTGTTCAGATGCACCCTCAACTCATAGTACCCCGTAATGAGCCTGAAAGTTTTTCCTGAGGTGCCCTCTAACCGGAATCCCTACTGGAGGAAATGCCCACTAAAGTTTTCCAATTGTTCCTGGTGTTGCTTGTAGAACCAGGCACAGAGAAACACCTACTACCAGCTCTGATGCAGATCCCAGTCCAGCCAGCCTGTCCGCCTCCTCAAAACTCAAATTTTCGTAGGATGACCCGTTAAAAATTTCAACCCAAACAGAGATTGCACTGATCCTGATTTGTTGAACATGTCTAGAAAGATAATTAATACTGTATGTGTAAAAGCAGATTTCAAAGAAATGGTGGTGCCTAAGGAAAGAAATTTATGAATTTTAAGGGCGTACCGAAATTTTCTTTTATGTAACTTTATTATAATTTGCTTTTAGAAATTCGCTTCCAAAACGCTGATTTTAAACAAACAGATAAAACAAAAAAACGGTATACATAACTTACTTAAGTACCATCCGAATTAAACATACCAGCTGTTCACAAGCTGTGTTTGTTTTCTAATTCAGGTTAATTAGGAAACACGCCAATCATTTTTCAAAATGTTTACAGTGGCATTATGAAATGTACAACGGTTCATTTAAAGTATGGTTAAAGTAAATGCTACCTACTAACCATTGAATATAAACATACTAGAACGATAACGCTTATTAGAGCAATGTTAGCTCTCGCTGCTGGTGGCATCTTGTGTCAAAGTGTTCAACTACAGTTAAATAGATATTTTCTTCTATTAACTTATTTAACTTCTATTTTCTCAAACGTCTTCCTGCTATTCTTGCAGCTTGCAGCGTCCGCAGCGGCAGATAAGTAGTCCAATTACTTGAATTTTAGGCTCTGGTATCGAGTACGTTTTTATAATGGTGGCTGTACTTCTAGTACATTTACATTCAATGCTGCTACCCTTTGCGGGCCTCGTGATTCCTGAGATCAGCATTTTGCATCAAGTGACCTTCAAACGTTATTGTTGTTATGTAATTTTCATTAGAAAATGAACAATTGCAGCGGTCATCATATGAGACCAATACACATAAACCTGAAATTAGCGCTGACCGTTATCCCTGGATCACTTTTCGAGGGGTTGTTAAAATTTACAACCTTTGTGTTCGCGACTTCCGTCAAATGATTCAAACATGACTTGCCACATGAAATTCGTCCAACAGTTTCAAAATAGCGGCCATTCTACATCTCAAAAAATATAACTTTTAAAGACCTTATTTCTCTATCACAATCAGCATTAAAATCGGCATAGTTCAAATTATATTAGTGATATAGATTTTCAAATGATTGCAACATAAAATTGTTAGGAATTCGCTTTAGTCACATTCAGCGAGACAGCTGCGTGCAGCAATTATTTTGTGTAGATTTCAAGTGATCAATATTTCTTGGTTCTTTATATTAAGACAACGCTTATGTAACCTGTTTAACGTCAAAACAAAACAAAATGTCAAAATAGTGAAATTGTGAAAACAGTAAAATTGTCATAACAATAATAATGTGGCACTAAGCTATTACGCAAACTGTTAATAAGAAGTCTCCCCCACACAAAATCATTTATGTAATGTTTGACTTAATTTTTGCACTCTTTCCCGCCAACTAAACCCTCCCCTAATTTTACTAAAACATCCTTGTGTCACACAACAAACTATCGATGTACTATTTATTGACATCGATGTTTTTCAATCGATGTCTATCCCAAAAATAGCCTTTGCCTTAAATATACTGTACACTCTTTTATAAACGAATTTCATTTTAAACGATGCAAATTCGCTAAGAAAGTTTGTTTGGAAAGCGTGTTTGATATCAGCGGACAAAATCCAAGTAGTTGGACTATCTACCGCTACGAACACTGTAAACTGCAAGAGCAGGGGAAGACGTTTAAAAAAATAGACAGTACTATTCTATTTAACTGTAGTTTAACATCTGCCGCAAGATGCCACCAGCAGAGAACGCTCTCATTCTCTCATTAGGGTATCATTTTAGTCACTAAATTTAAACCTACTAGAAGTACAGCCACCATTTAAAAAGCTTGGATAACAGCGGCCAAAGTGCAAATAATTGGACTATCTGCCGCTACGAACGCTGCAAGTTGCAAGACCAGGAGGAGACATTTGAGAAAGTAGTAGTTAAATACAGTATCTTTAACTGTAACTGAACACTTAATCGCAAGATGCCACCAGCAGCGAACGCTCACACTTTCGTAAGTGTTATCATTCTAGTAAGTTTATATAGGAAGGCTTACATTGTTAATAGGAACGTACACATTGTTGGACAATCGAAGATCACGTGACCTGACCAAACATTGAAAGGCTTCTACTAACTTTAGATGACCTTAGCTGAACGTGATTGCAACGTCATAAATAGTTTTGCGAAATGTAAGCAACATTTAATATAATGTAAAAAATATTATTGCTAAGGGTAGTTATCACCCTTAAACGTAACTGATCCATGCTTAAACGTAAATATGCTTTCTTTACTTGTCCTGGTTAGCTTCTAAGAAGAAGTTGCCCAAGTAATATTACGTTGTAATAAAGTATAGGCTCTAAGTGGTTGTTACTTTTTTAATAATCGCAACTGTCTTAACAACTTAGAAAGTTTAAAATGCTAACACGCAGATCTTAACTGCATTACTAATTAAATGTATTAATAATTATAACTGTAAATTAGTTGTAAATAATGAAATATTTAAGTGTTTAACGAGGTATACACACAACTAAAATGATTACTGTAATTAACTGTATTTTAATTAATAATAAGTTAAATAATTATGTTGTACAAGCTTAGAAAGGTCGAAGTCGCAGCGGGCTCTGCCCCCTATTAAACATTTACAATTTTTAACGACCGTTCAAAATGTAATCTGGAGAAGATCCGACACTCATTTCAAGGCCCCGGGTCTGGATCTTACCATGACAGCCGCTCCAATAGCTCATTAGGAAATGTAGGAAGGTGGCCTACACCTTCCTTAAAATGTTTTTTATAAGACCCACAAGTACGCAAAACTTTTCTTTATAGTATGGAGTATAGTAGCAGGAAGGTAAAAATATATTTACGATACACTGTAATATACATTAGCGAATCTCCATTGGATAATTAGCTGCTGGAGCTGCCATCTTTGTACGACCCAGAACCGAGAATTTCAAAATGAGCGCCAATCCTGATCTATATATCACTTTTTGAGGAGGTCTTTAAAATTGCATACACAAATTATTAAATATACTCTAAAACTTAACCTGTCGCAAAAATCGATGTTGAACCCACAAAAACATGTTGAACAGTTTCAAAATGTAGGTTATTTTAAACCTTAAAATAATCATAATGTGTGAACACTTTTTTGAAAATCTAATTTCACTAACGTAATCTGCGTTAAAATCGACATAAGGTGCATTTAAAATTTTCAAAATCTACTGAATTTGACGGTGCGGTCAAGGTTCATTTTCGTATTTTCAATGTAATTTTGAAAGTTTAATATGTTAATATATGCTGAGAATGTGAAATCGGATTTTTAAATTATTGAAAGGTAAAAAAATGGCGTCAGCAAGACACGCGTGGGCGATTTTTTTAATAAAATGCCGTAAGTATTTTTTGTATTGAAATTCGCTTACATTTTAATTATATTCTATACCAAGTAATTTATATATCTACAACTTTATATTGATAGAAACCCTGAATAAATTCAAATACTCATAGCATTGTTGGTTTAACAAATAATAACATTATTTAATTATATGAGTTCGCCTATATGTAGCAAACTAAATACTTCAGCATAAGCCTGTTATGTGGCTTTAATCATTAATCAGGTTAAAACATTAGAAGAGAATAAATAAGACTGAACAGCAAAAACAAGACATATAGAAATTTCAAGAACTCAACTACAGAATTAAAGAAAATTGTTTTGTAAAATTTGAAACTTACTTTTTAATCAGCTGATCCCTGTTTTACAAGTTCAATATTCCAGTTTCACAATTACAAGTACAGTACATATAATAACAATTTCACAAGTACAGGCGTTTAACAAACATTTTAATAATTTGTGAAAAAAGTTACAAGTGTGTCTAAATAAAGTTACAAACTCACAATAACTAATTGTTTTTTGTTTGTATTTTGAGGTTACGTTGCTGTATAATAATTACATATAATTTGTAGCAAATAAGTTGTTAATAAATGGCAAAACTGAAAGTTTAAGTACTATGCCAGCCAATAAAGAAGATTATTCGAGTATTTACATAAGAGATACCTATTGCCAATATTATGTATTAAAAATATTTTTATAATAGTAATTTCTGTTCATAATGTATTTTACGATGGAAATTACGTCGTAAGCTAAGCCTACTTAATAACACATTACTGCACAAAGAGGCAAATTTAGACTAATAGGTTTGCATAATTCTATTTTTTCTACTATACTCCTACATTGGTTATGTCTACTACAGGCCTGAATAAACAGTATAGGCTCATAAAAGACTATCATTATTATACTATATATATATAACTATTAATTGGCATATGAACTAGTTACTTCATTTATGTTACTTAATCAACTTCGACCACAGAACTACTAATTTTAGGCCTCAACTAATATAAAACTGTACTAAAACTGAAAAAAATTCTTATACTGATTGCATAACCTTTTTCAATTCTACGATATGTTTCATGACCTATGTATAAAAAATACTTTGTGTTAACAAAATCAAGACGAAAATCAGGAGATAATTCCAAACTATTCACATTAGTCAAATGATTCCTATAGGCTACATTACACACAATGTATATTTCAGTAACTCATAGGCCAAATTTTAAATCATGAAATAATTCGTTTTTTTACATACAAAAGCTGCACGAAAGCAGTAAAAATGTATAACAACTAAAACAAAAGATATCACAAAATGTTTTAAATTCCGTTGTAGATTTGTTTCTGTTAATAATTAACATCTTCAAATCATACCAAAATAGAACTATAAAAACTAAATCAAATTTTGTTGTTTTTTCGCCAATGTAAACTTGTAACTTCTGAAAATTTTAGAAGTCACAAGGGTGAAACTGTTAAATTTTGGCAGTAAAATAGTTAAAATTCATTGTAACTTGTAACTTTCTCTTTGTGAAATACCTGTACCTATTATTTTTCACAAAATGGTTAAATTTCACTGGTGAATATGTAACTTGTAACTTTCTCTTTGTGAAATACCTGTACCTATTATTTTTCACAAACTAGTTAAATTTCACTGGTGAATATGTAAATTGTAACTTTCTGTTTGTGAAATGTCTGTAACTATTATTTTTCACAAACTGGTTAAATTTCACTTGTGAATATGGAACTTGTAACTTTCTGTTAATGTAATACTTAGTCATTATTATTTATTCTGTATTCACGTTATGATGGAAAACGTTTACAGTCCATGTCATATTACAGTTGGTCCGTCCTAACTTTTCATTTGGCTTTGTCGGATCTTTTGCGAAAATTAACATCGGCAACACCGCACTGCTTGGCTATCAAACGGATAATACAAACAATACGGAAGTTATCACTGGAAGAAACAGCTGATTTAGAGGATGATAGTACACATCCTTAAATGGAAATAATAAAACTCGTTTTCCTAAGCTTAAGCATTTAATACTCCTATCAATATGAATTTTTAAAAGAAATTATAAGGAATAATTGCTTATTAAAAAGCAAATTTTAAATTTAATTTTCATGTAGTAAGAACAAACTGTGAGATATCGTCATGAGTGTCCAACACCTTTTCTTATATTTCAGCGTTGCAGCGTTGCCAGATGGTGACAATCCCAAATAAAAAAATAGCACGGATCAACAGCTGATAGCGCGTCATAAAAATCTATGGCAGTTATTTAAATTTAGCGCAAACCATACCCAATATTCGATAATAAAAAAAAAATTAATAATGTGCGTTTTCAGTAACACTTTTTGATCACTTATGACTAAATATATACAGTGTGACGTCGTAATACCTGTACTGCCGACTAAACATGAAATGCACTCTAGTATCTGGACAGCGTGGTTGCTAAACCACACTCTAAGTAGGAGTTAACCCACGCACTGTATAAATAAACGGCCTTGTACAAGGTTATGATATATAGCGCTTTAATCCGATCTGTCTGTCTGTCGCTATGCATCAGCGAACCGGTCACGCAACTGTTTCGCCATGCACTAACATTTACCAACAGCTGCACACACTTGTCAAAATAAGTCTCAATACAAAGCATGGTAATGCAAAAACAAAACTGCACAAACTTTTTCATAAACAAATAAATTATTTAAAATAGGTTAAAATTAAATATTCAAACAAAACAAATACCGAATTAAAATGTATTAGTTGCTTTAACCCAAAACCCCGGCTCAGGAGTTAGTCTTAAGCACCGATTATTTTTTGTATATATTTATTTAAATAAGTTCCAAATTTCATATATATTTTTGGGGGGAGGGTATAAGGATAAGAGTGACAAGGGTACAGGGGAAGGGACATATCTGTCCCCTCCTCAGTTTGGTCTGACGTGGTATAAAAGTTAATGGAACCTCAGACAATTTGGTTAGCTTGCCGTGTCTGGTTATCTGGTCTGATAACGTGTAGAGGGGTGGCATGGGTGCAGGGAGACAGGTGTACCCAGCCAGAAATGAAGGTGTAAAGATTCAATGGAATCTCAGACCATCTGGCCAGCGTGATGTATCTGATCTGGTCTGAGAACGTGTACAGGGGTGGAATGGGCGCAGGGAGACACTCAGCCAGGAATGAAGATGTTTACACTCAATGGAACCTCAGACCATCTGGTTGCATATGATCTGGTCTGATAGCGTTTACAGGGGTGGAATGGGCGCAGGGAGACACTCAGCCAGGAATGAAGATGTTTAGACTCAATGGAACCTCAGACCATGTGGTTGTATCTGATCTGGTCTGATAGCGTGTAGTAGGGTGGCATGGGCGCAAGGAGACACTCAACCAAGAATGAAGGTGTTTAGACACAATGGAACCTCAGACCATCTGGCTACCTTGATGTGCCTGGTGATCTGGTCTGATAGCGTGTAGTAGGGTGGCATGGGCGCAAGGAGACACTCAACCAAGAATGAAGGTGTTTAGACACAATGGAACCTCAGACCATCTGGCTACCTTGATGTGCCTGGTGATCTGGTCTGATAGCGTGTAGTAGGGTGGCATGGGCGCAAGGAGACACTCAACCAAGAATGAAGGTGTTTAGACACAATGGAACCTCAGACCATCTGGCTACCTTGATGTGCCTGGTGATCTGGTCTGAGAACGTAGACAGGGTTGGCATGGCCACAAGAAGATACCTAGCCAGCCAGAAATTAAGTTATTTAGACTCAATGGAACCTCAAACCATCTGGTCAGCGTCCTGTATCTGATCTGGTCTGATAGCGTGTTGTGGAGTGGCATGGGCGCAAGGAGACACTCAGCCAAGAATTAAGGTGTTTAGACTCAATGGAACCTCAATCCGTCTGGCTACCTCAATCAACCGTGTGCCTGGTGATCTGTTCTAGGAGTGTATAGAGGCGTGGCATAAGCGCAGGGGAACATGAATGTCACCTACCATGTCAAGGCTAAAGGTCTCTAGCTTTAATGAAACCTCAGAAAGTCTGATCAGCTTGTCGTGTCCGATGATCTGGTTGAAGTGAAGGTGTGTAAGACTACAAGGAACCACAGTCCGTCTGGTCTGGTTTGATAGCATATAGAGCTAACGGCATCTATTCACAAATCGTTATTTACTAAGGATGGCCTTGAGTTCGACCGAGATAAGCAAACACTTGTACTGTACTGTATGACTCATGCACTGTTTTATTTATCTAATCACACTGCCACAGATGTTTGGATGCGTAATTGTTTACTTGCTGGTTTTGCTCTTGTCTTATTTATTTTTTTTTTTTTACGTCCGATTATTGCACACTTAGGCTAATTCAGACGATGGGATGATTTATAGCGTATGAAAATATCAAGCTCTGGTCGGGAATCGAACCCGGGTCCTCGGGGTGAAAGCCCAGTACGCTATCAACTAGACCACCGAGGCGGCTGTCTGTTAATAAAGAAAGTATAATTACTGTGTAGAAATGCTTTTCCTTCTCAAAAAGTAATACTGTAAAAAAATTACAAAAAACTTGTTCACATTCAATTATTTCCTTCAGCCGGCGGAAGGAACAGACTAAATCTGCGCATTAAAGTTATTTTACCTGCTTATACTTTTGAAAAATTACACATTTCGATAAAAATTTAAAAGTGCTATAAAAATGAATCTTGAAGTCCGTTATAAAAATGAATTAAAATTAACCGTTATTGATTTATACTAGTTTACAAATTTTTAATGTCCGTCTTTACACAAATTATTTTTTCTAATTAGTCCTCTACCACGTAAAGAAGCATGACAAGTTTAAATTTTATTGATCAAACCGCTCTAGGGATATAAAACATGTTAAAAAACAAAATGGCGGCTACTGGGAAATGAAGCATTTTCCAACATATATTGATATAACGTTTTCATTAGTTTTGATCTGGGGAACCACGTCCTTCATATTTGGAACGTTTCGTTCAAAAGTTTAAAAACTTCGGTCATTTCAAACCTTTAAAAAATATTATTTTTAAATTTTACACTTTTCTGATAATGTGATTCCATCTTTGTAATAATTGTAACAGAGATCAGGGTAAAGTTTCATATTTTCAACGTAATTTTAATGTTTACATTGTTAATTTATACTGATTCTTTAGGTCAGAATTTATATTAATCTTCTAGGAGCACCAGTGGAACAGAGAGAAAAAATTTGCAAGTGAGAGGTCAAGTCCTCATTCTATCACCATAGCTCTCCTTTTTCTGTCCATATGGCTGAGTAGTAAGTTTATAGACTCACCCTGGCACTCTCTGTGTCACTGGACTGTTTGAGGATGTGGGGGGGATTCTCCTACATGCGCGAAAAATCCTCGCGCAGGCCGTTTACTAAGTGGCAGGACTATAATTGTGAAATGATTTTTCAAATGATTATAACACAAAAAATGTTACAAATTCGCTTCCATTACGGAAGTGAGAAAGCTGCGTGCGGGGACTCATTCCTTTCATTCAAGTTTTCATTGTCCGAGCGAAGTGAGCTCTCTGTTTCAACTCGACCGTTCGGCATTTGGTTTGTGTATTTCTTACGCAGTTTTGGCCAAACGTATTGACTGATTGTTTTGAAATTCGGTACCTTGTATAAAGTCCGAATGACGTAGTTGTTGATTTTTCCATTCGCTTCCGTTTCAAAATGGCAGCCTCTGATTTAACGATGACGAATGTACGCAATTTATCAAAACGTGTTGACAGATTGTTTTGAAATTTTTTAGGAAACTGCTTTGTATGAAGCCCAAACGACATATGTGTAAAATGTGTTCCCATTCACTTCCGCTTAAAGATGACGACCTCTTATTTAACGATGTCTAATGCAAAGCTGTTTTGACAAAACGCACTGACCAATTGTTTCGAAATTTATTACGAAAGTATCTTGTATGAAACCGAAACGATATGTGTAAGATTTTTCCCATTCACTTCCTTTTAAAGATGGCGGGTCTGGTTTAACGATGGCGACTGTAATTGCTGATTCCTGTAATACTGGTTGAACGGCATGACCTATCATAATTTTGACCTCTTCAAGAAGAAAAGCATAAATTTCTAATGAAGCTGGTCTAGTAACATTTACCCTAAATATTGCGGTTACCGGTTAAATTAGCGGAAAAGGTTACTAGCGCGCCCGAGCGGCGGCCAAAGCAATGGGTTAAAAATATACTGTGAGGTCTACTGTTCTTTGAACTACTAGTAATAACATTTGAATAATAAACGTTCTTTTAAATTTTAAACGTCAGTTCATCATGATCTGATGACTTCACACTAAGCTCCCAATTAATGAGGACAACTTCACCATCAAAGTGCTTATTACTCAGTGCAGAGCTTAGTAGACCTACTAATTACTAAAAAACACTAAGCCTAAGAAGGCATTATGCAAAGTGAGACAGTTAAATTGAATTATATGTATATGACAATAAACGCATAAAAGTTTTATTACCTCATTAAACATTTCCAAACAATGGCTGTCTGCAGAAAGCCAGTATCATGGTGTAATTAGGTCCTTGGCTTATAAGTGGGTGGCCTGAGGGTGAGGGGGCGAAGCCTTTTTTGGTCGAGTCCCCCGAACACAGAACACATCTCCCACGTTATAGGCGCACTGACTACACGATGTCTGCTAAAATGTTTCTCACTTTCAGACGCATTTACTAAAAGCAGAACTATTGTGTTACCACAGTGCACAAAAATTAAACGTATGTTTGCTTTTTATCTTCAAAAAAATAATGAGCCGTAAAATATATTATTAAACGCGAGCGCGCTCGCGCGTGTGTATGTGTATGATCTACTGTATTTCATATTATAAATCGCGCGCGCAATTTTAGTCCAATTTGGTTAAAACTCAATACAAAAATCGATTGTTATAATAGCGACAAGTTCGTTAACCAGCAAAATCTATTACAGTTTCAAAATGGCGATCATCATTTAAAATCTTGAAAAATTCATGACTTTTCTACCTTAAATGTATTTTTAAAAATTTAATTTCCGCATCGTAACCATAGCCAAAAACTACATAAACTGGCATTTTTTAAGTTCCAAAATTCGTTGAAATTAAGAACTTTATTTTGACGGCGGTCAGGGTTCATTTTCGTATTTTCAACGTAATTTACGTGTATTAAAATGATACGTGTACGCAAATTTTTAATGCCGGTTATGGTGGTACTATCAGGATTTCAAGAAAATTCAGATTAAAAAAACGTTTGGTAAATCGCTTCCATCACGTCAGCGAGAGAACAGCTGCGTATATTTTTGTTACAGGGGATCTGAAAACTTACTTGTACCATAACCTCAAAACCGATTTTTCCCACGTCCACATTACTTTCTAACGGAAAGTAAAATTCCACACTGGAGACACTTCAGGTTTTTGAACAATGTAGCCTATAACCTAATGTACAGGCTATACTGTACTTATATATATATATATATATATATATATATATATATATATATATATATATATATATATATATATATAGATAGATAGATAGATAGATAGATAGATAGATAGATAGATAGATAGATAGATAGATAGATAGATAGATAGATAGATAGATAGATAGATAGATAGATAGATAGATAGATAGATAGATAGATAGATAGATAGATAGATAGATAGATAGATAGATAGATAGATAGATAGATAGATAGATAGATAGATAGATAGATAGATAGATAGATAGATAGATAGATAGATAGATAGATAGATAGATAGATAGATAGATAGATAGATAGATAGAGATAGATAGATAGATAGATAGATAGATAGATAGATAGATAGATAGATAGATAGATAGATAGATAGATAGATAGATAGATAGATAGATAGATAGATAGATAGATAGATAGATAGATAGAGATAGAGATAGATAGATAGATAGATAGATAGATAGATAGATAGATAGATAGATAGATAGATAGATAGATAGATAGATAGATAGATAGATAGATAGATAGATAGATAGATAGATAGATAGATAGATAGATAGATAGATAGAGATAGATAGATAGATAGATAGATAGATAGATAGATAGATAGATAGATAGATAGATAGATAGATAGATAGATAGATAGATAGATAGATAGATAGATAGATAGATAGATAGATAGATAGATAGATAGATAGATAGATAGATAGATAGATAGATAGATAGATAGATAGACACACACACAGATAGACACACACACAGATAGATAGATAGATAGATAGACACACACACAGATACACACACACACACAGACACAGACAGACACACACAGACACACAGATACACACACACACAGACACACACACACACACATAGATAGATAGATAAATCTAGCCTCCTATGATTTACAGTACGGGAAGTTTTTAATGTTTAACGTTAACACCTGCAAAAGAATTTTCAAGATATAAAGCCGTGCGTATTCTATAAGGATGTGGTTTTTTGGAGAAAGTTAATGCGGTTTGACGTACTACTTACTCGAATGATGTGAGAGTATGGCAGTGGGACTTCGTTTCTCCAGACCGATGGGAGTCGGATATACAAACGTATAGCGGTTATTGCTCTGAGCAGTGAACAGTAGCAGTGATTTAATCACAGTTTAGAAAACAGTTTACCAATAAGACAACGTGCTGCCGTGCGCTAATTGCTCACTGCTCAGTGCTGTTTATTGTGCTAGTAAATTTCTAATGAAAAATTATTATTATTAAAAAATGTTAATTAATATAAAGGTTTATTATAAAATTAGTGAAAAGTGCAGACAATTTACATTAATTATTTTGCAAAAATTTAAATAAAATTATAAATTACCGAACATGACAACATAATTACGTATCAGGAGAAGAATTAAATTGAATAGAAATTAATTTGTTAAGAAATAATATTATTATAATTAAGAAAACAAATTAATAAAATAATATGAAAAAACTTGTAGATGTTTTCACAGTAGTATATTTGAAGCAACAATACAAATTTTAACAAATATAAACCTAAAATTCGTAAAATAACCTTTAAAATGCATTTAAAAATTATTCGTTAAGTTAAACACCTGAAAACTATGATTAATTTATAAAAGTATAAATAAGCTTTTCATTTATTTAATTAAAATAAAATAAAACAATTACGCCTTAATTATTATAGTAAAATAAGCAATATATTATTAATCAATAAACATCAATAATAGACTAGCTTTAATTTCGCCTAGTTTTCAGTATTATTTTATTATAGCGCGCGCGCGCGTGTGTGTGTGTGTGTGTGTATTAGCACGCTTACATTCGCAATTTTTGACCGATTTGATTAAAACTTGCACAAAAATCGATTTTGGTCGTAGCTTGAACAAGCTCGTTACCCATCAAAACAAGTTCAACAGTTTCAAAATGGCGGCCATTTCAAAACTTTGAAACACTCGTACCTTTTTGCCTTGAACGTTTTCTTTTTAATCTGATTTCACCACCGAATTGGCATTAAAAACTGGATACACTAGAATTTTTAATTTTAATAATCCGCTGAAATTAACAAATTATATTTGATGGCGGTCACGGTTCATTTTTGTATTTTTCAACGTAAGCCTATTGGTAATTTGGAAGTCATGTTAACACATGCAGATTTTGATACTGGTTGTGACGATAAAATAAAAATTTCCAAAAAACCGTTAAGATAAACAAAAAAATAGTCTTATAAATTCACTTCTATCAAGACAGCGTGTCAGTTGCGTGCTACAATTGTATAAAGCGCTACCCCCCAAAATGACCTAAAAGTCAGGAATCATTCTATAATCCCTTAAAAAAGTGGTGTTGCATAGTTTAAAAATACACACTGCACCGCTAACCTTTGGACTGATATACGAGTGCTTCCCATACGATAAACATCTGTTAAAACTAACATGCCGATTGAGATGACTCTCAGAAAGTAAAAAAAACCAATTGAGGTCGACAAACAGACAAAACTCTCAATAACAATAGCTTACAACACTCGTCGCATGACAGGAGGCCTACTGGATGCTGTATTGTCATAAACTCACCGCTATTTCTGGTACATCAGATACCGTTATTCAATGTCTAATTTAGGCCATTTATCTAGAGAACACAAACCGACACTACCAACCGAACTGTTCCACTTTACATATGATTTAACTAAAATCCGAGGTTGTGTAAAAGTTTATTTCTTGCGTCTGTTCGTCACCAACTCGCCGCGAGTCCCTCAGAGGCTGACAAAACTTTTCTTCGTCTATGTGCTACTACTACTGGGTTAGATCCCTTCATCTCAAACAAAGACGGAATTGCGTACAATGAAGGCAGCTTAGGAAATAATAATAATAATAATTAAGCCAGTGCATATAAACGAACTAGAATTATAACCTTTATGAGAGATATGTGAGCTTTGGCTGTTAGTGGCATCTTGTGGCAGTGTTCAACTACAGTTAAATCAATAACAGTGCTGTTTATTTTTTTAAACGTCTTCATCTACTGTTCATGCAGCTTGCAACGTTCGTAGCGGCGGAAAGTCAACTACTTGGATTTTAGCCTCTGATATCGCGCGAGAATCATTGAAGGTCGTTTCACAGTCGTTTCATTTCAGCTTCCACCTTTTATTATTTCACATTTCCTTGCGTTTTCTAACATAAATTTTCTTTTACAACCATCTTCTCCCTCACTGCAAAACGTCCTCACATTCATGTAAATGTTAGCAGTAAATGTTAACAGATATTTAGAGGTGACCGCTACATACACATTTTTTTTTTTTATTTTAAGGCGAAAAGCACATTAAGGCTATTATCGCCTCCCTAAATGTAAGTGTGAGTGTAAAGTGTTAAAAGTCGTGTAAGTGTAAGTGTAAGTGTAAGTGTGTATCAGACTCGGGTACCGCGAAAGACGTCTAAATCCTCTCAATAGGTGCAGCTAGTCTGCACACCCCTATGGAGTACCTATATACATACACAGAATGAGAAACCCGTACCAGAATATAGAAACCCTTATGAGAGATATGTGAACGCTCGCTGTTGGTGGCATCTTGCGACAATGTGTTTAACCGCAGTTAAATAGATAATATATAGGTCAGCCGTTAAAAAACGACCTGCTAAGTACACCAGTGGGGCAGAGAAAAAATGTGCGAGTGAGAGGTCGAGTCTCCAATCTCTCACCACAGTTCCTTTCTTTTCCTTCACTATCACTGAGTAGTAACACTTTGTCGACTCACAGACTGGCGGACTCTGTGTTACTGGACTGTTGGAGGGAGCTGGAGGGGAATTCTCCTACATGCGCGAGAAATTCTCGCAGGACGTTTTGAGAACACTGTTCTTGGCACTGAGCAGTAAGCAGTTGTGATTGCTCAACTGCCCTGTTCTCTGCTATTTGTTTTACATGAAAATTTACGCGAGCAAAGTGATAATAAAAGAATAGTGAATATTAAGTGAGAAAAAAGTTAGAATATTATTGATGTTTATTAATTAATAACGTGTTAATTTTACTATAACTAATAATTAACGTGTCTTCGTTTTATTTTCTATTAATTAATCAGTTTCATGGGGTGAACTAATGATTTTTAAAAAATTATTTATATTCATTATTTTATGAAAATGAAGATTTATATATTATTATTTTTTACATTTATTTATGCCTCACATGGACTATTTTGAAAATATCTAAAAGTTTTTTTCCTATTATCTTGATTACAATATTATTTTATTACTTTTTTAAATTTTAATAATATTAATTTTTAACAAAATAACTTCTAGTTGATTTAGTTCTTTTGCCGATAGATAATTATTATAAATTTATACATATATTTTCACACAATAAAGAATATAAATTCCTCGTTTTACTAATTTTATAATAAGCCTCTATTATAATTTAAAAAATTTGTAATAAGCATTTTTATCAAGAAATTTACTATCGTAATAAACAATACTTAGCGGTGGGCAGTTAGAACAGTCTTAATCACTGCTATTGTTCACTGCTCATTTACTTAACTGCTCAGAGCATTCACTGCTAACAAGAAAATGCTTTTAAGCCCACCGCCACCGAAGACTGATATCACCAGTTATCATTTACTATTATATTTTTCTTCTTCTTTTTATCTTCTTCAGATTTTCTGATCTCATCAAGATTGATGTACAAACAAAAATGTCCGCCCTCAATCTATATATTCCTCAGTTTCGAATTAAATTTTGAAATTTTCTGTACATAATGCCTCAAAATTCTTTTAAAAAAATGTTTAACTACTGTATTTTTGCCCAACTGAAAAATTAAAAATAAATCGGCTGTAAGGGAACAAATCTTGACCTTCAGAACATTTTTTGAAGTGTCGTTTGTGCGTGCGTGTGTGTATGCGCGCGCGCGTGTAGGTTTTACCACTCTAGTGTTTACAAATTTGGTACAATTATATACAAACGGCAAAAATACAGTATATATTTTGATGACAGCTTGGACAGATTCGTTACCCAGCATCCTATAAATACATTAAACCATTTCAAAATTGTGGAAATTCCAAATCTATAAAAAACTTTGTGAAACAGTTGAACGTGTGAAAGTCTGTGTAATATTTTAGCGCATTTTTTACTTATCTTTCAATAAACGTTTGAAGGTTAAACAATGCATTACCGTCAGTAATGTTGTGTTATTGTTGGAATAATAGGTAATATACATACAGCTGATAAAGGCACACTGATAACGGTTAACAAAACAATGATTTCAGGCACGGCCGTATAAATAACTTGCGCCAAACTTTCGCACCGCTGACGAACTAATTTTGGGATCCTACCTCTTCAGTTATATAACACGCCGGAGTAGGCTTACTAAACTTTCCATGACAACATTGACAAGCAAACAGCAGTCTTCTTCGCACGGTGGAAACAAATTTGCAAATCAATTTTTGCAAATTTTCACTTCGGTGAGAGGAATGAATTGAAGAAAGTTTCCTGAACGGAAGAATGTAACGGAAATATAAAACGAACGAGCAAACGAATTTCATCTCTCTATTTCTGTCTCTTTCTTTTTCTTCCTCCTATCTGATAACAGTACACGTGTAATATATGAAAACGTTGTGTTGCTTTGGTTTAGGTATTTTTCATAGTTGAAGAACACGTGCATGTTGTAACCGTTTATAATACAGAGTGTTTGAAAAAGAACTTCCTAGTTTAATGTACCCGACAAGGTTTGTTTTTGTTTTCAAATGATGACCAAAATTTGAGCAGAACCGATTTTTGTTACTAATTTTTTTTTTTTAAGCGCGAAGCTTTTAATGTTAGCTTTGGCGAGAGGAATGAGTAGAAAAAAGGTCGAATAGAAGAATGTAACGGAAATATAAAACGAACAAGCAAAAATATTCGCTTCCAATTTCTGTCTCTTTCTTTTTCTTCCTCCTTTTCGATAACAGTACACGCGTATTAAATAAAAACGTTGGGTTTCGGCATTTTTCCTTAGTTAAAGAACACGTGCACGTTGTAATCGTTTATAATACATTCGAAATTAGTATAAATGTTTATAATAATTGTTAATATTCGTAGTTTTAACAACGTAAACCAAACACTTACTAACCTATCAGCTGTTCAATGAAATCAGCTGATTGTTACGAATTAATGTAAAACAACTGACCTTTTACTATAACTACAGTAAATAATATCTAAGCTAAGCTAAGTTCACGTATTTATTTATTAAATTAAACAAGATATTTGTAAACACATTTTCAAACTAATTATATATTCAGCAAAGAGGTCATTAATAAACGCTTCGCTTCTGTCGGTAACTCCGCGATTTCTACATGTTTTTTCATTTTTAATGTGATAATTCACCGTCGCAATTAACATTAAAACTGCATTTATTAAAGACTTTCAAATTGCAGTGGAACAAACCGTGACCGCCGTGAAGTTCATTTTCGTACTTTCTTATGCAGACTTAAACGCTGATTACAATGCTGAAGTCCTGTTTTAAAGTCACAATTTTTTTAAGATTTAAAATTGCCGCCATTACGACACTGTTGAACGGATTTCGCTGAATTACGAACTTGCCGATGTTTAATTCAACAATAATTAGCATAGTAAAAGTTCCAAATTACAGTACAATGAAAACGAACCCTGGCCGCCGTCAAGTTCATTTTCTTCATTAACATAGACTACGAAATGTTTTTAAAATGCTAGTATATAATAATTTTTACGCTGATTAAAAACATGTTGAAATCAAATTAGAAAAACATATACACTTTAAAAGATCTGAAACGGTAGCCATTTTGAAACTGTTGAACGGATTTTGTTCGGAAATGAACTTGTTCAAGCTATTAGCTAAAATAAAATTTTGCGTTAGGTTTTAATGAAATCGGATCGAAATTACGAATGTGATAGTGGTGCATTACATATGCTTTATTAGCCATTTCCATTTTAAAATGAGTTACTGGAGAATCCATTATGGTACAATTCAGATCCGAGAGCATGAATATATATATATATATATATATGTGTATATATATGTGTGTGTGTGTGTGTGTGTGTGTGTGTGTGTGTGTGTGTGTGTGTTGCGCGCTTGCAATTTTAGACCGATTTGATTCAAACTTGGTACAAAAATCAATTTTGTTAATAGCGACAAATTCGTTGGCCAGAGAAATTCGTCCAACAGTTTCGAAATGGCAGCGATTTCGTATTTTAAAAAAACTCATAATTTAATTAATTTTGAAAATCTGGTTTCGATCTTCGCAATCAGCATTAATAATTGCATAAATTAGCATCTTAAATTTTCAAAATCCGTTGAAATTAATGATTTTTAACTTGACGGCGGTCAGAGTTCATTTTCGTATTTTCAATGCAATTTGAAGGTGTAAAAATGCCAATGTATGCAGATTTGAATAGTGTTTATGATGGTGAAATCAGAGTTTCAAGTAAAGAGTAATAAAGAGAAGACAGAAACACAGGCAGGCACGCACGCACACACACACGCACACAATGTTTTTTCTCAACGTTTATACTTTTATACCAGTTGGACTAATGAGGTCGAAGGATCAGCTTTGATCAGTAAAGAACTACAAAAAAATGTTTTACAAGTCAGGATAGGTTCTCATTTCAGCTTCCCGGGTCTGAGTCTTACCATAACGACCGCTCCAATAGCTAATAACGCTTCAATACCGCAGCAACCTAACAAAGCTTCCGGCATATTAGGTAACTAATTGCTACACCCGTGATTGCGGATTACCTCAGGGATTTGTTCAAGGTCCGATGCTGTTTATCAAGAAGCTTTGTATCATTACTGCTACTAATGCAATTACTGTACAATTATTACCACATCTAAACGATGCAAACCGGCTGCATAAACTTTCCTGCGTACAATTGAACAACTTCAAACAGGTTCAAACAGGTACGTAAGCACCAAAAACAAAAAGTAAGTGCCCCCCCCCAAAAAACAGTAAATCGTCCAATTTATTAATATTCTATATAGCCTATAATACATCAGATTTCGCAGCTATATGACCCAGACCGAGGTCACTACCAAGTTGGTTTTGAAATTCGCTGCCCAACCACAAAATCCGAAACAGCCGCAATTATTTTTTCTTCAAATTAACGAATCCGAACGAGCTCAGATATAACGAACCTAATTAACTTATTACACTTTAAAAGATTCGATTCAGAAGCTACGAGTGAAAACCGAAAAACGATAATATCGAAAATATAAATTACCAGGGGCCAGTGCGAAATTTCGCATTATGAAAGTTTTAAGTAAACACAGCATTTTGAATTAGTATTTCATTTTATTTAATGGATACAAACATGTTAGTTGATTTAGTTACTATTGAAAAGGTTACATACAATTGTCCGTGAGTAAAGGACGGCATTTGTTAAATACAGTCCTGCTCTTTGAAGTGTTTGCCCCTGCGACTTGTTTATAGTGATAGCAAACGCAATTTTAATTGGTAACTGCCTTCTAGTTAATTTGAAAGGCATGCTTGATAACCTCTAACTGTATTTTGACATTTTTATTGAATTTCGTATTTTAACAATACATAAATGCGCGATGGAAAGAGAAATCACAAATATATTTGTGTAAAAACAGTGTTCAAAACATGTGTTTGGTATTCGAAATGCTTGTCCCGGCTTGTACGACGGGCAGGGATAGGGGATTATCAGTAGGGGGACATACCTATAAGTTTAATGACTTTTAAGTAAATATTGAAATTGTTCTAAGCTCGTTATGCAAAAATGTGACATTTTTAATGGGACTGTCTATTCGTGATTAATAAGTTAGCTTTATAAAATATACAAAATATTTGTGATACCGCGCATGTCCATCCACGATGCCTATGACAGTTAAGAGTCTTTATGTTAAAATTGTCCACGTAAAATCGTTTTGCAATGTCAGAATATCTTATTTATGCCTGTACGAATAGTATGTACTGAGAAAAAGGGATTTGATTTGAGAAATAATATAGGCTATATATATGATATCGGAATCGGCATATGAAAATCAAGTTTAGAAATTTTGTTCGAATTTTAACAGACTAAATTCGGCAGAGTTTGAAGTAGTTGCAGTTTACAAAACAAATTGCAAATAATTGCGGCACGAAGTTGTTTCCTTGACGTAATGGAAGCAAATTTCTGAAATTGTAGGCCTAACAATATTTTTTTTTATTTTACTTTTTTCGAAATCAGATTTCCCTATCATAATGAGCATTTTTAACGTTCAAATTAAATTTAAAATGCTAAAATGAAACCTGATCTCTTAAGGTGGGTTTTCAATATTAGTACTGTTTCAATACTGAAACAGCTGTTTAGCAGGTACACTTCTCTCTTCAATTGAATTGAATCGACTGAAAGAAGATGTAATTGCTTGTGGATTATTTTGCATATAGAATATTTCTGTAGAAAAATTCAATTTATAAGCAATTATTTCACTCACATATTTCCTTTGATGTGATTATTATCATAATCTATATGTTGGAGGTTATATAAACACGTCTGGTCTCCTGCTAAATTAGCAATTATTCATCTGTTCTTCCTTTAAAAAAAAACATAAACAATAACTTGGGAAGTACTGAATAGATTAAACTAGTGATGGGAAGTGATTTGGAAACCTGTGATTCAGTCACTGATATTTAAAAATCACAGTTCGACCTGTGATTCATCCAACTAGAATAGCAGGTCTTAAGTGTGATTTCACTGGCTGATTCGTGGCACTAATCTACCGGCAACAAGGAAAACTAAATAACGTTACGGTTAGTGTGATTGTGATTTGATTCATGCAGTCACGTTCACACTCTGCTTTTGAGTTGTGCAGTAGTGTTACAAGTCGTGATCACGTGATTGTGGCTTACTCTACTGACATTTTTTGAAATATCTTGTATGCGTGACTGATGACCTGACTTTTTGTTCTGACATTATTTCTTTAGTTTCTGTTAACATATATTTTATCTAGGCTACTAACTACTTATTATAATTATAGTAGATGCAAATTTTATTTATAAATGTGAGTGATAGATCTAACACAACGGGTTGAAACAGGAGGAATAGAAGTATGCTATGGAATATTATTTTCCCATTAAACAATGAAACACTTAAAAAAATGCTATTTAAAAAAAATTAAACGCATGTTCTTTAAGGTAAAAACTGGTGATGTTTAACCCATTGTATACAATTTTATATTTCTGTACTTTGCAATAAGTTTATTCTTTGACTAAATTATCACTTCTTATAAAAGCTTCAATTCTGGTTGGATTTTTTTAAAAGTTAAAGTCAAAATATTTATTCGAACAACAATCATTACAGGAGGTTAAATTAAATTTTACGATGTACATGTAAAGTGTGATTTATTTAGTCACATTTCACTTTTATAGTTAGTAGCTACTATCTACAGCTACGGGAGCGTTAAAGCTTTAGCCGTCAATCACAATCGCAGTAAATCACAGGTTAAAATCACAGCGTTCCCGTAGTAGCAATCGCAGTTCGTACTGTGAAAGTAAAATCACTGTCAGTCACGTGACTAGATTAAACACTTGATGACTGTCGGAATTGGTGCAATATGAAAGCTGTTCGCTGTTAGAGATCGTAACGATATCACATAACTGCTACTTTTTCACAGATAGTCAAATTTCACATATTTATCTAATAGTGAGTGGCTGAGTTCAACTGTTACTAACTATGAACTGTGAACTGAAATCTCCGAAACCTGTTCAACCAATCCGTGCCCCTAGTTTCTTTTATTTCCGCTAAGATCGCGTCGCTTTGCTCTGCGCATGCGTAATGAGTTCACAGTTACGTTCTACCTATCTACACACTAACTGTGAACTGTGAAATTTTCACAGTTCACACTTTTGTTAGTGCGGAATTACTGAGACGAGATAAATATTGATATTGCTACTGCGCGCGCACAGTTATTTCCCGCCAGATTGAGCTTGTTGTTGGTATTATTTATTTAGTATAGCGAATATTTTTTGCAGAAGTAGTGTTGTGTTGAAGAATAATTGTATAGAAGAACTGTGTATTTGTGTAGATAAAATACCTGATTTTGTTTGTTTGTTTTTTCTGATTTATAATAGCCTATATGAAGAAGCAATAGCTACATAACAGATCATCCAAGACATTATTTCACAGTTCACAGTTATTAACAGTTTAATTTAACAAATATTGAAAAGTAGCAGTATCACCTTTCACATATAACAATATTTCACAGATAGTATCATCTCTATTCGCTGTAGCTGAAGATGAACAGACACGAACGATGACGGACCTACACGAAGTGGTATAAACTAAGCAACGTTAAGGCTGCATTACGGTTGTCTTTTGACCGTTCCAATTTATAGTGCTGGACTGGTGCTATGTTAGTAAAGTGACGAATGGAATCGCTCTGCTAAATCAAATAGCACTAAACCTGTAAGACACCAGCACACTATTAACGTACACCAGTTTCTGACTTTCCTATATAATAATATTAATAGTACTGTAACAGCAATTCCATTCTAAATGACAGCACTAAGCCAGAACTAAAAGTGAAAACCCATCTTATATGAGAAAGTACTTCCCATAAGCTAAATAACTTCGTTTAATGAAAAATTAAAAAACAGTAACACTCCCTCCTTATCACTGTTAACACTACTGATACATTACTATGTAAATATGACATTATCTTCTATTTACTTACCGTGCTTGCATTCTGCACTAATCCCCAAGCCTAAGCCTTCAATATTCAGAATTACCGATTACATACAACGTGATTTTTATAAGTCCTCATAAAAGTTTTAGCGAATTAAAAATGAGATATTAGAGTCTCCGTCATGTTAAAACCCAGACCCGGGATCTTGAAATAAACGTGTGTGTGTGTGTGTGTGTGTGTGTGTGTGTGTGTGTGTGTGTGTGTGTGTGTGTTAGTGCGATTTTGGTCAGATTAAAACTAATGATGTAAAATTCCCGAGAAATTAAAACTCGGAGAAAATTCCCTGGGAACAAAGCCGGAAATATTCCCGAAATCCGTAAATTCTGACTGAAGAAGAAATTTACACAAAAATCGATCTATTTGGTAAATCCGCTATCAAAAGACAATCTCAAATATAAAAAAAACATTTGAAAATGCGGTTTCTGTAATTTCTTTTTACATATCAATGAGCAAGTTCTTAACTGCAAGGTAAAAGTGAACTTTTTGCAAAGGAAGCAGCGGTAACTTATCACACTGTTAAACATACTCCACAGTTTTCGCTCCTAAATTAATTCTGAAAAGAACATCGATGGCCATCCACTGTGTTAACGCACACTACGTTAACTGAATCGTAGTGCGTCAACTGAATCGCAGTGCGTAGTACTTTAACTGAATCACATTGCGTAGTGCGTCAACTGAATCGCAGTGCGCAGTGTGTCAACTGAATCGTAGTGCGTAGTGCGTCAAATGAATCTTAATGCGACGTTCGTTAACTGAATCGTAGTGCGTCAACTAAATCGTAGTGCGTGAACTGAATCGCAGTGCGTAGTACGTCAACTGAATGGCAGTGCGTAGTGCGTCAAATGAATCTTAGTGCGACGTTCGTTAACTGAATCGTAGTGCGTCAACTAAATCGTAGTGCGTCAACTGAATCGCAGTGCGTAGTACTTTAACTGAATCGCAGTGCGCAGTGTGTCAACTGAATCGTAGTGCGTCAAATGAATCTTAATGCGACGTTCTTTAACTGAATCGTAGTGCGTCAACTAAATCGTAGTGCGTCAACTGAATCGCAGTGCGTAGTGCGTCAACTGAATCACAGTGCTTAGTTCGTCAACTGAATCGCTGTGCGTAGTGTATCACCTGAATCGTAGTGCGTAGTGCGTCAAATGAATGGAGTGTTTTGTGAACAGTAGCCTACATTTTACAAGTAGTACATTATTTTTTTATATAATTTTATAATACAGTCTAATGGCGTTTAAAAAAAAATTATCGTAGCTGTAAAGAGTAGAGTTCCGCGTGAATTACAGACAGATGTGGAGATGTTTTCCGACAGTTTAATTTAGCTAATTCTTCTGTTGGCACGATAATGAAAAATAAAAATAAAATAAAGCAGTCCCACAATGTAAGGAATAGCTTCTAGAAAATTAGAAAGCCACATTTTAAAAAGCGGTTCTGCAGTAATTTCGGCAAAAAATCTTGCCTTTTTCTTACAATTAGAGTATTTTATTCATACAGTATTATTTAATATATATTGTTTTTTAAAGACTGTACATCATATAGTTTTATTTCAATAAACTTTGCACTCAATACTTCAAATTAAAAATAGTATATCACTCGTTATAAAAATAAAAACACATTTTATATATTGTTTGGCTGAGCTCTCTAAGCGGCCAAAATTAAAGTTCTCTTCAATGCCGCTACAGAGAGATTTAACTGTGCATGAAAAGGTTTAAAAAATTTGTGCTCTGCAGACAAAAATATGATTGGCGTAATGACTATTACCATCGGCGAAGTGATGAAAACTTTCTTCTAAAATTTAAAAAGTAGTTTTATTACAAGCTTAATTGTTATTAATAAAGACAGGTGTTTGTATATTTCGGAATCCTGCAGCAACAGCTAGTTATTACTAGTTGAATTCAATGTTTGAGATTTGTGTGAACACACACACACACACACACACACACATTATTTAATAAATTTTGTTTGCGTTTTATTACGCTCATATGAACGGTAAAGGCCCCTGTCCTATAAACAGTCCCAGATATCTTGGAAAATATGGCCACCAGAAAAAAATCAGTTAGATACCGGAAAAAGAAATATTGGCCTAATTTCTCAAAATCGGTTGTGATTTTCGTACAGCTCACTGTGCGTCCACTCGGTATTAATCATATTGTTCTTTTTTTTCTACAAACCTATCTACGTCAAACAGTTGACATTTTATAGTATAATTTACTTATTCATAAATAAATTCAAGGTTTTTTTCGAGTGTAGCGTAATGATGCAAAACTGCAACTGAAAACGTAACAAGCAATTAGGAATTATAGCAAACCAAAAGCGAACGCAGCAAGAGATAAAACTCTGTGCACTGGTCGTGCACAAACGTTTCCATTACAGAACAATAACAAATAAATCACATCGATGCAATCTGTAATTGCGTCAACAGAAAATATATAAACGAGGCTGTGACGCATTACAAATTCTAAGAAGATTTCGTAATGTTCAAATAAATTACTTGTTACCAATACCAATTAAGCATGCGCGGCTCGCCACAATGAGCAATGAAAAACTCATACCGTGCTGGTCGTGTGGCACGATAAATAGAGTCTCCATTTGAAAATGAGGTACGAGAAGCGTCTCAAAAGTAATTTAACACTTTTTAAATCCGAGCTGTATGTAGGCAGGAAAAGTCCGGGAGTTGCAGGGAGCCTTTATAAGCGTATATAGGTTAGAATACTCTTTGAGCTTAAGAATACAAATAAATACAAATAACTCAGTTTCATCATAAGCGTATATAAGTTAGAATACTCTTTGAGCTTAAGTATATCAACAAATCAGTTCCTTCATAAGCGTATATAGGTTAGAATACTCTTTGAGCTTAAGAATACAAATAACTCAGTTTCATCATAAGCGTATATAAGTTAGAATACTCTTTGAGCTTAAGTATATCAACAAATCAGTTCCTTCATAAGCGTATATAGGTTAGAATACTCTTAGAGCTTAAGAATACAAATAACTCAGTTTCATCATAAGCGTATATAAGTTAGAATACTCTTTGAGCTTAAGTATATCAACAAATCAGTTCCTTCATAAGCGTATATAGGTTAGAATACTCTTTGAGCTTAAAAATACAAATAACTCAGTTCCTTCATAAGCTTATATAGGTTAGAATACTCTTTGAGCTTAAGAATACAAATAACTCAGTTCCTTCATAAGCTTATATAGGTTAGAATACTCTTTGAGCTTAAGAATACAAATAACTCAGTTCCTTCATAAGCTTATATAGGTTAGAATACTCTTTGAGCTTAAGAATACAAATAAATACAAATAACTCAGTTTCATCATAAGCGTATATAAGTTAGAATACTCTTTGAGCTTAAGTATATCAACAAATCAGTTCCTTCATAAGCGTATATAGGTTAGAATACTCTTTGAGCTTAAGAATACAAATAATTCAGTTTCATCATAAGCGTATATAAGTTAGAATACTCTTTGAGCTTAAGTATATCAACAAATCAGTTCCTTCATAAGCGTATATAGGTTAGAATACTCTTTGAGCTTAAGAATACAAATAACTCAGTTCCTTCATAAGCTTATATAGGTTAGAATACTCTTTGAGCTTAAGAATACAAATAACTCAGTTTCTTCATAAGCTTATATAGGTTAGAATACTCTTTGAGCTTAAGAATACAAATAACTCAGTTCCTTCATAAGCTTATATAGGTTAGAATACTCGTTGAGTTTAATAATAACAATAACTCAGTTCCTTCGTAAGCGTATAATACTATTTGAGCTAAGGAATACCAACAACTCTATTTCTTCAAAGTCTATATAGGTTAGAATATTCTTTGAGCTTAAGCATATCAATAAGTCAGTTCCTTCATATGGTTATAGAGCAGGGGTTCTCAACGGGGTCCAGGTGAACTCCTTGGAGGTGTATTAACTTTGAAGGGGGTCGACTGAATAACAAGGATTTAGAAAATTAAAGTGTTCCGTCTTGGATTATACAAGCATAAGCATATGAAGGCGACATGGCCGATACTGATTTCGGCCAACAACACTAAAATTCAAGATATCGGTTCGTGGTGGTTTACGAGTAATATTAACAAATATTTCCCGGATATAAGTAAGATAATCGAAGGACATCAACCGTAACCACCTCATTAAAATTTTACGTATTTATGTATTTATATGATTTATGTGATTCATAATTTATTTAAATTTTTGCTTCTATAAACATAATAATATCTTTAATGTATATGTAATAATACAAAATATAAATTATTTTTTTAAAATGTATTACCGAATTGCTCCTAATAAAAGATTCATTTGCGGTGATATTTGTGCAACACATTATAAACATATGGGGGGGGGTCTACGGAATCAAAAACATTTATTTAGGGATTCGAAGCAGAAAAAAGGTTGAGAACCTCTGTTATAGAGATAGGTTAAAACGTAATGCTCCAGCTGCACGCCCCTGTCTGTGTTTACGTCACACTCAAGTAATATGGAAAGGACAGTAGATTCCTGCGTATAGGTCTGAATAAAGTGGCAGCTGCACGCACCTGTCTGTGCTTACGTCACACTCAAGTAATATGGAAAGGACAGTAGATTCCTGCGTATAGGTCTGAATAAGGTGCCACTGCACGCCCCTGTCTGTGTTTACGTCACACTCAAGTAATATGGAAAGGACAGTAGATTCCTGCGTATAAGTCTGAATAATGTGCCAGCTGCACGAACCTGTCTGTGTTTACGTCACACTCAAGTAATATGGAAAGGACAGTAGATTCCTGCGTATAGGTCTGAATAATGTGCCAGCTGCACGAACCTGTCTGTGTTTACGTCACACTCAAGTAATATGGAAAGGACAGTAGATTCCTGCGTATAGGTCTGAATAAGGTGCCAGCTGCACGCACCTGTCTGTGTTTACGTCACACTCAAGTAATATGGAAAGGACAGTAGATTCCTGCGTATAGGTCTGAATAAGGTGCCAGCTGCACGCACCTGTCTGTGTTTACGTCACACTCAAGTAATATGGAAAGGACAGTAGATTCCTGCATATAGGTCTGAATAAGGTGCCAGCTGCACGCACCTGTCTGTGTTTACGTCACACTCAAGTAATATGGAAAGGACAGTAGATTCCTGCGTATAGGTCTGAATAAGGTGCCAGCTGCACGAACCTGTCTGTGTTTACGTCACACTCAAGTAATATGGAAAGGACAGTAGATTCCTGCGTATAGGTCTGAATAAGGTGCCAGCTGCACGCACCTGTCTGTGTTTACGTCACACTCAAGTAATATGGAAAGGACAGTAGATTCCTGCGTATAGGTCTGAATAAGGTGCCAGCTGCACGCACCTGTCTGTGTTTACGTCACACTCAAGTAATATGGAAAGGACAGTAGATTCCTGCATATAGGTCTGAATAAGGTGCCAGCTGCACGCACCTGTCTGTGTTTACGTCACACTCAAGTAATATGGAAAGGACAGTAGATTCCTGCGTATAGGTCTGAATAAGGTGCCAGCTGCACGCACCTGTCTGTGTTTACGTCACACTCAAGTAATATGGAAAGGACAGTAGATTCCTGCGTATAGGTCTGAATAATGTGCCAGCTGCACGAACCTGTCTGTGTTTACGTCACACTCAAGTAATATGGAAAGGGCAGTAGATTCCTGCGTATAGGTCTGAATAATGTGCCACCTGCACGCCCCTGTCTGTGTTAACGTCACACTCAAGTAATAAGGAAAGGACAGTAGATTCCTACGTATAGGTCTGAATAATGTGCCAGCTGCACGAACCTGTCTGTGTTTACGTCACACTCAAGTAATATGGAAAGGGCAGTAGATTCCTGCGTATAGGTCTGAATAATGTGCCACCTGCACGCCCCTGTCTGTGTTAACGTCACACTCAAGTAATATGGAAAGGACAGTAGATTCCTGCGTATAGGTCTGAATAAGGTGCCAGCTGCACGAACCTGTCTGTGTTTACGTCACACTCAAGTAATATGGAAAGGGCAGTAGATTCCTGCGTATAGGTCTGAATAATGTGCCACCTGCACGCCCCTGTCTGTGTTAACGTCACACTCAAGTAATATGGAAAGGACAGTAGATTCCTGCGTATAGGTCTGAATAATGTGCCAGCTGCACGAACCTGTCTGTGTTTACGTCACACTCAAGTAATATGGAAAGGGCAGTAGATTCCTGCGTATAGGTCTGAATAATGTGCCACCTGCACGCCCCTGTCTGTGTTAACGTCACACTCAAGTAATATGGAAAGGACAGTAGATTCCTGCGTATAGGTCTGAATAAGGTGCCAGCTGCACGTACCTGTCTGTGTTTACGTCACACTCAAGTAATATGGAAAGGACAGTAGATTCCTGCGTATAGGTCTAATAATGTGCCAGCTGCACGAACCTGTCTGTGTTTACGTCACACTCAAGTAATATGGAAAGGGCAGTAGATTCCTGCGTATAGGTCTGAATAATGTGCCACCTGCACGCCCCTGTCTGTGTTTACGTCACACTCAAGTAATATGGAAAGGACAGTAGATTCCTGCGTATAGGTCTGAATAATGTGCCAGCTGCACGCCCTTGTCTGTGTTTACGTCACACTCAAGTAATATGGAAAGGACAGTAGATTCCTGCGTATAGGTCTGAATAATGTGCCAGCTGCACGCCCCTGTCTGTGTTTACGTCACACTCAAGTAACATGGAAAGGACAGTAGATTCCTGCGTATAGGTCTGAATAAAGTGCCAGCTGCACGCACCTGTCTGTGCTTACGTCACACTCAAGTAATATGGAAAGGACAGTAGATTCCTGCGTATAGGTCTGAATAAGGTGCCAGCTGCACGAACCTGTCTGTGCTTACGTCACACTCAAGTAATATGGAAAGGACAGTAGATTCCTGCGTATAGGTCTGAATAATGTACCCGCTGCACGCCCCTGTCTGTGTTTACGTCACACTCAAGTAATATGGAAAGGACAGTAAATTCCTGCGTATAGGTCTGAATAATGCGCCAGCTGCACGCCCCTGTCTGTGTTTACGTCACACTCAAGTAATATGGAAAGGACAGTAAATTCCTGCGTATAGGTCTGAATAATGCGCTAGCTGCACGCCCCTGTCTGTGTTTACGTCACACTCAAGTAATATGGAAAGGACAGTAAATTCCTGCGTATAGGTCTGAATAATGAGCCAGCTGCACGCCCCTGTCTGTGTTTACGTCACATTCAAGTAATATGGAAAGGACAGTAAATTCCTGCGTATAGGTCTGAATAATGAGCCAGCTGCACGCCCTTGTCTGTTTACGTGACACTCAAGTAATATGGAAAGGACAGTAAATTCCTGCGTATAGGTCTGAATAATGAGCCAGCTGCACGTCCATGTCTGTGTTTACGTCACACTCAAGTAATATGGAAAGGACAGTAGATTCCTGCGTATAGGTCTGAATAATGAGCCAGCTGCACGCCCTTGTCTGTTTACGTGACACTCAAGTAATATGGAAAGGACAGTAGATTCCTGCTTATAGGTCTGCATTCTATAAGATGGTTATCCTGCCGACTGTGCTATGAACGCACGCCCGATTGGGTTCGAGGTTTCATTCTACTCTCGCCCACGTACTGCCAAAACAGCGTTACTAATGAGTTTATCTGGGCACGGGCAGTCAGCTATGAATGGAACAGGGAGAAGGCGCCAAAAACCTGTCGAAATCATTGAACTGGAACCACGGCACCTTGTATTCCGTTAATTATCTGGCCTATAATAATGCACAATGTATGTTTTTTTCTCTCGAAAACGATTTTCATATAATGTTACAACAGAAGAGCTTATTATTTTCTGGTTACAAAAATTTTTATAATGAAATACACTATTTTTTTGGTTCAAAAATGCATAGCCTATATTGTTGAAATATACTATTTTCTGTTACATAAAATGTATATAATGCTGAAATACACTATTTTCGAGTTCAAACAGAAGTACATAATATTGAAATATACTTATTTTTTGGGATCAAAAAAATGTCATATGTGTTGAAATATACTATTTTCTAGTTTAAAAAATGTATTTAATGTTGAAATGGATTATTTCCGGGTTTACGAAAATGTATATAACGTCGAAAATATACTATTTTCCTGTTAAAAAAAAAAAATATCAGTGTAAGTATGCTTCATCTTTGGGAAGATTCTTTTTAAATTTAAAAAAACGCATTTATCGTGAGCATTACGAGGATAACCTAAAAATCAAATGATAACCATAAATCTAATGCAAGTAAATATTGTTTAATCAGCTGTCGTCTAACTACTGTTTGGTTTAAATCACCTGTTATAATATAATTAAATATCAATTAATTTTTACAAAATTGAATTCCTATTTATTTTTATAAATAGATGTATTTATTTATAAATAAATATATTTACTTATTTAAAATAAATTTATATATTTATTTAATATTAACTCTTAAAGTGTATTTACAATAACATTAAACGAACAATACTTATATTATGCAGCCTGTGTGTATCCCCTTATCTTCGAAACAGCTATAACGATTATGATATACTGTTGGAATATTTTATTTTCGGGAAGATTCGTTTTAATTGCAAAACTGCGTTTAACACAGGCCATTTGAATACCTACTTAAAAATCTATATACAGAATTTTAACAAAGCGAAACTCTGATATACAGTTCTCTAACATAAGGATATCAATGCTTGTTCTACTTCAGTTAATACTGACTTGATGCAATTATCGTGTATAAGCTATATTACCTGCCAACTAAACTTGCTCCCTTACATTGGAACGAAGCGCCAAATTCCTTTGCCAAAATATGTCGGTTCCGAGAAACCCCCCCCCCACAGACCCGGATGTTTCTTTTCAAAGTATGTGCCAACGACGCTGTCTGTCTGCTCTTTGTTTCCGTCTCCCAACAGGAATAATAATAGGGCCTATACACAGGAGTCAGTACATGTGTTATTGTAAAAACGCTAGATGTTTATATTTTTAAAGATGAGTTTTGAAAATACCTGCCAATACCTCTAGAACATGTTTGGAAGATTAAATAGTAATTCAAAGAACAGTTGACCTCGCAGTACAGTGTAGTCTTAATTAATAGTCTATAGAGTACAGAGCGCTCCACGACATAGCTCGTGACCTTTTCCGCTTATTTAACCGGTAACCGTAATATTTACGAAAAATGTTACTGGATCAACTTTATTTAAATATTATGCTCTTTTTTCACGAATCTGTCAAAATTATAATAGGTCTTGCCGTTCAGCCAGTATTACAATAAATAGCCAGCAACTATACGCTCACGTTAAATCAGAGCTCGCCTTTTTGAAACGGAAATTAATGGGAACAAATCTTACACATACGCCATTTCGAGCGTAAAAGGTACCTTTGTACCAAA
Organism: Callitettix versicolor; assembly: GCA_022606455.1. Lineage (NCBI taxonomy): Eukaryota > Metazoa > Arthropoda > Insecta > Hemiptera > Cercopidae > Callitettix > Callitettix versicolor. The sequence goes on from CM040186.1 coordinate 36,223,947, forward strand.
TTTTGAAACAATGCGTTTGACAAAAGCTGCGTTCACTCGTCACCGTAAATGAGAGGGTGCCGTATTGAAACGGAAGAGAAGGGAAAAAATCTTAACACATATGTCTTTCGAGCATACAACGTACCTTCGTTTTTTTTCAAACAATCGGTCAGTGCATCTTGCCCAAACTGCGTAACAAAAAAATAAATAAATTCATGTTGTAAACTCGATTCCCTCAAGTCAGCTAACCAGCTGCGCGCAATGCTTATTTCGTTTAACAAATTTGTTAAATTGTGGTTTTTACTGATCATTTGTTAACCTTTTTTATGTTTTATGTCATTATACACTCTCGAAACACCGTGTATTATCCCGTATTACACAAACATCCGATTAAAATATAATAATTACAAGCAGTAGGCTATTAACATCAAAACGTTGACCCGCACAAGACAGTCCGGAAATGCAAAGGAAATGGGTGTTCCATTACAGGATTCGGCCAGTTGCCGACAACAGTGTAATTACGTTACCGAATGATGCGGGCTGGGCCAGCACCACGATGACGGTCATTATCTTCATTCTCGAAACGCTAACAGTTATCCGGTATTCCCGTTCGTTTTGTCGTTAGCCCTACTAACCTCCATTTAGAGCCTTAATCTGGCAGCCAAATTACCGTACAGTTTCTCGAGACTTGATCTGCCTGTTGTGCACGGTCCATTAGGCAAAAACTCTTTCGTACAATTAAATTATAAACTGAATGAGGCACTTAAACAGCAAAACAACACGTAAGGGTCGCTATTTCTTGAAACTTTTACTGGAAAACTGGGGAAACCGGCTCTTGTAACGTTTTGAACTGTTGTACTTTAATCACATGTGTAGGTCTGGTCAGCCTCGAATTAAAACTTCAACTGTGTAAATGCGCCTGCGATTGTGTAAAAATGCCTGCAACTGTGTAAATGCGCCTGCAATTGTGTCAGTGCATCTGCGTTTGTGTAAAAATGCCTGCAACTGTGTAAATGCGCCTGCAATTATATACATGCACCTGTAATAATGAAGTCCGTCTGCAATTACGTAAATGCGCCTGCCATTGTGTACGTGCGCCTGGCAAATGTGTAAGTGCGCCTGCAATTGTGTAAATGCGCCTGCCACTGTGTACGTGCGCCTGACAAATGTGTAAGTGCGCCTGCAATTGTGTAAGTGCGCCTGCAATTACGTAAATGCACCTGCAATTGTGTAAATGCGCCTGCCATTGTGTACGTGCGCCTGCAATTGTATAAGTGCGCCTGCAATTGTGTAAATGCGCCTGCCACTGTGTACGTGCGCCTGACAAATGTGTAAGTGCGCCTGCAATTGTGTAAGTGCGCCTGCAATTACGTAAATGCACCTGCAATTGTGTAAATGCGCCTGCCATTGTGTACGTGCGCCTGCAATTGTATAAGTGCGCCTGCAAATACGTAAATGCACCTGCAATTGTGTAAATGCGCCTGCCATTGTGTATGTGCGCCTGGCAAATGTGCAAGTGCGCCTGCAATTGTGTAAATGCGCCTACCATTGTGTATGTGCGCCTGGCAAATGTGTAAGTGCGCCTGCAATTGTGTAAATGCGCCTGCCACTGTGTACGTGCGCCTGACAAATGTGTAAGTGCGCCTGCAATTGTATAAGTGCGCCTGCAAATACGTAAATGCACCTGCAATTGTGTAAATGCGCCTGCCATTGTGTATGTGCGCCTGGCAAATGTGCAAGTGCGCCTGCAATTGTGTAAATGCGCCTACCATTGTGTATGTGCGCCTGGCAAATGTGTAAGTGCGCCTGCAATTGTGTAAATGCGCCTGCCACTGTGTACGTGCGCCTGACAAATGTGTAAGTGCGCCTGCAATTGTGTAAGTGCGCCTGCAATTACGTAAATGCACCTGCAATTGTGTAAATGCGCCTGCCATTGTGTACGTGCGCCTGCAATTGTATAAGTGCGCCTGCAAATACGTAAATGCACCTGCAATTGTGTAAATGCGCCTGCCATTGTGTATGTGCGCCTGGCAAATGTGCAAGTGCGCCTGCAATTGTGTAAATGCGCCTACCATTGTGTATGTGCGCCTGGCAAATGTGTAAGTGCGCCTGCAATTGTGTAAATGCGCCTGTAATTGTGTAAATGCGCCTGGCAAATGTATAAGTGCGCCTGCAATTGTGTAAATGCGTCTGCAAATGTGTAAGTGCGCCTGTCATTGTGTACGTGCGCCTGGCAAATGTGTAAGTGCGCCTGCAATTGTGTAAATGTGCCTGCAATTGTGTAAATGCGCCTGCCATTGTGTACATGCGCCTGGCAAATGTATAAGTGCGCCTGCAATTGTGTAAATGCGCCTGCAATTGTGTAAATGCGCCTGTCATTGTGTATGTGCGCCTGGAAAATGTGTAAGTGCGCCTGCCATTGTGTACGTGCGCCTGGCAAATGTGTAAGTGCGCCTGCAATTGTGTAAATGTGCCTGCAATTGTGTAAATGCGCCTGCCATTGTGTACGTGCGCCTGGCAAATGTGTAAGTGCGCCTGCAATTGTGTAAATGTACCTGCAATTGTAAAAATGTGCCTGCAATTGTGTTAAAAGCGTCTGCATTTGTGTAAATGCGTCTGCAATTGTGTAAGTGCTCCTGCAACTGTGTCATTGCACCTGTAATTGTCTAAATGTGTCTTCAATTGTGCAAGTGCCCCTGAAATTATGTAAGTACCCCTGCAATTGTGTAAATGTGTCTGCAATTGTGCAAGTGCCTCTGCAACTATGTAAGTACCCCTGCAATTGTGCAAGTGCCGCTGCAATTATGTAAGTACCCCTGCAAAGTGCTGCTGCAATTATGTAAGTACCCCTGCAATTGTGTAAGTGCCCCTGGAATTGGCCGTACTTCATCGCTACACTGATTCTACATGCAAATAGCAAACATAAATATTTACTTAGATGTCTTTATTAGCTCCAATACAGGCATGTTAAATATATGCAGTATATTAACTACATCGATGCATTGGGATATTTACGATACAATGTATCGATTTAACACTATATATTCTGTATCTACTCCACGTATCGATTTATGTACACGATATCCAATTACAATATCTACAGCAGGGTTAATCAACGAACATTACGAGAGGCTTCAACTTCGTAAGTAAACCAACTGTAAATTCAGTGACAGTGAACATAACCACCGCACAGTAAGGTGAACTCAGTAAAACGAAAATACGGTATGAGCAAATGAACATGCCGAGTTCGTGTGTAAGTTTACACAATAGCCAAAATAAACGTTTCCTTCGGGTATTACAAAACGGAAATACCCACTCCGTGAAGTGAATATTTTAATTCGCCCATTCACCGAAATAAATGTTTATTTTCGGAATGGGTAAAGCTACATTTGCCAACCCCGGAATGGGGTTTGTTTAACTTAGCGTCTATACTATATACCAGTTAAACTAATGAGGATCGCGAGCGCGAGCTCGTCTGTATGTGCGTGCGTACGCGCGCGCGTGTGTGTGTGTGTGTGCAGCTTTAGAGACTCAAGATTTTACAGAAATTTTGTGACGGTGGTCAAGGTTCGTTTTCGTATTGTCAATGCAATTTGAAAGTTTAAAATGATAATATACGTAAATTTTAATTATTGCAACATAGCCACCGGACCAGATATTTAAGTAATTAGGATTATGACCTATTCTTCCGGTCTATTTACTCACCTCGTAAAGGCTACCGCTGTTTAGAAACTCTATTGATCCATCTTCAGGCCGTGATACAAAATGTTAAATCTCTCTGTCGAGGTCGTCACAAACACTGATCACAATTACACGATTAAAATACGTACGATGAAATTTGGTTTGGCCAAACGACACGTGTGACTCGTATGTCGTTACATTCCGGATTCAAATGACATCAAGGCGAAGGTACACTGGGAGGTTTTCAGGGCTCCGTTTTATACATTAGACAGGTGTCATACACTCCATTAGCACGGGTCGTTTTACACTTTAGAGTTAACCAGGTTACGTAGTGAGTGTGTGCGCGCGCGCGTGCGTCGGACTGCAGTCCGGAATTTTAATTGTGTTCAGTGTTTGTGATGTATGTTTTTAATGTTTTATTTGACTTTGTGACGACTCAGACAGAGAGATTTAACATTTTGTAATTTTTTTTTTTTTAACGTCCGACTATTGTGCACACTTGGGCTAATGCAGACGATGGGATGATTTATAAGCGTATGAAAATGTCAAGCCCTCGCCGGGAATCGAACCCGGGTCCTCGGGGTGAAAGCCTAGTACGCTATCACTAGACCACCGAGGTGGCAATAGAGTTTCGAAACCGCGGTAGCCTTTACGAGGTGAGTAAATAGATCACTGACGGGAAGTAGAGGTCATAATCCTAATTACGTAAATTTTATTGCCGATTATGACGGTGAAATCAGAACTTTAAAAAATGAGTAAGCCTTTCAAAAATTCACTTCTACCACGTCAGCGAGGCAGCCAGGATTTTTGTTTTAATAATTCACACAGCAACTGACTTGTTCAAACTCTATTATCACATTAGAAAATTTAAAACTTGTTCTACAGTGGCACTGTACGGCGTGAATATCATTTAAATTAATTACCAAATGTAAAACAAATACCATTAACGTTTACTTTCAAGGTTTACACAATGTCAGTTAAAATACCAGATAAGCACGGCGTGAATAATCGGTAGTTTTCCACCAATTTTCCACTTATTACTATCTGAACGGGCAAGGTCAGTCCAATTACTAGTAATATTTCCTTCAAGTACCGAATTTAAGTTTATTTCTTGCATTTGGGTCACAAAATGTAACTAACATTATTAAACAAATTCACAGACAAAAAAACTAGCAATAATCTTTTTTTTAATTGTGAGAAATGATTTTTACCAAATCTAGAATCAAACGAAAAACGTTAGCCTAAATTTACTCACTCTACTGTTAATTTTTGACGATTTAATAATGTAAACGTATTGTATTTGTAACTGATAAGTGCATGTTATGAACTTCTAAGATGTACAGCATCTCATTTTATTACAGGATTTGAGACCTTCTAAAGAACCAGGAAAAATATAACCAAACAAACAAATTATATTGGTTAAAGTTATATAGTCAGAATGTCCATGGAAATACAACAAACTTTTGGCCATTTTCATAGCACTGCGGTGTATGGCTTAATTGGACTGGGAGGTATCTATGATGCATCACTGGATGCACTAGACAGACTTCAAAAACAAATTTTAAAAATTACTGCATTCAAAAACAGGATCTTGACAGACCATTAAATATTAGACAAGTATTTGCCTTGAAATCTATAGTGTATCAATACAGTGACTTAATAGAAGAATTTGTGCAGAATCCTCGCAACCCTACACGTTACAAAAGTGTCAGATTACCGAAACAATCATTAACAACTGGTCAAAGATGTTATAAGTGTTACGCCAAGAAATATTGTAATGTTCTTCCAAATGCTTTAAAAATTTACGATGTGGATCTAAAACTGTGAACAAAAAGATAAAATAATTTTAAAAAGTTAGTGTGATCTAAGTACAAATCTGTTATAAGTAATTTTTTTTATTAATTTCATAATATAAAAATGTTTTTGTGTTAAATATCCGTTAAATTTAAATTTTGTAATAATAGTACTGAGAGATACAATTTGTAAAAGTATTACATTTAAGTAAGGAATTAATTTTAAGGACCAACCTATAAATGGGCATTTATGCCTCCTGTAGGTCCTTCATATTTTGTAATATATTGTATAATTTTTTAAGGAATTTTGGAAATAAATAAATAAACTTTATTAAATTTGTAATTTTCATCTTATATTAACTTAATACTGTTAGCTTTTGTTTCTGCTTTGGGAGGATTTGAAACAAGCCTTCAAGAAAGTTAGTATTTATATTTATACCGATAATCAGTCAGCAATCAAAGCAGTTGCGGGTCCTACAAGTCGGTCCAAGCTGGTCTGGGAGTGTCTGGAGAACCTCAATGCTCCCGTGTAAACCGGGTTACTAAATGGGTTCCGGGGCATACGAAGGTTGAGGATAACAATGAGGCAGACCAACTCGCTGGACTGGGCTCTGCGTTTATCGGACCCGAGCCGGGTTTAGGGATCTCTCTACCGTTGGCCGTGTCTACTATCAATAGGTGGATTAACAAGCAACACGAAGCAAGATGGGACACTTCATGGGCATTCCCACAGCAAGCACTTCTTGGGTAAGGTTCCTCACGCAGGGCTTTGAGGGGCAGAGCACTCAGGAAAGTCATGGGGTTCATTACTGGGCACTGTGGTCTGAGGGTGCACAAGAACAGATTAGGTGTACTATGGAGAAATCGTGTGTAGGTTATGCAGTAAAGAGGAGAAAACTGCAGAACACATAATTTATGATTTTGAGGTATTTGATAGCAGGAGGCTAAGGGTTTTTTGGTTTCCAGGACCCTAGGGACCTCCAGCAGCATGAGCTAGTCAGTGGATTGTTGGAACTTACTAAGGGCACCAATCTGCTGAACTAGTACTTAGAGGTTTAGTTGCACGATCGCAGTGCCTGGGGTTTTATAACCCAAGTATATAATCTAATATAATGTAAGTTTGTTTGTACGAATATGTGCTGATAAAAAGGGATGTTGGCTCGAGAAATAATATGTGACTTATACTACGAAAATTAACCTGAAGGCGGTCCAGGTTTGATGCTATTTGGTTTATAAATGTGACATTAAGGAAGTTTTAATGTTTTTTTCTGTGAAATACGCATATGTCGACGTATCTAAAAGTTACTTTAACGTAACGCAGGCTACTTTATGGGGATTCGCCTCATTGCATTAACGCCAAACTACGTGCTGTAATTATATTAAACTGTATATGATACACAAATATAAGTATGCAACCAATATATTAGCATACATTTTAATTTTTTGTTTTGTTTTTTCCTATAGCGTAGCGCCATTCAATATAAACGTAATAGAAGTACAGCCACTATTATAAGTACAGCCGTTCGATATTAGCGGCTAAAGTCCAAGTAATTGGACTATCTGTCGCTACGAACGCTGCAGGCTACAAGAACAACAGGTGGAGACGTTTGAAAAAATAGACAGTACTATTAGAGGTAAGACTGTGAATGCTATCATAGCTGAACAGTGAGCAGTTTCGACTGCTCTTCAACTATTCTGTTCGCTGCTCTCTCTCTGCTCTCTCAGTGTTGTCTGTTCTACAAGTTATTTACGCGCGCAAAGCGGTAATAGAAGAATACTGAAACTTACTTGAAATAAGTTTCAACATCAACATTAATGATGTTTATTAATTAATAACATATTATTTATTTTTTTTTTTTAATTAAATAGATGAAAAGCTTATTTCTACTTTTATTAAAAATATATTTTATATGTTATTTATGCTTTTTTATGAATTTAAAAGTTTGTTTGTCGATTTTTTTATTTATTTTTACTTCACATAGACTACTGTGGAAACAACTAAAAGTTCTTTCCTAATGTTTTGATAAAATGATTTATTTACTTTTTTGTAATTATACTATATATTTTGAAAAAGATGATTTCTAGTCAATTAATTTTTTTTTGCCGATACTTAATCATGTAGCTTATAATTTTATATATATTTTTGCACAATAACAAATTGTCAGCACTTATTTTACTGATTTTATAATATAACCCTATTTCCATTTTGAAATTTTGTAATAAGTATTTTTCATTAGAAATTTACTAGCGCAATAAACAGCACTGAGCTGTGAGCAGTTAGCGCATGGCAGCACTTGCATTATTAATAAACTGTTCTCTAAACTGTGATTAAATCACTGCTACTGTTCACTACTCAGAGCATTCACTGTTAACAGAAAAATGCTCCTAAGCCTACCCCACTACGAACTATAGTCTAACTACTTAGTAAACGGCCTGCGCATGTAGGAGAATTCCCCTCCAGCTCCCTCTAAAAGTCCAGTGACACAGAGTCGGCCAATATGAGTCTACAAACTGTTACTATTCAGCGATAGTGAAAGATTTTTTTTTTTTTTTTTTTGTATTTAACGTCCGACTATTGTGCACACGTGGGCTAATGCAGACGATGGGATGATTTATAGCGTATGAAAATTCCAAGCCCTCGCCGGGAATCGAACCCGGGTCCTCAGGGTGAAAGCTCAGGGTGGATAGTACGCTATCCACTAGGCCACCAAGGCGGCTCGATAGTGAAAGAAAAGGAGGGAGCTGTGATAAGAGAGTAGGGACTCGATCTCTCACTCGCACATTTTTACTCAGTCCCACTGGTGTTCTTAGCAGGCCGTTTTATAAGCGCCTGACCTATATAATCTATTACTGCAGTTGAACACTTTGTCGCAAGATGCCGCCAACAGCGAGCGTTCACATATCTCCCATAAAGGTTTCTATATTCTAGTACGCATTTCTCATTATATACATGTATGTAGCGGCTAACTAAATGTCTGTTAAAACATTTACATTGTCAAAATTTACATGAATGTGAGAACGTTTAGCAGTGAGGGAGAAGATGGCGGTAAAAGAAAATTTAAATAGAAAACGCAAGGAAAAGTGACACAATAGAAGGTGGAAGCTGAGATGAAACGACTGTGAAACGACCTTCAATTGGTGACTATACTGACCTCGCCGAGTGACATCATAAGCTCAAGGAAGTTGTAGAAAGTAATAGGTGTAACTCTATGTTAAAAGTTACTCTACAAATATTATCTGTACGGATATTTTAAATCTATGATTCGAGCCAAGGATTAATAATTCAAAGAACAGTACATTTCACATTATATGTTTAACTAATTTACAGAACGCTCTTAGGCATCACTCGTAACCTTTTCCTAAAATTTAACCCGTAACCGTAATATTTACGACAAATATTACTGGTCCAACTTTATCGACAATTGTATGCTCTTTCTACACTCAGCTGTCAAAATTATGACAGGTCTTGCCGTTCAACCAGTATTACAGGAAATAACCAGCAACTACACACACGTTGGTAAATCCAAGCACGCCATCTTGAAACGGAAGTAAATAGTGGAAAATTGTGACGCAAGTAATTCGGGATTAATTTAAAAAACCTTCACACAAAATTTCAAAACAATCTTTATTTGGCCAAAACTGCATATCTACATTCATCATCGCAAATTAGAGACCACCATCATGTAACGGAAGCGAACAAGGAAAATCTTATACATACGTCGTTCGGGCTTTATACAAGGTACCTTCGTACCAAATTTCAAAACAATCTGTCAATACGTTTGGCCAAAACTGCGTAACAAACAAACAAAAACCAAATGACGAACGGTCGCGTAAAACAGAGAACTTGCTTCGCTCGGTCAACTTTTACACTTTTTGTTCTAAACCGTGTTTATTTGTAGCGAATTTCCATTGGAAAATGAGCATGAAAATGAGGTTTTCCATTGGAAAACCTGGGAGCGACCCAGGTTCAGGACTCTCAAAATGAGCACCCATCATGAGTAGGTTACTTTTTTGGGGAAAATATTGTGTGTTTGTGTGTGTGTGTGTGTGTGTGTGTGTGCGCGCGCGCGCGCGTGCGTGCGTGTGTGTGTGTGTGTGTGCGCGCGCGCGTGAGCGCACGCGTCGTGTTAGTATTTTCATAATAGCACATTTAGGCTCAATTCAATTTAAAATTGGTTCAAAAATAAATTTTTGTAACAGCTTGGACAAATTCGCTACCCACAAAAATCCGTTCAAACGACCAAAATTCAGACAAATGAATTTTTTTTCATGTTCACACACGTAATATTTTCATCACATGATGCCAATTTTTTAAAATCCGATTTCACCATCATTAAAATTGTGTAAATTAACATAATTAAATGTTCAAATTCCACCACAGTTCATAGACCTGTTTACTGTTAAATTGTTGTCCGACTAAGTATAAAGTTAATGTCATAGTGACTCATAATGACTAACTCAGTCCAGCCCTGTTTCAAAGTCTAGCCGTAATTGCTCAGCCGGATCTCATGAAAGGACGGGTTTGTTTAAATAATTCAATTACTGTAAAATTTATTTTGAATTATTGTGCAACATTTCTAACATCGAACTGGTATTAACAGTAAGCATCATTCATACAAAATGTCGACAAGAAACTGTTATCTCTTAGCGTCTTAGCCTATATTGAGCAATGTAGAAATTTTTTTTTTTTTTTTTGTCTAGGTCTGCATTCTTACACAATACGACGAAGGCTATATAGCCTACTAGTAGGAGATCGTGAAAATATTGTTGGATGTAGGTTAGAGCTAGTCCGTTTTAAGCATTCCTAAGTCAAAAAAGTGGTTTTTGTCTGTCATTGATTGAAACTAAAACGAATTGGACACATACAACAAAACAACACACGTTTATGGGTTTTAATTATAATTTCTTCCTAATGAACAATTGGGAATTCATAATTAACATTATTAATTACAAAAACTTCAGTTTATTGTTAAAAAAATACTATGATTTCCATCATCAAACTTGGCACGTAAGCCTGATTAGCGAAACATTTTTTTAATTTAAAAAAATGTTCTAAATACAGGAACATGTGAAAAAATGTGTCCAATATTTTTGCACAATTTCATTACTTCAAGAAGAAAGGTCCTCGTAATTTAGTATTACAAATTTCCACTACTTTTAATTTATTTTGAATTACATTATAGGCTAGTTATTTTTTTACGTCGAAAATTAGAATTTGCTCACTTTAAATAAATAAATGTTGCACAAAATTTGCATAAACTTCGTTATAAAAAACCGTCTTAATTTCTCGAAATCATTTCATCAGATTTTGCTTAAAATGTTGATCGATATCTGAAGAATCATAACTTAAGTCAGTGAGCGACAATTGAAAAAAAAGTAACTAATCGAATGAAAATACAGGAATATCGAAAAATTAAAAACACAATAGCAGCCAGTATTTATTTTGGGGCTTGTTTCGATTTATTCCCGAATCGAAAATTTCTTTTATTTACAACACTGCCTTGAGCGCGATTGAAATCTTTATATCTGACCAGTACTTCAGCAAAATCTGTTAAACCGATTTTGAGAAACTAGGCCGATTTTCTTTATAGCATCTTATGCGGATACACATTGAGGATATTGTATGTGACCCATATGTTTTAAAGCCGATTTTGAGAAAATCCGAATTTATCGAGGATGGTCAATTAGTTTAGTCTCCAGGGATGCATGCGCGCGCGCGCGCACACACACACACACACACACACACACACACACACACACACACACACACACACACACACACACACACACACACACACACACACACACACACACACACACACACACACACACACACACACACACACACACACACACACACACACACACACACACACACACACACACACACACACACACACACACACACACACACACACACACACACACACACACACACACACACACACACACACACACACACACACACACACACACACACACACACACACACACACACACACACACACACACACACACACACACACACACACACACACACACACACACACACACACACACACACACACACACACACACACACACACACACACACACACACACACACACACACACACACACACACACACACACACACACACACACACACACACACACACACACACACACACACACACACACACACACACACACACACACACACACACACACACACACACACACACACACACACACACACACACACACACACACACACACACACACACACACACACACACACACACACACACACACACACACACACACTATCTAAACAAAAACCACATTTTTAGACTCAGATGATTTCAAAGCGTAGAGTGATCAAAATCTCAAGATCGATTTCTTCATGATCACCAAACTTTCTTTGTATATACAGTACTTTCTCTGAAATTATTTTCTTCGTGTAATAGGAAAGTAAAAAAAACCTACTGTTATAGGCTAATGTAAACATACTTTTGAAACTCAAGTGTTCCCATAAACCAACCCGTACCACTGACCTAGCAAAACAATACAGTTAATAATGCTATTCCAAATGTATACGTCAATGCATGCCAAAACAAAACAGCTGTTTACTGTCAACTGCCGCTTAGATTAGCCGTTTGCTTAATAGAGCAAGACATTCTTAACCTAGATGGCAGTGGCAGAAACATTATGTCTAACGTTACATACGACCACTAAAGCTAATTATCATTTATTAACTGAATATTGCTAACTTCAATTATTAGTCTATTTAAAGAAGACTTAACAATAACACGCTAGCTTTCTCTTCCAAAGCATAGAAAATCAATTATTTTAACATATATCATGTTTTAGGGCTGGTTGTGATATTGGATTTTGAGAAACGCGTGATACGAGGAACATGTTTACATTGATGTACATATTGCGCGTTGTAAGTTTCTTATTAAATTAACTATAATTAAAAATTACTGAGATTCCCCGACCGGGATCGAACCGGGGACCTTCTGCATGTGAGGCGGACGCAATAACCAATACATTCGGAAAGTACGAAGAAGTTTGACCAATTTAAGAACATGAAATGAATCGTTAATTTCATTTTGGTACTTATATTAAAAGATCAGTTGTTTTATATTAATCGTAAAAATCAGCTGATTTCATTGAACAGCTGATGGCTATAATAAGTTTTAGGTTATGTTGTTGAAAGTAGCTATTTTTTAACGATCAGGTAGCTATTAATTCGTAACGATCAGCTGATTTCATTGAACAGATAATAGGCTATAATAAATTTCAGGTAGCCGCCTCGGTTGCCTAGTTGATAGCGTACTGGGCTTTCACCCTGAGGACCTGGGTTCGATTCCCGGCCAGGGTTTGGCATTTTCATACGCTATAAATCATCCCATCGTCTGCATTAGCCCAGGTGTGCACAATAGTCGGACGTTAAAACACACAAAAAAATAATAAATAAATTTTAGGTTATGTTGTTAAAAACTAGCTATGTTAATTTGTCATGTTTTCAAATTATTATCGTAATTAAAATAAAAAAGGAAAAGAAAACATAATAGGTAACATGATTTCTATTTTTGGTTCAATAACAGAAACTTTTTCTTCTTATGGACTATTTCAAAAAAAATTTCATTTTAAGATGACCATTTACAATTTGTTTGATTCAGTATAGGCTTATGTTTAGGGTTGCAACATTTTTGTATGGTAAAATATGGATGCTACTCAAGTAGAGAGGGTGTTCAGAATATAAATTTAGAATCTAAATTGTTAAATGTCAGGTTACTTGTTGAAAAACTACTTTAATCCCATTTTAAAAAAACACTAATTTTTTAAAATAAGGTAGCCTTAATTATCAATTCTACATTTCTCATGTCTGTACCAAATTTTATATACACAACTCACTCGGTTAAGGTATTCTGAAAATATTAATTAATTAAAAAATGAAAACAGTGGATAAGTGGTAAAAAAGAGTTTCATATGTTTCTATAAACTTTTTTTTTTTAAAAAAAAGTTGGTAAAAACCAACTTCCTGATTTATGTCCATGACTAACAGAAGTATTCCAATAGGCTATAGATAGGCATCTAGATAGGCCTAATTATTTTAATTAAACTATAGTACAATCATATTCAAAATCAATTTAGGAATTTAGCCCAACCATAAATTCACAACCACGATGAAAATATTCACAACCTTGTGCAAAAATATTTATTAATGTTTTTTGTTCGAGAAATAGAATTAAAATTAGTAATAGGAAATATCAGAGGTTTCTAGGCCTAATTTCATCAAATTGACTTCATAGACTTTGATCCATTACATCAAGATCATAATTATAAGATTCTAAAGTGTACAAAATTCAAAACTGAAGGCATTTATTTTGAAAGCATTTATTAATTCAGCTGTACTGAATAAATCATAACAAATCCAAATTAGTATTTGTCTCAGATTTTTTTTAACATTAGCATATACACCTTCATGATCTTTTAATTAAAATCAACACATTTTTAAATCTTCAAATATGACTAAGATAAGATTAAAACCTGTTCAACCAATTTTGCAAAACATATTTCTCTTAACTCTTAACTTCCAGTTTTTCTCTCTAGAAACTTAAAACAAAATTTTGTTTGAGGAATGTTACTGGATTATGAAAAAAAATAATTGTGACAAAGCTGCTAATGTTTGAAAAAAAATTAGTTATCAGATAAAATGTGATATAACCAATTCTTGTAACACAAGCAAATGTTTATAACTTAATACGATTTCTTTCAACTTTATCATTTAAAAACATTACAATTCCTCAGCTCCAAAAAATGAGATAACTGCATCTGTCACATTCCTTACAATTGACATCATTTCAACATAGACTAAGGGGCATTGATTCATGACTCATTTTTGTTCATCATTTCCAAACAAGTACAGTATTTGTCACGTAGTTCTTAGATCAAGTGTAGGCCTAAAAATTAGTCACTTTAAACTATAAAAATTGTATGAAAATAGAAAATTGTCTTATCTTATAAAAATACTAGTCTTACAAATTTCATGTTTTAACAATTATTACGTTAAGCCTAAAAGCAACATTTCTAAAAATATACATAATAGGATTAATGAACTTGTGAACAAAAATCTGTTAGATTGTTTCGCTTTAAAAACTAGTTCTTTCAAACTACTTTTACATTTCCTAAACAAGTATTGCAACTTGTAATAAGCCTACACTTATTTTGAAAAAAAACAAACTAGCCTAATGTAAAAGAAAAACAGTTTTAAGTTAATAATTAAAAAAAACAACTAAGGCTTATGACCCAACCAATAAAAAAGGCATGTAGGTGTCCATGTCCTTGAATTTATACAACTCTTTATGTAGGTAGGCTAGGCCATTTTAGGCTAAGTTACTTCATAGCACATTTTAAGCAAAACAGAGAGGTCTATAGGTTTTAACTGCTTGACGTAAGCAGTTAAAACAGCTGAACATTAATAAATGTTGTTAAATCTTAATTACATGGCAAATATGTAACAGAAATGAGTCTTTAGGAAGAAATTCTATTTTTTGTAACCTAAGGAGAAGCACTAAGAACAGAATAACCAAAGTTGTTTACAAGAGATTAATTAGCCTACATAATGTTAATCTTTTGCATTATACATATACAAAACCTAATT
Organism: Callitettix versicolor; assembly: GCA_022606455.1. Classification (NCBI taxonomy): domain Eukaryota; kingdom Metazoa; phylum Arthropoda; class Insecta; order Hemiptera; family Cercopidae; genus Callitettix; species Callitettix versicolor. The sequence goes on from CM040186.1 coordinate 36,239,052, forward strand.
ACATGCAATGAGTTCATCACTGGGCATAAAATTTGATGCTTAGGGAAAGTTGTTTTTCTTCAGAGTTATCAAGTTCAGATTAAAATAAACCCTAATATAATGAAATTAAAGAAAATATGTATGTATGATGTGCAACACAGAAGATTGGACAAAAATTTAAAGTAAAATCTGATTAACTAAATGTCAGTTTATGCAACCTGACCAAAACCTTTTTAATGTTGAGGGATAGTTAGTTGGTAATAGTTTAAATGACAATGTGAGCACAAAAATTTTATTTTTTTCTGGAAGTAGGTCAGACATATTTCTCCTTCTGAGAAATTTTTTCAAAAAAACCAAATATATCATGATATGATGGCATTGGCTATTGTGTATTAAAATCATTTATTAATTCAAAACTATCCTTCATAACTGTAAGCTAGTAAAATAAATAAAATGTTTTTGGATTAGAAAACAGACTAAGCTACTAGTGCCTACCTGTTAATTCTAACTTAAAGCCCAGGCTAATTGCATCAAAAGTTAGGCTTGTTAAACTACAAAATCTGTTATGTAGATTTTGTATCTGTTATCTAGATTAGCCCCTCATTTGTTAACACCAGGTACTGGGTAACTTATATCCTGTCGGCAACTAAAAAAATGTGCATCCTTTATTACCGATTATTCTAACTTATAGTCAATCATTCACTCATAAACACATCCATTCATCAAATATGTGAACTTCAGTTAATTTAGCCAACATTCCACAATATCACAGAGTGACAAATTAGGTGTTCTTTTTAAAAATTTTAATTGTTTTCTTTAAAACATTTAAGTAGAAAAATCAGATAGGGTTTCCATGGTCACAACAGTCGTTAACTAGTAGCCCACAACTTTTTATTTATATGCCTCAATTGTGATGTATTAAGAATCTATACAATTAACCTATATCTTTTTTTTAGAGATTAGGAACCTACTATACTGAGAACCAATAAAGTGTAGTTTTCTCTGTAGCCAAAGCTAATAATTTTTTTCAAATCAAAAATTTTAATGAAACTAGAGGCCTTTAGGGCCTAACTCCAAGTTAGGACTTGTTATTATAATAGCCTTGGTACAGTATGATATTAAGCATCTTATTACCAGAGGCACTATTCTAGATTAAGTTATACATTATCTTATGTATTTACAATTTAATTGGGCCAACAACTCAATGCCACTGTCTTCAGATAAACAAAAAACCTAATCTAAACAGTTCGTGTAAAAAAAAAAAAATAGAAAACCGTGTTAAGTTACATCAAGGCTAGCCAAAGGCCATCAAGGCTAGCCAAAGGCCATATTACAACAGGCCAGATCTGGTTCTTATGACTCACCTTTGGGGTCAATGGGATGACCACTACATAATACAAGGAAATCCAATCCAAAATACAATCCAAATAATTGCCAGGTATTATCCATGGTTGATATTAAAGTCTAACACTGCATATTTTAAACAATGAACTCATGACACTCAACACTTTCTATAAAAATAAATAAAATATGCTTCAACATTTAAGTTAACTGAAAGATCGTAAAGACCTGTTAAGTTCATAGGCTTTTTTAGAAAACATTATAATGAACTAAAATCACAAGAAGCATTAATACTTCAAAATTTTGGAATATGTAACTATTCAATCACATTTCAACACTTTATTTTTCACACACTGTAAACTCTCTCGACAACAACACGTTTAAAAAAACACTGAACAGTAAACGTCGATCTCGTCGGCGCCATATTGAACTATACAACTGTCATCAATGTTGCCAACTACCAGTTTCTTAATACTTTATATACAATCACCTGTTGTTACATTAAAAAAATAAGAATGATATCACAGTACCGAAATGTTATAATATGCTTGTATATAGTATACTTATGTCATATAATATAAATTAATGATTACAATAACATTTTGATACTATATAAAGAACTGACAATAATTCATATCTTTTGGAGATTAAAACGGTGTAAGTAATAACAATTGTAGTTAATTTTTCTTAAAATAAGGTTTAGTTTGTAACCGTCTTTTTGTTGGCCAAACAAAAGCACTTTACAGAATGGATATTACTTTACTGGCGCCAAAGAGTATTTTAATATGAAAAGACATGTTACATGGGTTTTTAAATTTTTTTCCACACTGTCAGAAAGTAAAATAAAAAATAATTATTTAACATTTTAATGAGAAAGTGTTAAAAAATAAGTATAGCTTATTTGTTTCAAAGTATAGTTTATATAATAAATGTGAAATATATTTGTACTGTATATATTTGTAAACCCTGAGCAAATCTTCTTTTTAAACACACACTGTTTTTTCTTTATTAAAATATGGAAAGGTTGTCTAGCTATTATTCACAGAATAAGTTTTGTTGTTTTTAATAAAATGAGCCGAATTTTGCTTTTTTTAAAGTATTATGAATAGTACTAAAAGTTAAAATATATTGAAATGTTTTTTTTTTCACTAAAAAAATATATATATGTTTAATTTGTTTCTTAAGTATTGAAGGCATTTACTGATAAAGGCGTTTAATTAGTAGAATCACTTGAAACGTTTCTATAAAACGATGTTCCAGACTGTCCTGTTCAGTAATCTGTATTATTTTTAAGAAATTTCATCAAGATCTACACTTTCTTTGATTCAACTGTTGAAACCAAAACAAATGTATGTTCCAGATCTTATGCAGTAGCTATAATCTGTGTGCAGTTCAATGAAACTGCCATTGATTCAAAACTACTTCATACATTTTTTTTATTATCTCATAATTTAAATAAATATTTTTAAACTTTTTTAAAGTTATAATATATTTGCCTTTTTTAAAATTCTACTCAAATTTATTTCCATTAAAATTCTGTTTTATAAAATAGATTAAATACACACAAAAAAGTTAACACTAAACAATGTCAACTGCTAGAACAATTGTCTCAAATAGTTTCATACAAATATTTCATGTGTAAATATAACTGTATAGTATACAACCACCACCATCATTCACCTGTCATTGCTTAGGTACACATTTCTATATATAATTATAGATTTTGCTAGGAGATGTTGAAATAAATAAAGCTTCATTACAACTGTTTTTATTTTTTAGTAATGGTTAATTACAATAAAATACACAGACACAATAGGAAAATTACAAATGCAGGAAATTGAAAAATTAGAATGAATGAATGAAATATTGCATATAAATTAACCCACTTGTAATTTTGGCAATAAAAGAGTGATAACTAGTCATTTTAGTGTATATTTTTTATGTTGTTTCATTTTCTAATTGTAGGAAAATTAACACTCCCATATCATGCATTTTCCCATAGCATGTAGAAGTTGACAGATCAATTTAACAGATAGTACATGACATTTTGTTTATAGATCCATTTTTAAAATCAAAACATTGAGAACTTCAACTTTCCCATTTCTCTTAAAAATTAAGTTTTTTCAGTGAAGCTTTTAATTTTAGCCTTGGCAAGAGTATTGAACAGAAAAAAGTATGCCCGAACGGAAGAATGTAACAGAAATATGAAATGATGAGCAACACAAATTTTGTCTCTTTTTCTTTCTTTTTCTTCCTCCTTTTCGATAACAGTACATGCATATTATATGAAAATGTGTTGCTTTGGTTTCAGTATTTTTCCTTAGTTGAAGAACATGCACAACATTGTAACCGTTTATAATGTAGGGTGTTTGAAAAAAAGAACTCCCTACATTTAATGTGCCCTAGAACCTGAACAAAGTGACATACACTGTTCTAGTTTGTGGTACTGAATTCATCAACTGTCCAAGTTTTTTTCATGTAATTGTGGGAATTGAGTTCTTGCAATTGGCAGGCCTGTGTGACTTTGAGAATAATGGCAACAGCGATGAGTTCAGTGGCCTGTACAAACTGAGTCTGTTATAATGTAATTTTAGACATAAGTGTGGTGGTGAACCATCTGCAGCAAAAACTATCCGTTATTGGCTAAAAATCTTTCAAGGAAACCAGTAGTGTTTTAAAAGTGAAGTTGATACGTATACCAAGAACTTCTGAAGCTGCTATTGAACAGATCCGTGTTTCGTGTGTTTGGAACCCAAATAAGTCATTGATCAGACATAGTATACAATTAGGAGTACCTAGAGGTACTTTGTATGATGTGGTATATAAAAGACTTAATTTGCGAAACTACAAATTACAACTGTTACATGAAATTAAACCTGCTGATAAAAACAAGACTGCAGTTTGCTGTTAACTTTCTACATAAAATTGATGAAAAGAACAATTTTTTGAAAAATGTTCTGATTTCTGAAGAGGCAACATTTCACTTGAGTGGAACAGTTAATAGTCACAACGGCACAATTTTGGGGGCAGAATAACCACATTTCATTATTCAGCATCAACGTGACTCTCTAAAACTTGTTTGGTGGGGTTTGATGGAAGGTCAAGTAATTGGTCCTTTAATTTTTGTAGAAAGAACAATAAACAGGGATGTATAATGTGACATTTTGACAGAGTATGTCTTTCTCCAAGTGGAAGATATTGACTTGACACAAAAGGGTTTGTGCTTTTCTAACAAGATGGCAACCCACGTCATTACAGTAACCATGTGCACACAGCTCTTGACACTCGCTTTCCGGGAAGGTGAATAGGCAGGGCTGGGGCTCAATCTCTTGGCCACCATGAAGCACGGACTTACCATGTCCCTACTTGACTTTTTCTTTTGCGGACAAGTAAAAAATGTTGTTTACACTGAAAAGATCCATGACAGCAAATATTTATGGGAAAGAATTATCATAACAGTTGAGACAGTTACACCTGCTATGTTGGTATGTTGGAATATCATCTCGATGTGTGTAGGGCAACAAATGGATCCCCCTTTGTAATAACAACTTATTATGGTTTATCAGCTATTCAATGAAATCAGCTGATCGTTACGAATTAATATAGCAAATTATCTTTTGCTATAACTACAGTATCTAAACTAAGTTCACATATTTATTTACTTAAACAAAACAATATATTTGTAAACATATCTTCACACTAAATACATATTCAGCAAAGATATCATTAACAAAAGCTTTGATTTTGTCGATAACTTCCCAAGTTCCACACATGTACTTTTTATTACTAATTTCTTTTTATTAAGAATTTTTTTTCAGTTTTAATCACTTCCAAAAAAAGAAATGTCACATGACCAATGCATGTTATTTGAACTTGCACATATAGAGAGGAAAATTATATAAAATTACTTCGTAAACTGGCTCCGAAAGTGTTTGTGTTCATGAAACAAAGTAAATGTAATAATGCCAATTAAGAGGTTTACCAAAATAATACTAATTCAGTTACTAACCCTACAGCTGCCATTTGTTTGAATTAACACAGCCTGGTTGATTAACAAATATTGTTAATTTTATAGCTACCAACATAATAGCAGTTACATAAAAAATGTAAACAGATGTTTGATCCAAGACATATTGTGCTACTTTGGTTAACAATTGTAGAAACATAATCATCAACTGTAGCAACTTGTTTATATAAACTGTTAAGGAACAATCCACTACATGTTATTTATTCATTGGACATTTTTTATCACTTGTGTATATAGAACAATATACAAGATTTCGAGAGTGCAAGCAACTCTGGTTCTCAAGTGCCTAACTTAAAACTTAAAACTGAATAAAAAAATAACTTTAAAACTGTAACCTAAGTCTAGATGTCTAGACGGTTGTTAAGATATTAAAATAAAAATAGGAAACAATTGATCAAGGTAAATACTATGAGCAATTAAAAATTAATTTCTTTTATTGAACTAAAAATAAAAATCATGTATCATGTTTCTCTTCCTTTTTATTTTAATTATGATAGTTTGTTCAAAAACATGACATTAACATAGCTAGTTTTTAACAGCATAACCTATACTTATAGCCTATCAGCTGTTCAATGAAATCAGCTGATCATTATGAAATAATATAAAACAACTGATCTTTTACTATAACTATCAATATAAATTTGTGCACTCGCATCGCGCAACACGCAAAATCCATCACAACCAGCCCTAAAACATGATACATGTTAAAACTTAAATTCATGTAATAAAATCATAAGCCACAAAATGAAAAAAGGTTACATACTAGTTGTCAAAAGCTACACTAAACATGACATGTATCATCCTATGTACAAATGGTAACAAATTTAATGTCTGATAAAAAATAATAATAGCACAAATATTAAATTTTAATTAATGCTCAGTGTTAAAGGCTTCAATCATTACAGAATAAAAAGTATAGTTATGAATATTTGGTAGCATGAAAACTAGCTTAGGAAGATAATGTATAGTATTAATATTATTATATAAAGTTTCAAGTAAAGATCTGCAAAAACTTTAGTGATCACAAATAAATACAATTTAATCATTTTTGGAATTGAATAAATGCTTGCTTATGTTAGAATGAACTTAAGCAACATTCATTCTAACATTTTTGTTGTTTAACATGTTTGAAAATATCATTTCTTGACAGGTTAGAAGGAAATATTGATTTAGTCTTTTTGTCAATGACTTGATTATTCTTTGATCTAAAGAAAAAACTGAAAACATAACTTAATTTGTATTTAAGCGAGGAAATTTTTTCTCATTTGAAGTTTTTTGTTCTTCGAGATATTTGATACAAAAATTTAAAATAAAATTATTTTGAAACAAATCAATTGTTCAAGCTGATTTTTTTTACACAAGGTCTTTAATATTAGATCTTTGTACATTCAGTAAATCTAACCATTTTGGAGACAAATTATTTTTATGTACAAGAAACAATGAAGTGGTGGATAGCTGGGTAACTGTGGGTTTTCATGTCACATTTCTGAATTTTTTTCCTTATTTTGATCTGCTGGATCATGTCCTTTATCACTGCTACCTTTCATGAAACACTCTATTTACAACAAAACGCCTTACTTTTTTGTTACTCTTTTCTCATAGAACATTTGTTTACTTTTGTAAAACATCTTTTTGGTAATGTCCAGTTGTTTTGAATTGACTTATTGTTGAATATGATTAAAATTAGTGTTAAACAGTAATCTCTTTCCAGTATATATTCACTTCTATTGCAGTGAATTATAAAATACCATAAAAGGCCTATTTTTTCCAATCTCTGAACCTCTGGATCTACCATGAAATGGCCTGTTGAACAGTATGCTGGAGGTGCTGCATACTGGACAATAGAATATCTCTTCTGCTATAACCAGTGCCACTTCTAACTTCATAACACCATTTTGAGCTGAGTTGCAGACTCATAAATATGGTCATGTCCAATGATTTTCTCACTAAGTGAAAATCATTCTCTTGCAAAGTGTCATTTTTTTGAGGCAAAGGAATAACACAGTAGAAATTAATCGGAGAATGAGCCAAGTATATGAAAACCACTCAGAGTAAGATCCAGGCTGTACAGTGGGTGGTCGAAAACTTCTCCACATCATAACTTCCCCAACTACACAACGTTATTCTGAGCTGAAATGCAGATTTGTATACAAGACACATCTACTGATTCTCCCAACAAAAGTAAATTGTGAAAAATCATTCATTTTCTTCAGGTAAAATGGAATAACGCAGCAGAAATTCGAGTGAGAACGGAGCACACAAACTACCTGAGAAATCCAAAAATTCAAAAACATGAACAACAGACAAGTCATGTTTATGGTTATTTTTTTGGGACCATAAAGACATATTGCTGTGGATTTTATAGAATGAGGGATACAATCAATGCAGATGTGTATTGTCACACATTACATTGACCATGGAGAGCCACTGAGAACAAAAGAATAGACCTGCTGTCTTTTGAGTTTTTTTGATTCACTGACAACACACTACTACCTGCTGATGATACCCTAACCCAACTACTTTCTTGCAATTCCGATGGGAAGTTTTCGACCATCTGCTGCATACCCTGGATGTTGCTTTGTGTGATTTCCATATACTGGCTTATTCTGCGATAAACTTCTGCTGCATTATTCCCTTCTGCCTAAAGCAAAACAAATGACACTTTGCACGAGAATGATTTTCATTTGGCAAGGTAATCATCAGATGTGGCCACTTTTACAAGTGCAACTCTGCTCAAAATGACATTATGAAGTTGATAGTGGCAGTGGACATATTGGGGGAGATGCACTATTGTCCTATGCACAGCTCTGCCTCTTATCGCTCGACAGGTCATGACACGATAGATTTGGAGGTTGAAAAAAACAGCCCTTGTAGCATTACACTAATTTCTGACATATCAATAGATACTGTATTTACAGTGATGTAGGTTATATGAATGAAATTTTTTCATTAAAATACTAAAGTGTACATTAAATATTACGAATGAAATATTTATCTGTTCTACCTAACAATTTTCTACCTATGTGGTCCCACAATTTTACATGCGATCCCTTGAATAGTGTTTTAATGGGGGTTTACAATTTCATGGGGGTTATTCAATTTTAGTTTTTTTTAAGCATAAGTGGTTAGAAAACAATTTCCTTTTAAATTTTAGAAGTAAAAGACTAATTTAGAATATGTAGAGTGAGGAACTCACTAATGAAGAGGGTAAACATACCTTAATAAGTACTAAATTGAAGGATTTTGTTAATTCAACAAGATAACATTTGGTTATGACAAACAGAAATGGAAATATAATGTTGCTACCGAAGTTTTAGCAGGCCTCACTACGAAGCATGTGACACCAATGCTGTGATAAACACAAGCTAAATTAAAAAGTATATTAATGTTTAGAAACTTAACCCATAGATCTTTGTTTGAGGTTATATGAGTAGACTAATTCTAAAATAATTATTATTCTATTTTACTTCAAAACTAAATAAAACAGAAAAATGTGCTTAACATTAAAATGTTTATATTTTATCTTTATGAAAAGTTTAAAAAAGAACAAAACAAAACTACACACTTTAGAACAGTTATGTAATACTAACATTTGAATGATATTAAAGAACATTTTACTACAATCAGCTGCTATTTAAACATACATGTATGTCCTAAAATTCAGTAACTAAATGGAAGACGGGCGTAAAAAATTTAAGCAAAAACTAATACACATAAAAAATATCCTGCAAAGCATTTTAACAGTTACAAAACAAAAAGTATATCTAAATCTATTGAATGTAAAACTTGCACAAAACAAAGACACAAAACACATAGTTTCACAAAAATAATGTGAAATTCTAAATATCACATTTGCAAGAAGGGTGAAGAGGTTATGTACAAGCAAACTAAACTAATTAAAATTTGTTCATTCTATACAGTTTGACTAGAACATAAAAATGCAAAGTTTGTTGTAATTTCAACCCTGTTTTTATAATGTACAGTTTTAGGCTCTGCCCCAAAGTTACTGTTTCAGATTAAATTTAAAAAAATGATAACTAAATAAAAAATTATAAATATCACAATGTCATTTGGTATAGATTGGATTAAAATTTTACTTTTTATACTCTCTGTACAATAAAAGGTAAGATGGCTTGAGGTCACACCATTAGAAAAAGAGTAAGGCACAAAATTAAAAATGAGAATATTTTCTGTTTTTTTTTTTAAATTGACAAACATTTAAAATTGAATTTATATTTTACTTAAATGATTACAAGAATGTTCCCGAAATAAGAGTTACTATTTTTATAATAAGCGTTATAAGATTTAAATGAAACAATGTAACTTAGGGGCAATCTATTTAAAACCATAAATAAATATTTATAACAGTGATGTTCAAAAATGGGAAACACAACTCTACCTGGATGAAAATTAGTCATTTTTTTTTTTAGTCGTTGATTCTGAAAGTGAAACAGCTTCGTACGAAGATGACAATGATAATTCCGACATTGAATTTTTCCTAGACAAATTACTTTTAGCCAGATTATCTGAATCGCCGATCGATTCTTCGTCCGTTTTATCATCTGTGGAAGACATTTTAACATCGTTATCTGACTTCTCTTCACCACTGTCTGTCTCATGTTCAGAAGTTTCTTTGGACATATCCTCGACAGGTATTAGCAACGGTATTTCTGTGTCTTGTTCCTGATGGGTTTGACTTAGCCGCAACGTGAAAAGGTAAAACTGATGAGAAGCGATCACCGCAAACGATCCTATTAACAACGTCGGAAGGTTGTGTACACTGACAGGAGTGTACAGCATTACCAACACGACAAATGCTGAAATCACTTTGCCACACTCTGAGTACATATCCCTGCAACAATTTACCACTTAGAGTCAATATCCACTTTTCAGAAATGCACTTTTACAAGGCAAGTATGTATTTTGAAGAACAAGTACTGTCAACTATTTTTTTTCTTTTTGGTAGAAGCTAAAGAAAATTTTAAATATAGTATAAATGTATTTCAGTTAAAAGTTATTTATACTTAGGAACTTAAGTTTCTGATTTACATTCGAAATAGCACACAAATAAAATAAAATATCAATTGTTACTAGTTATGATGGAAAACTTTTAAATCTATTACACAGAATCAAAGAAACCAAGTTATAACATCTGTTGTTTGAGGATTTCCATTTATCTGTTCCAATCATCATTTCGTAATGATTTTAAAGGTCCTGGGGATGATACTGTATCAAGCATTGATGTACTTTTCACCATAAAGCAAAAAAAACTAATAATCTTCAGAATTATTACAGTAAAACTACGATTAAAGAACTTGGGTCAACCAAAATATATACAAAATAACAAATCTATTTAAAAAAAAATTATGGGGAATAAATAAAATGTACAGGAATATGAGGGTGAGATCGCAAGCAAAGCAAAGAAGTAAATGCTTGACATTGAGTTGACTTCCCCAGCCACCGAATCCCGAGTCTACATATAACTACACTGCCAATCTGCACCCCCATCCATAACAATGACATCCGCATGTCACTAGCTATCTGTACTGATGTACTACTTTGTACAGCAAAGCAAAGAAGTAAATGCTTGACATTGAGTTGACTTCCCCAGCCACCGAATCCCGAGTCTACATATAACTACACTGCCAATCTGCACCCCCATCCACAACAATGACATCCGCATGTCACTAGCTATCTGTACTGATGTACTACTTTGTACAAGTATGGATCTTGCTTAATTTTACATTGCATTAAAATTTGTTGAACAATGCAACAAATCAACACTGACAGCTGTCCTTCTAATGAAAAAATGGCGGGACATCGCTGCTTGAAAACATTATCAGGAACACAAGACACAAACCAAAATTACCGAGTTTTTCAATGAATAATTATTATGCTATAATCTACCTACATGAAATACATTATACATTTTATTGACGTAAGCCTACAAATATAATTTTTAACTTGAATAAAGAACATAAGTCATGTAGCATAAAAAAGAGGTTAGAATCATTTGACCTTCGAAATATTCTAGAATTAATTAGATACAAAAAAGTATTACACATGCATGGCTTAACCAAAAAAATCTGTTATATCAAAAAATGCCAAATAGCTAAGTAAATATCTTCTTGTAAATAAATTGGTACTACTGGTAAATAAATCTATAATAATTACAGCCTACAGCTGTCTTGTAGATATGTTGGAAACAAATTTTTAAAAACTACAGCACACAAATTTATTTTCATAATAGGTTGGACAAGATCATTGCCCAACGAAATCAGTTCATCTGTTTTTAAAATGTCAACCATATAATGGTATTTACTCATTTTGACAAGTTAGTGACAAATTCTGTACTTACAAAAAAGAGCAGACAAAAGGAGTATCAAGCCGCCAAAGTACTATTCCCACTAGGCACATGATGATGCTGACGTTATAGGCTGGATCTTGCTTCAACAAACTGTCATATCTGTAATGCAAATACATACTCAGTTTTTCACATATATCACTAATTGGTTTGCTATATTTGTTACTGCTGGAAACTTTTAAAAGCAAGGTCTGGAAAGTTCTCTAGTCAAATCTACTGTTCATACAAAATCTACTGAAGGACCTACAGGAGGCATAAATGCCCATGTATAGGTTGGTCCATAAAAATAATTCCTTACTTATACGTAAATACTTTTACAAATTGTATTTTTCAGTACTATTATTACAAAATTTAAATTTAATGGATATTTAACATAAAAACATTTTTATATCATGAAATTAATTAACACAAAAAATCACTTATAAAATATTTGTATTCAGATCACAATCATTTTTTAAAAATTGTTCTTTTAACTTTTTTTTATAGTTTTAGATCCACATTCTAAAGTTTTTAAAGCATTTGGAAGAACATTATAATATTTCTTGGCATAATACATATAACATCTTTGACCAATTGTTAATCATTGTTTTGATAATGTGTCACTTTTGTAGCGAGTATTGTGAAGATACTTCTTTTAAGTCACTCTATTGATACACTATAGATTTTAAGGCAAATACTTGTCTAATATTTAAGGGTCTATCAGGATCCTGTTCTTGAATGCCAATAATTTTTAAAATTTGTTTTTGAAGTCTGTCTAGTGCATCCAGTGATGCATCATAGATACCTCCCAGTCCAATTAAACTATACACCACAATGCTATGAAAAAGACCAGAGTAAATCTGCAATAACTGATTGTTTGACAATATGCTCTTGAGTATATAAAAAACATACACTAACTATTTAGTTTTACTGACAATCTTGTTTACATGAACATTCCACTTAATATTTGATTCATGGACTATTCCAAGATACTAGCAGCTATCAACTCTTCGGAGACGTTGACCATTTATAGAAATACTAATATCTTCTGGGATTGAATCTCTATAATTACCAAAGGTGATATATACGGTTTTGTTGACATTAAGTATTAATTTGTTGAAATATAGCCATGAGTAAACACCATTAAGCTTCAAAGTCATAGTTTCAGCCACTTCTACCCACGATAGCCCATTTACTGGAGCAACAGTATCATCAGCATAGGCTACCAGTTCCTTATAAAGAGATAACAGATCATTTATAAATAGAAGTGGTCCTAAAATATATCCTTGAGGGACACCTACATTTGTCACATTTGTTGGTTTTTAATTAGGGGTCTGTGGGCCGAGTTTTTTAGAGTTCGAGTCAAGCCGAGTCGGGTTTTTGTTTAGGCGCACGGGCTTTTTGGGTTGGGTTGGGCCAAACGGTTACATAGGAAACCCATCACATTTTTAGCTAGGCCTAAGTCAAAAAAAAAAAAATTAGAATTAAAATTTTCTTCATTTTATATTTAATCCTCTGACTGCCATGGGCCAACGGCATGCAAACGTTGTGTGAATACCGTCATGGGCCGATGTAATTCGGGCTCTGTTGGTCTGACTGAATACCGCCATGGGACCTATTACATCGGCGCGCATGTGTGAATACTACCACGGGCTGATTATATTGGCATGCAAAAGTTGTGTAAATACCACAATGAACCGATGTAACATGGACTCATAGTGTTGAATATTTTCATTTGAATTTTGTCTTTGAAAAAATTACATCTGCAGATTCTCTGAACTGGTTGTGTACATTTGTCAATCACAATCATATTTATTTGACAAGGCAGTGTGTTGACCTGGCCTGACAAGGAAACTATATTTGTAAACATGCACAGTCCACTTGGTCCCTTCTCATTGTAGTATCACAATAAGTAAAACTACTAACCAATAATACTGTACCAACTGACAGGTCAACAATTGGCTTTGTCCAGTAAAACAAAATGAATGATTGTAAGTGGTTAGACACTTGACCTTCGATGATTAATTAATTGCTTTGTTTATATTATTTGTATATTACGAATTTTGGTAATAAAAATATGTATGAGTATTGGGTTCAATATTGCCTAAAAATAAAAGTTAATATTTACTTGGCCCGACCCGTCTTTGTCCCGAACTGTACACTTGGCCCGAAATGAAGTCGGGCTTTTCAATTGACCTGACCCGACCCGTAAAATTCGGGGCCACGCAGATCCCTACTTTTAATAGTGTTCATCGTAACTACGTGTTCTGCCACTTAGATAAGATTTCAAGAGAGATAGACAAACGCCTCTAATTCCCATTTTATACAGTTTAGACAATAGTAATTCATGAATGACTGTGTCAAAAGCTTTCGAGTAGTCTAAAAAGACAACTACTGTTGGTTTACAGTTGCTAAGATTTTCATATATAAATTTACTTAATAAATTTATTAGCATCATCTGTGCTCTTGTGTTTCAGAAAACCAAACTATTGAACACTTATTAAATTGAGTTTAATAGCAAAGTTATATAATCTTGTGAAGATATTTTTTTCAAATATTTTTGAAAATATTCAATATATTTTTTTAATGTTTAAAAATTATGCAGTATTTGTAAATTAAAAACATGAAGAAGAATACAGTACATACTTTAAAAAAAGACAATGTAATTTACAATTTTATACTGCCTAACTGCTTACTGTCTACAAAATAGAATTATCATTTACAAATTGGAGGATATTACAATTAAATTGTCTTTTTCTACCAAAAGAGAGGGGACAATATTGTGCTATCTCCTAAGTGTAGTGGGATGGACTAAACATTTAGCACACAGCTCATTCTTACATAAGACAATTGTTGGTAATTGAGTTGTGCCTTTATTCTTCAGCAGTAGTACAGCACTAATTCAAACTTACCCTCAACCGCTTTCTGTACAAAAAACTTGCTACAATACCTACACATTATAACTGAATATTACAAGATTTTGCATCATTAAAACCACGTTTTTTATTAAATATTGGTGTTTAATCAGATCTATGAAAAAATGATGCCACACTCGAGACCACTAAGACAAAGTTAGACTGTGTATATGCAGATCTTTATGCTAAAATTTAAATTACATAATAGTTATCGTAATAGCAAAGAAACAAAATGAAATATGAAATACAGTACACCAAAAACTTGTTTAGTAGTGTCAGGAAAGTGAACTAATTGTGTAGTGCAGAAAACTGAAGTCATTGACTTATCATGGAAGAAAGCATACTGACGTAGAATTTACTGCTTCAGAAAACTCGTCCAGTTTATGCACAACATGCCAGCAAATACGGCAATGACAATTTTTAAACATGATTTCCAAAGTTGTGTAAACTCAGTTGCCTTACAGACAAGTTACCATAAATGATATTAGGGGATAAGTGAGGCATTTAACATACATGTAAGAGATAAAGGTTAAAGACGAACCGATGTATGCCCTAAGAGAGAGACGGTTTCAGAATATGAAGAATGACCTGACAAGAACTGATGGCAGCTAAAATATTACAGGCCAAGGTGCAGAGTAAGCTATAGCATGGGAGGTCACAGTAATATTTATCTTTTACTCACTTGTAATTGTGAGACCACACCAGGACTGAAGGTATATATACTATACTCGCAATCCCCCAGAGTATGAGCAGTGTGAGGTGGAAGTTCAGCGCTGTAGTCAGCTTGTCTATATCCAATGTATCTTCCTCTTCTTCTTCATCTGCTGTTGGTACTTGTGTCGACCCTTCCCTGTAGTACATCGCCAAAAACTTCCTTTTGAGCTGTCGCAGTGGTGTCATCCACAAGTGCTCCAAACAGTCTTCATACATTGAGCATATCTGCGGTGAAATTGTGATTATTTAGACACCAGTTGAATAAGTATAGTATAATGTTGATCAAATGAAAAAATTAAATAAACTGTTTCCACAATAATTGTTATGCCGGGCAGCCACCAAATGCAGAGTGGAGCTGCACTGAGCTGAGCCGAGTAGAGTGGAATGAAGATGAACGGCAACTGAAAGCGGAGTTCAGTCAGTTTAAAGAATGTATTTACATCTTTTAAATCTAAATATTAAGTCTTACTGTAATGGATTCTATACTTAAAAACTGTAACCTAGGTAATGACAAATAATGAGTTTGAAGGCGTGGTCAGCATGGTAGGGGAAGTAGAGTCAAATTCAAAACTGAACCTTTATTTATCGAAGCTATGCGGAGCACAGCTTTGTAATGCCCATTGACTCTGCTCAGTTCACTACGCTTTCAGTACCCACACTTACATTAAAAACAACAGGTTAGGTTTTGATTGTGTAGTCCACTCAGCTTAGCGCAACACTGCTCTGCATTTGGTGGCCACTCAACCTTAACACTAAACACTCAATTTTGAAAATTTACTTTTCTAATCTACTTTATTTTCAATCCAAAATTTCAGTAACAAAAATGCATTACACTAAGAAAACATTATCTAGTTTTGTCATTTGCCCAATTAACTGTGTAACCTCTATTGGGTCAAATTATAAACAAAGGATGATGCTTACAAAACATGATGCTTACAAAAATTTTGTAGAGTAAATGGAAAGTAATAGTATGCCTACAATTTAGTACACTTTTTATTTTACAAGTTAACACATTAAAATGAAATAACATATAAAAAAACATAGTACAATACCATAAAATTATTATCAAAATAATTAGACCTTTCAGTATTATTATTAATTAAAATAAACGTTAGTATACTTTAATGTATTCTTTGCAGATGATTTTAAATTCTTTTTGTTTTATTACTTCAAAAGATTTTTCATTGCTTTGCCCTGTTATTTTTTTATTGATTGTATACTTTGGTACTTCTCATTGCAAGCAATAAACAGCATTAAATTATGCTACAATTATGTGCACATGAGTATCCTCACTTAAGATGAGACGACATAACATA
Source organism: Callitettix versicolor (assembly GCA_022606455.1). Classification (NCBI taxonomy): domain Eukaryota; kingdom Metazoa; phylum Arthropoda; class Insecta; order Hemiptera; family Cercopidae; genus Callitettix; species Callitettix versicolor. Next base: position 36,255,687 of record CM040186.1, read on the forward strand.
CAGCAGCATAATCGGTTATGCCAGTATTATTTTTATAACAAGATGTAACATGTACAAACGAGTAAAAATATCATAATGTCAGAACATCATTACCATGTGTCTTGCTTGCAGATCTTAACAGGTTTGAAATAAATACATGTTATTGGAAACGTGCTGGCCCCACACCCTAGAGATCCAAGGATCTCCATGCCTGCTACCAAGTGAAACATTTCCATGAAACAAAGCCCAAACTGCCAAGTAAATCTGTAGTATTGTAAGTTAAAAATAACCCTGTTACTAAAACACACTGCCTCTCCCATGTTGCCAAAGGCAAGGTAGTAAACATATCAAAGTTCAGCAATTTTAATGTTCCAGATTTTCTTGAAAATCTGGATTTGTTATTGTTGTGACGAAAAAACATGTCATCAAGCACGAAGTCCTATGTAGAAACTGAAACTATTCATTGTTCTCATTTTTGGCACATTTTTATTCTCCTCTACCCTTGATCAAAATACTGTGTTTGTTGAAACCTCTAACATTCCTCTGAAATACTGCTTGGCAGAGTACCAACATTTCAAAACAAAAATTACCTCATATATGTTATAGTCATCAGTAATAGATATATCAGGAAGTTTATCTATGCTATTAAATCTTAACATATAATAACCAGTTTACCTATGTTATTGCAATTTATTATTATTATTATTATATACATTTGAAATTATATGACATCAGGTCTATCTATGCTATTATAAACTTTGTTTTTTTAAGTACTTTACACAAACCAATGACATGGATTACGGACTCTCTTCTACAGGAAGAATCCAGATATGTACACCTTCTAAAATGATATCGCCTAGTAATATCAATAAAATCTCCTTTCCTTTTTCATGAATTGTACCTTAACAGAGATGAAACTATATCATTGGAATCTGTTCCATCACCCTCAGGTATTTCACTACAATTATAAACAATAATTTACTAGCAATTCAAAGAACAGTAGATCTCGTGATTTCTACAAAATAATTTTGTACTTACTTATTCCTAAATGCAGTATGGGATGTTCAATAGTTTAAATAATTTAAAAGAAAGGAAAGCACCCAATACAGAGCCTCATGAAATATGAAAACATGCAAACCATATAGTTCACAATACTTCATTCAGTTATGATCCCTTAGCAAATCTGTTTGTCTTACGAGTTTTTACAATATAAAGACTAACCTTTAAAAAGTAGTAAACAGCACCAAATATAAGTACAAGACCTTCGCATGCTGAATACCTCAGAGTTAGCATTGTGGATATGGCTATGCTGAAAGGAACTCTGTTCATTAGCTGCACAAATTTTTCAGACCATGAACGGAAACCTATCAATCTACTCACCACAAAACTGCAACATAAGTATCAAAACAGGAATTTTCAAAAAAATTACAAGTGCCAAGCACGGTTGGTTCTCATTTTCAATACATTTTGAACAGCTGTCTGTAATGTTTAAGTCAGTAAATAAATTGAGCAACTTTTCTAAGTATGAGCACTCATACTCAACTTTGAAATCTGAATATAACTGTTTAATCTATAGGCAGTTACGCAGATAGATTACAATTTAAAAACCAAATTTTTTGACTATGAACGATATTATTAACATCCAGTATTAGTTTGATCAAGCCAGACAATCCATCATAAGTCATATTAGAAACTACTGTGGAATCATGAAAAACCAAAACCCACCAGTGGAAAACTTGGACAATCCAAACAGAAGAAGGTCAGACAAAATTTTTACTTAAAAATTATCAACAAATTCAACGAATTGTCAAAACAATTTTAGATAAAAATAGCATGTTATTACACATTTAAAACATGAGTTTAACACATATTTCATTAATGTACTGTACTTACAGAACAGACGTGCAGATGTATCAAAGAAAACAAAAAAATTCTTTATCCACTTTCACCTTTGTTTAACAGTTTTAAAACCTTGAGTTTTTCTTTTAATGAACAACAAAAATTAAGAACACCTCACTAAATTAAAAAAAACCCGTGCACAATAAATGTAAAACCGCTCAATATCTGATTGCACTCTGCCACTCAGTAGTAGTGGAAAAAAAACCAAATTATGTGATCAAATTTTAGTTTAGAAAAGTAAGGAAATACTCTGCTTACTGCAACCACTGTGTTCAATTTCAACAATTTGTAAACTTCATAAATAAGTCTAATTATAATGATTATACATTAATCTGCTTAACAGAATTTTTAATAATCCAAACTGGCCCCAGTCTCAATTAGTTCGGGCTGGCGAGCTTCCTCTATATCAACACTGAAAACTGAAATGTTTTGCAAATCTGATAGATCACACAATGAAGAAAATGTTCAACATGGATTAGGTGTTTACACTCTAAGAAGGAAATACAATTTCTGCATTTTTTTCTCTCGGTAATTCAAATATGGAGACTGTACTTCCGGTCAACTTTCTTTTCCGCCATTGCCACAAAATCACCTGAAGAACAAATCAGGCACATTGTTCTTTCCTCTAGACAATAAATGTGTAAAGCACTATGTTAGAAATAAGCCATTCAAGTCGACAGTTAAAAATCTAAAACCATTCACTTCCAATGGAATCTAGGGCACAGTAACATATGAGGTGGGCTAAAAAAATAACCAAACTGATTTTTCTAAAGACAACCAGCCAGTACATAAAGGTGAAATGCTACATTTTTGAGTCACATGATATTCCCTCTCTCCACTCTTGCGACTGATATGTCTGCAGACTCCTCAGTCAGGTTGTGGCTTTCATTTGTACTAGACCATGCATTTGCTGCCCGTAGGAAAAATGCCTAGCATTTTAAAAAAGCAACACATTAATGTGAAATTCTTAGAGAAACTTGGAAAATACAACTCAGAAACTCATACTATATACTATATTGAAGTGCATAGTCATAAATGTGTGTAATACATTAATGTTTTTAAGCACTTTAAATGGTTCAAAGAAGAGTGTGAAGAGACTGACAATGACCCACGTAACAGTTCATTAAATTTTGCATGAAGATTTTAACATAAAAAGTTTTTTTTCAAAAACGGTACCCAAAAGTTTCACACCTGAACAGAAGGACTTTCAAATAACATTTGTGCTGACACTTTGAAATCCATTAAAAAATATTCTCTTGAAAACTCTTGAAAAGAGTAACAACATGTTATGAATCATGGTTTTTTACTAATGATCCAGAAACTAAGCACTAATCAATGCACTGGTTCATCAAGACAACACACTGGTCCAGTTGGTCGTTAAGACATTTTTAGCATGGGATCCCAATGCTATATAAAGGAAGACATTACTTTCTCCATGTGTCTTTTTTGTTCCTGAAGGTGACATCGGCATTGAAAGGAATGAAATATTAAATAGTTGAAGCTGTAAAAGAAATAATGACAGAGACCCTGCACATGCTTTCATAAAATGAATTGAAACACTGCTTTGACCAATGAAACGATGTACGGATCATGGGAGTCATGGAGGGGAGTATATTGAGGGGACAATGAAGTTGTGAAGAAATAAAAACAAAAAATGTGATACCATTAATCCGGTTATTTTTCAGTCACACCTCGTACAAGGTAATGAGGTAGCCGATACAATAGCAAGACTTGCTGTCCCTCTACATCTAAATTCATTACACATACTTACATTAACCCCATGCATTCAGGTGGCAAAGCATTCTTTTAAAATTAAACATTTCAGCAAATGGAACTGTAACTAGCAGAAACCATTTAACTTATTAAAATCAAGGCATGCACCTATCCGCTGATAGAATGGTAGCAAATTTTCAACAATATTTTTTTTTTTTGTTATACATTTTTGAAAATTTAATACCACTATCACAACCCACATTAAAGTTTGTATAAATTAGCTTTTAAAATAATCAAACTACAATGATAATTTAAAAAAAATTAAATTGACTATTGCTAAATCAATTTTTTCAGTTTCAATGAATTTTAAAAATTTAATGTAGATTCAATTGCTAACTGTGATGGTGAAATCAGATTTTCCAAAAATATGTATGGAAAGTTATAAATTTTTTAAGATTTAAAATGGCTGCCATTTTCAAAACTGTAGAATGGATTATGCTGGGTAAGGAAATTGTCCAAGCTATTACCAAAATCAATTTTTGTCAAGTTTAAAACAAAACAGACTAAAATTGCAAATGTAACAGTGATACAAACGTGTGCACATGCACGCGCACGCGCACACACACACACACACACACACACACACACACACTAAAAAGGGACTTAGAGATTAGGGATTGGTGCTCATTTGAAGGTTCCAAGTCTGGGTATTATCTAGATACCAAGATGGCTTCTTCAACAGGTCATTTTTCCAAAATAAATTCATAACAATATCCAAACCACCTTGAATATATAAAAACCACAACAGACAAGGACAAACTTTTATCTCCTTCTCCAGAATTGGACACACAGTTACCCAAGAATATTTGTACCGTTTCAACATGACAGGCTCACCTCTATGTACCAGATTGGGATAGAAGAACGAAAACCTTGAGTATAAAGTCCTTTATGTAAGGTACTTATATAAAGTCCTTACCACCAGACAATGTGGCTCAAAGCTGCCCAGGTAATGTCCTTATCAAAATTACAGACGATTTCATGTCATCAATCCTTAAACAACAAACCATATCATTCTGCAAAACTTAGACGTGCTGTTCATCTGTGCAAAAATATCGTGTAACTGGCAACAAGGATGAACGCAAGTAATACAAGTACCGCCTCAAAAGTAATGAGAATGATGCAGCAATTATTGAAACAGTTTAAGAGTAGAAATTCTCTTCACCCTATCTACCACTATCCTGATACCCAGTGCTACTTCTTTTGCCACATGTTTAGGTTACTGTTTCTTTAACTTGTTGCAGAAGCAGATTTAAAAAAGTCTTCATCAACAACATACAATTAGATTTTGTGGGTCTGTAATGTTGCAAATACTAGAAACAGTTCATGGGAATGATACGTTATCATCAGATCAAGTTTTTTGGTGATACAAAGCTTTTAAAAATGGAACAAAGAGCACTGAAGATGAAGAAAGATCTAAGTATCCTTCAACAATAAGAATGGAAGAAAACTGGCTCAGATCAAGGCTGGTTTGAACACTGACTAGTGTTTAAATGATGGAAGAAGAATTTGGGATATCAAAAACTGGATTGCACTGCACATCACTGAAAATCTTAAAATTTGTGTGAAGTTTGTCCTCAAGAATACAAACAACAAAACCTTTTACTGAACTCTCGGGATATGTTAGACGATGATCCATGTTGGATATGTTGGATGCAACAACTAAACCAAACTTTCTCTGATAAGAGATAATCGGAATGAAAGTTGTATTTTTGTGGAAGATCTGGAATTCAGAGTGGCACATTAACTTACTGGAAAAAAATAAAATCATCAGTAAAGACTGTATTTATTGCTTTTATTGACCAAAGAGGCGCTGTTCACAAGGAATTCACACTACTAGGCCTGACTGCCAATTAAATACGAGGTACGTCCAGAAAGCAAGTTCCGTTTCAATTTCCCTATACTGCAGCGCTGCGATCATAGTTCCGCACATGCGCGGTAGACGCTCTGTATTAAGGAGAAGAAACGTGCGCCATTTTGAGATCGCTGTCAGCCACGTACGCTTTGTTGTGCTTGTTTACATCGGTGTTGATTGGAAATCCCACCGCTTGTGAAATCAGATCTGTGATTCGTTTTCTGAATGCTAGGAAAGTGAAACCAATTAAAATTTATCAGCAAATTTGTGAAGTTTACAGACAAAATGCGATGAGTGATTCAATGGTGAGAAGATGAGTCCGACAGTTCAATGAAGGACATAGTGAAGTGCACAATGAAGAACGAAGTGGGCGTCCATCTTTGGTTACAGAAGAACTGGTTCACGCGATTGATGACAAGATCCAGGAAAACCGCAAGTTTATAATTAGTGCTCTCGCTATGGAATTTCCCCAAATCTCATGATCACTAATTCATGAAATTGTTACCGAAAAACTGAAATTTCGTAAACTTTGCTCACGTTGGGTACCAAAGATTCTTACTGAGCAACACAAAACAAACTGGATGGGTAGTGCACTTCAGTTTTTGACCCGTTATGATGAAGGCGGCGAAGAATTTCTGACACAGATAGTCACAGGAGATGAAACTTGGGTTTCTTACGATACCCCCGAAAGTAAGCGGCAATCAATGGAATGGAGGCACACTTCATCCCCAGCAAAGGTTAAGCCGAAACAAATTTTGACACCTCGAAAAATGATGTGCACAGTGTTCTGGGACTGGAAAGGCATCTTACTCATTGATTTCTTACCGCGTGGTCAAAGAATCAAAGCAGATGTTTATTGCGAGACACTTAGGAAATTGCGCCGCACAATACAGAATAAGCGCCGAGGATTGCTGTCAAAAGGTGTTGTTTTTCTTCACAACACACGACCATACACTGCAAATGTGACGAAAAACCTCCTACAAGGATTTGGCTGGGACGTATTTGACCATCCTCCGTACAGCCCTGACCTCGCTCCTAGTGACTTTCATCTGTTCTTACATCTCAAGTTTCCAACTGGTTGAAGACACAGGCGGCAAACTTCTATGAAGAAGGTACACAAAAACTTGTGCCACGCTATGACAAATGCCTGCAAAATTTCGGCAGTTATGTGGAAAAGTAGTTTAAGAGTTGTAGAATTTTGTGCAATAAATAATTTTTCTGTATCTGTACACAATTTAATTTTATTACCAAACGGAACTTACTTTTTGGATGTACCTCGTATTTTACATGGAGGTGCTTGAGCATTTGCATCTGAATTTTGCATGATCATGATAATACTGGCAACTGATTTTACAACATGACAACACAGTCCAGTCATATTTCTCTTTCCGTGAGAGAATCTTTGTTGAAGGAAGGAATCTGAATGTGTTCCCACTATTTAGCCTCGATTTGGCACCCTGTGATTTCTCTTTACTCCAATTATTGAAACCCATTTCAAACGAAATCATTTCTGTATAGCAGGAAATGGTGACAAATATACAACCAAGGTTCTAATGACCATGAAAGAAGCTGTGCGCATTCCCAAAGGATCTCCCCTTATAAATCAAAAATAACTTATCTTTATCGAGGTTTTTTTCAATAAAATCATTCTCATAACTTTTGGGACCAACACTGTCCGAAGTAAGAATCAATACCAATTATTGGTGTTTAATTTTTTACAAATTCGTTTAACTAACATACCTTGTAACCACCTTGTTGATTGTTTGTCCACTAAAGATAATGCCCGTGTATATACTGATACCTAGTAAAAATATGGTAGCGAACGCAACACTATACAACAGCAACGGTAACAGTAAGAAATCGGTGCCGTTTTCTTGCCTGTACATTTCATCTGGCATCGGTATATAGGCACTTAAGCTTGTAGTAACAAGTAAACTTCTGTAACAAATATGAAAATTTACTAAAAAACACACTAAAATTAAACTAATTAAAATTTCATTGAAGGAAACATAAAACAAACATTTTCAAAAATATATATCACATAATGTAGCAATGAACATAAACAGTGTAATGAAGAAATAACATATACATGTTAAACTGAACGAAAAATAAAAACCTGATTTAAATAACATGTGAGACACTATAAATATAAACATAATGACAATGCCAGAAGAAAAACATGCATCAAAGAATGGACTAAATTACAATTTTACATAGCTGTAATGAAGTACAAAGACTAAAAATATATTGGAAAAACTTTCAATTAAAAATTACCTCAGCATGCAGCTGTCTTGTTAACTTGACGGAAATGATTTAAAAAAATCAAATTGTTTTTAAAAAAACAACCAATATTAAACAACAAGTAAACAAATATTTCAATTTGGCACAAAATTATTTTTCACAATATTTTAGGAGTAGATTACACTGTTAAAAGATATTTGTCAAATATTTGTTAAATACTTGATGAAACTCTGACTAAATATCTTCTTCACATATTTTTTAAAAAAAGATATATACGATTGAAGGGAAACCAGAGTTATATATATATTTGTTAAAGTTGTATAAAAATAAAACATAATACATTTGCTCACATTTCTTTAATCATCTTGTTTATTAACAAGATATATTTTTGGGTAATGTTTTATGTCATGTTAATAATTTTAGCAGCTTGATTACTTCACAATTAATTAACTAAAAAGCACAAAAGTCAATATACAATAAGCAAAGCAGTAGTATAAAGTTGTATATTAAACAATTATTTAAACGAAAGAAATTCTGACACAGACAATCAACAAAAGCCTTACATGTCATGGGTGTAGCACAAGACATGGTTTAGTAGTTAGAAATATGTTTCAAGTTGCTTATAACACCTTAATACTGTAGGAACAGTGCCATGGCAAGAACGAATGGTTTAAAATAGAGGTTCTCAACGGGATCCAAGTGGACTCCTTTTTGGATCTATTGAACTTTGAAGGGAGTCGATTGAATTTGGGAGGGAGTCTATTGGGGGGGGGGTCAATGAAATAAATTCCATTTTTAAAGACTCTGCACAAAATATGTCAGATTAACAGGTATCAACGAACCACTATTGTCAGCATTTCTTAGTTTTTACTTGGTTAAGTCAGGATTTAGCTAAGTAAATAATTCATTACGAAAGACAAGAAATCGATTCAAGATATCAGAATGTGGTGATTTACGATTAATATTAACAAATATTTCCCTGGATATAAGTAAGATAATTGAAGAACATGAACCACAACCATCTCACTAAAACATTTTATGTATTTATGTGATTTATATGATTTATGTAATTTATATTTTATTTAAATTTCTGTGTCTATAAACATAATTATATCTTTGATGTATATCTACTAATACAAAATATAAATTAAAAAAATAAATACTGAATTGCTCCTAATAAAAGCTTCATTTGCATTGATATTTGTGCAACACATTGTAAACATATGGGGATTATGAATAATTGCCATTCTGAAGTGGATGAATAGATTTTGCTGCATAAGGAACATGTCCCTTGGCATGTTCATTAACAAAATCAATTTTTGTACAAAGTTGGAATTAAATTGGACCAAAACTGTAAGCATACATGCATAAAGTGTATGTACACACACAATTATTTTTAACAACCCTTTCAAAATGTTTTCTACTAATCAATGTCAGTGCATATTTTATGGCCCTATGTTTGTAACTTATTAATGGCTGCTCTAGTAGTTCCTTTTTCATATACTGTTTCACTAACATGTCGGAAAAAATAAATTAATAAATAAATAAGGACACAAAAAGCTGTATAAGGTGTGGTAATTAAATAACTGGACTGGTGCTGCTACCTGCAAGAAGCAAGCGTGCCATGGCAGGTTTAAACATGTCTAAGCAACATGGTGCGGCATAGAAGGCAGCACTTTTTAGTTCAGTAGTTTACCGTGGACCCAGGCGTCTACATTTACCTTCTTGTTAAAAAGTTTATTTTTTAAGTTAAGCACTTGATAGTTGATCTACACTCTATACTGTTGTAACTTCTGTATAGTTGCTACATTCACGAATGATAGCAAATGTCTGAATAAACAATAACAATAATAAAGCTCAATATTTTTCAGCTAACTGTAAAACTTTCTCAATGTAACTGACAAAATTAATCTTTGTGTACTACAGAAGCATACTACTACAAGTGAGTCATTTTTTCCACTCACCTGCTTAGTTTTGAAGCAATCCTAACGATAGGAATGACCATATATGGCTTAGCACCCTCTACTAATGCTATGTAGAACATGACACAATGCTGTTGCGAGGCCATCATGTCCATCTGATATTTTACTGCCAGAAGACTTATAGCTGCCATATAGGACAAAAGCTCTGTGCTATGCACTCGTACTATCTCACCCAGACTGTCTATAGGTGAACTCTGTATACTGCAAAAAAACACAAAAGCATCTTACAAATCGGATACATGGTACTAAATAAACATCGGGTTATAAAAAATGGTCAAGAATATACTGTAGTCTTGATTAATTGTCATTCTTGGGACAGCTGGGATGACGGATGACAGAATAAACAGATAACAGAAATATACCACCCGTACTTTTGGCGATCGATAAAAATGACATACTCTGTTTACAGCACAGAATGTTTTGTTATTATTTTGGAAAATGTAGTAAAAATCTTAAAATTTCTGTCTAAATCTAATTAGGTATTTTTTTACAAAACAAATTTTACATAAACAGGTTATTAATACAGTAAAATATCTGTATTTAATCTTTTGTATTTATGTAACATATGCCAGATCGCCAAGTACACCACATAGAGCACTCATGTGACTGTTACATAATCGACTTTTATGCTGAATTGTATTACCTTAAATAGTGTGGCAGTATTTATTCATTCATGCAGTGAAAAGAAACATGGCAGTGCACTCTTTCAGAATTTGCTGGGATAATTTGTAGCGTATTTATCTCATTCTACCAGAAGATAGGATTGTTTTCGATTATCAGTGTTTGCTTAGGATAACAATTAGTGTCAGCTGTTGTCGCCAATGATATGAATAAGTCACCTTCAGTTATAGTGTTTTGTTTTAACTAGGTTAGTTTTATTTTAAAATTTTCTACTATGGAATACTGTTTAAAAAATGTCAGATAGCAAAATTAATCTGTTGGTTAAAAGGGTAAAGATTAATCGAGACTACTGAATAGTTTAATCGAGAATACTTTTACTTAACTTTAATATTTACTATAAAACATTTCTAAACATATTCACTGCAGGCACAATAAATTAACTACAATGATTTTTCACATGATAATTCACTATTAAAATGATTTTTCTACACATACACAGCAAACAAAGTTGAGGTAAAAAGAGTAATACACGTGACCTTTCCACAGTACTGTGTTTATCACAAGATATTACATACTGTGCGATCGTCAAGTTGGAGCTCAGCTCATTTTGCTATAGACTTTGTTCGAAGTGGTCACCTATTATGTAATCTTAATATATTACCAAAATCTGACTAGGTGATTCTGATAAATTTAGCATATTGTTCAGTCAATAGTACACTAGATTTTTCAGAAAGATATGTCCCATAATTGGCTTTTCATGTTTTTTGGAAATGCATATTTGACCTGCCTCATAACATTTCATCTTTTCCAAAAAAAGATACATACACACACACACACGTGCGCACACACACACACACACACACACACACACACACACACACACACACACACACACACACACACACACACACACACACATGCATACACACGACTATATGCTGCCTACTATACTATAATGTAAAGTACACAGTGGGCTTATATTAAATAATTTCTTTACTGCTTACATAACCCATCTTATACAAAAAAATCTTCTTCATTTCAAACTGTCTTGGTAATTTGTGAATAGATTAAAAAAAATTAAATGGAAGACAGAGATGATGCACCTTTGAAGTGCATATTTATGTAATTATTAATTACCCAATACTTTATTAACCAAATACTTGTTATTAGCCCTGTTTCACCAGTAGCCAAGATTGACTTTATATAAGACTTGTACTTGCCCTGTCATTTGTTAATTTTTGTTACATTACTCTTGTTATATTACTCTCAATTAACAAAGTTTGCCATACTAAAAAACTTTGTAGTTTTGTGTCAAAAATGTAGTTTTTGTGTCGATTAAGACATCAACATCAGTCTTTCGTATTCTGTGTCAAATACAACACTAGTTTATGATTATAGTTTCTATTATTATTAAAATTTATGAATAATGATATTTCACTTGGTATGAATTTAAACCTCTAATTCTACCATTATTTTATTTATTATTTATTCAATTGTTCAATTATTTATTCAATTATACATCTTTCAGTTTTCGAAGTATTCTATCTACGATCAAGTCACTTGATTTTTTAATAAATATTATTGTAATTCACTGACTGGCATCTCTTATGATAACCACTTGTTTCAACTATCAGCCCGTTATCAGCCCGTTGAATCATTACGTTATTCTCAATTTGATTTCACTGCACCACAAAATTTGCCATACAGAGCATAAAGAAGTATTCATTTAAAAACATTTTTTTTCTTATGGAATTTTGTGAATCTTTTGATTCTCAAGGTAATAGCCCATTGTTGAATTAAAATTTTTGGGTAACTAATGTTTACATTAAAAATATCATGATTTTTGGCCATCACCTTAAACTTTGTTGACTGTAAGGATAGATTCATTGAAAGGTACATTACATGATTACTGATACCTTTGCATCCAATTTCAAGTTTCTACCTTTACAAAACATAAATGGTAAAATTACATCTATAACAATTACATACAGATAATAAACAAAGCAAGATAGGTCATGTTTATAAGAGTTTTTCTTGTTTTTATAATTTCAGTTTCAATTTCTAGGTAAAGTATTTATGGTCTATGATTACAGGCCACTGTATGTACAAGCAGACCTACACTTACTGGAGACTGTACGTACAAGCAGGGTCTAAATGCAGATGCACTGTCACAGGATTTCCTTTCCAACCATGAGGTTGAGAGGTCTGCAACAGCACTGGTATATTTAAGTAGTCCTTGTTTCTGAAACAAAGGAAAGGAAAGATCATTAATTGTACTTAATCATCAGTTTTGGTTATAGCGCTATTTTCATAATGTCCCCAATGAAAAACTACGTCAACGAGTACATACAATGAAAGAAAATACCTTCGTTTTTTTTAGTGTTAGTAAACTTCAATGTGGGATCCATTGTTTATCCTACACACGTCAAGACAATATTCCACTTCTCGCCAGGTACTCACCAACATAGCAGGTGTAACTGCCTTAACCACCATGATGATTCTATCCTGTAAATAGTTGCATCACCGATCTTTTCGGTGTACACATTTTTTATGTGTCCTCAAAAGAATGAGTCAAGTGGGGTTAAGTCCGGGCTACTTGGTGGCCAAGAGATTGGGCCAGTCCTGCCTGCCCACTTTCCCAGGAAGTCAGTGTCAAGATCCGTGTGCACACAGTTACTGTAATGAGGTGGGGTGCCATCATGTTGGAAAAACACCAAGCCCTTTTTCCACCTCAATATCTACCACATGAGGAAATACATACTCTGTCAACATGTCACAGTATACATCCCCGTTTATTGTTCTTTCTAAAAAAATTCTCGATCTTTCATCAAACCACATTAAACATTAAGTTTTGGAAAGTCAAGTTGATGCTGAATAATGACATGTGGTGACTGCTTCCAAATTCTGCAGTTACGACGATTAACTGCAGAAAATCGTTCTACTCACGTGAAATGTTTCTTCATCAGAAAACAGAGCATTTTTTCAAAAAAATGATATTTTCATCAATTATATGTAGAAAGTTAATAGCAAACTGCAATCTTTTGTTTTTATCAGCAGGTTTAATTTTATGTAACAGTTGTAATTTGTAGGTGAGCAAATTAAGTCTTTTATGTACCACATCGTACAAAGTAGCTTTAGGTACTCCTAATTGTAAACTGCATCTGGCCAATGACTTCTTTGGGCTCCAAACACACGAAACACAGATATGTTCATACAGCAGCTTCAGAAGTTCTTGTTCTACCTGGTGACTTTGCTTTTAAAACACTGCTGGTTTCCTTGAAATACTTAAGCCAATAACGGATAGTTTTTGCTGTAGGTGGTTCACCATCATACTTACTAAAATTATGTTGTACTGTGTTATAACAGACTCACTTTGCAAAAGACAAATAAAATAACATGCTGCATGTTGTGTTGTGGAGTAGCCTTGTACTGCACTGCACTGAACGCCTGAACTGAGCACTGTCGCTGTTATTTTCAAGGTCACGCAAGCCTGCCAACTGCAGGAACTCAATTTCCACATTTACATGAGAAAAACTTGGACAGTTGATGAATTCAGTATTACAAACTTAAATAGTGTATGTCATTATTTAATATTTTGTACATAATCTAGGGCACATTAAAACTAGGGAGTTCTTTTTCAAACACCCCGTATTGCCTTAAAATATGATGTTTTTGTACAAAAACAATACTCGATTACATAAAAGTAGTATACATCCATGTTTAAGTATAATTACTTTACAACCAAACAATACAAACAAAGATTTGTTAAAGTTTATTTTTCAAATTTTCAAGTTACAAGTTTTTGTAAAATTAATATTGTACATCTTTAAATTTATTTCTAATGACATTATCTGAAAATTCATTATAAAAAAAGTAAAAAAATTTGTGGTGGTAATTTATTTTTTGATTAAATTATAAGTATTTTTGCAACACAACTTCAAAAGTGCAAGGTTAGACTTGGCCATTTCAGCACACAAATAGCATTTAATCTTTGATCTTTTTAGTACGGAATGAGAAATTTTTGCTTAGTCTTAGAACACTCTGAAAGCTCTATAATACTCTAAAAACTGAGCGCCGCGGTGTCGCTACTTGCAACGTTAACTGCATAAAATATTGGCTGTCACTGTTTGCGACTTTTTGTAAATTGGTAATATTTTATACAATATGCAGTTGTACCAACCAAAATTCCTATCTATGGTAATCCAAATATTTCAAACTACGGAATGAGTTAGTTAGTTTTTTTATTCTTTATCGTATCTAGACCATTTATCTCTTTGTATCATACTGTTTACAGCAGCTATTGTAGAAGCTGCATTAACTTCACAGATACAATACTAAAACATCTTACAGTACAAGGCCTGTCTAAAAAGTATCCATAATTAAATTTTCCCACAAAAAGTACTGACGCTAGGAAGGTACCACTGTGCACAGTATAGAAAGACAGCTTAATGCACATGTTTGAATTTGTTCACCCCGTTTTAAATGTATCAGCCATTGAGTGATATGTTGTTATAAATCTTCATTGGATTTTTTATTTCTCTCAAGAGGATCAAACGAGATGGGCAGAAATACTGCATCAAATTTTGTCAAAACCTTGATGATTCTCAAAGCGAAACAATCTGTAAGATTCAGCAAGTGTTTGGAAGGCGATACAATGGGGGTAACACAAAATAAAGTGTGGCTCAACCAATTCAAAAATGGATGTACATCAGTAGAGAGCGATCAGCGTTCTGGGAGGCCACAAACCGCTTAGAATCCAACTGTTGTTGAAAGGGTGTAAAATCTGATACTGGGAGATCGTCGTTTGACAGTACAAGAAATAGCTGAAGAGGTTGGGATCAGTAGAGTCTGCACATGCAATTTTACGAGATGACTGGACATAACTGAACATGCACAGAGTGGCTGCAAAATTTGTGCCCATACTACCGTCAACAGAACAGTGTCCATCTTGACAAAGTGCAGGACCTGTTGGACACTAAAAACACTGAACCTGAGTTTCACACAGGCTTATTGGATTTAACACTGTGATTATTGGAGATGCATCATGGGTGTATAATCCAAAAACAAAAGCACAGTCACTGCACTGAACTCTGATGGTAGAGATGAATGCCATTCCGAAAAAGTTTTCCAGATGCATTTTTGAAAGTCGACGGATCAATGGGCTAAGTGTGTCGAGGCACAAGGGGCCTACTTTGAAGGAGATTCAGGTCCCAATCTTGTCACGTATATAATATATTTTCCCCAGGTCTGATACTGTTAGACAAGCCTCACAGAACCCTTTCTAACAAAAAAAAGGGAAACACTTTGGATAATGAAATTTTCAAATCAATGGAAGCTACATTTCTATATTTGCAGTATAAAAAACAACACAAAATGTCTAGAAAAAACATATCTTAACTTAAACAATCTAGAGTACAGTACTGTTCATCGGTATGCATAAACTTACTGTACACACAAATTTATATATATATATATATATATATATATATATATATATATATATATATATATATATATATATATATATATATATATATATATATATAGATATTATTTGTATTTTTTGACATGGTATAGCTGAAAAAAATTTTTAAATATTTGATGACTAAAAATTAAGTTCAAACTTGGTTTTTTTTTTTTAAATTTTTGTTATAGTAATTTTTATGAATGTAAAATTTTTACAAAACACCACTTCCATTTCTGTATTATGTTCTTTGGTTTATTGCTAAAATAATTTTTTTATTTAAATAGCTAATTTACAACATGTTTTATCTCAAATGTAAAGTTTTCAAACTGAGGTAAACCGACAAGTAATTTTATGCATATAACTTGGTTGCAGCACTCAAAGGGTTAAAAAAATCATATTTTTGGCAAGTAATACAATTCTCATTCTACAAACTGCATAATACATGTTAAAAAAATAATAATACAAACACAAGCCTCATGTAAATATTTATATAACTAACCTCGAAACAAAAAACGTGTTTTCATTGCTCCATGGTACAGACACTGTAGCTGTAGTCTCGTATGAATCTGTACAGTTTGTCGCAAACATGTGCAGCCTAAATGCTTGCCACATATATAAAAAGTTTGGTAAGTGAACAGTATACCTCAAAGCCCTAGGCTGAGATTCTTTCAGTATCTGCGTCTTGTATGGAGCTATCCAGTGGTTCTTTGGAGTTACCAATCTGGGGAGGTAAGGTGGACGTCATAATGCACCTCTACCTGGAAAAAGACTGATCAGATAAACATTCCGATCAGATTTGGTGTATATATTCTACTTATTAAACTAAAGATTCTTAAGTATTAGTCCAAAAAAAAAACAACTCTTGTATTATTAAGTTTATATCCTTTATAATGCTTTATTAATTTTGATGCATACAAATTAATTAATCAATTAATTTTGTCTGTTTTCAACTTCCTTTTCTCTTGTTGTTTTTCAGTTCATTTAAATTTATTTCCTTTGACTTTACCTGGTCAATTTCAGCAATTTTTTAGGTCCAAACAAATCTGAACAAACCAGAGGTAGATGTCGCTATTTACTCTAGAAATTCCATTTTAGAAGTAATGATTGGAAAATTAGGAAGTTCTAGAAATCTAACTGTAAATAATGCCTTGAAACAATGCTAAAATTACATAACATTAAATTTTCACTGAAACAGGTTTCTTATACTATAAAATGAAAAAGTTATGTTAATGTAAATTAAATAATACAAACACACTTTTCTTGCTGACATTATGGAAGAAAATTTCTAAAAATATTTTTTTATCTCACATTAAATCGGATTTAAATATCATAATCAGCATAATATTCATATATTAAAGCATTAAAAATTTTCAATGGATTTTGACAATTTAAAATGCTACTTTAAGCACTTCTTAACAGTAATTGTGATGGTAAAATCATGTTTTCAAAAAAGTGTAAGATTTGAAATTGCTGCCATTTTGAAAACAAATTTTGATGGGTAAAGAACTTTTAAAAAATATTTCCAAATTGATTTTTTCACCAAGTTTAGATGATCAGACCAAAATTTCAAAAACACATACATACACACATACATGCACGCACGCACGCACGCGCGCACACACACACAAACACTTTCAAAAAATGAACTAGAAGTCAGTATCAGCACATTTCAATGTCACTGGTTTGGGTCTTACCAAGATGGTCGCTTCAATAATGCAATTTCCAATGGAAATCGTTAAAATCAGCAGCAAATTTTGTGCTATCTTGCTGGCTTAATGTGTTGAACAGGAATACAATTTATTCTAACACTGTGTCGACAATCAGAGAAGGACAAAAATGTAACAAGGAAATTACGGTTAATAAAATATCAAAGATTCAGCGACAGCCGAGTGTCAGTAGATAGTAACAAACGTTAACTCAGTGCCATGATAGTCGCTTCAATAATGAAATTTCCAATGGAAATCGTTAAAATCAGAAGCAAATTTTGTGCTATCTTGCTGGCTTAATGTGTTGAACAGGAATACAATTTATTCTAACACTCTGTCGACAATCAGAGAAGGACAAAAATGTAACAAGGAAATTACGGTTAATAAAATATCAAAGATTTAGCGACAGCAGAGTGTCAGTAGATAGTAACAAACGTTCACTCAGTGTAAATCCCATAACAAGTAAAGAAATATAACAGATGTGGTGTATGAATAAATTAATTATAGGGTTACTATGTGACATTTACAATGTGACCTTTGTAAATTACTATTGTGGCCCCCTTTCTATACTCCTGAGATGTTCACTAACTACATTCTTCTACAGCTCCTAGTCTCATAACACCGTCTAGGATTTGGAGAGGATTCAAGGTGAATAACTCCTTCCACTTCTAACTGATGATGTCTCAGGTCATTGATGAGATGCTTTCTCAGCTGAATTCCTTTCAATTTTTCATCCTTACTCTTAACCCTTAACATAGAGGCTGTGCTCCATGTGGCCAGCTTTCTCTTGCATTGTACTTAATATTCTTACTTATTCCCACAAGTTGCTAGGAAAATGAAGTGTGTCCATACAGAGCCCTGCATGCATCGATAAGGCTAAGGTACACTGGGAGATCACCAGGTATCTTAGGGACCCATTTCTTATGCTCATCTATCATTCACACCATCAACACAGATTGTTTACACTTTAGAGTCAGCCAAGTATGTGTGTGTCTTGAGTAGACGAGTGAGAGTAGTATGAGCTAAGACGGGATCATTAAGCTCATCAGCTGCTCACCTCATCTGCCAGGAATAGGAAGTGTCAAAAAATTGTTGAAAATAATAAAATTAGCAAGTAATAAACACCTGGTAACATGCCTCTGTACAATGTACAACTGACTTCTTCTACTGACTTACCAGTTGGTTTGTAAATGGAATCTTTATTACGACAAACTGATGGCCTTTAGAACTGATTTTGGTTAGGTTAAGATAGGCCACTTTGTGTTTGAAAGTTTTAGTCGGGGCGATTCGAGCCAAATGTGACAAATTCTCACCTTCTTCACTAAAACAAAGACAGTGATACAACATATTGAACAGGTAAGGTCAAAATAGGTTACTTCAAAATATTGTGTTGAAAGTTTTAGTAAATTTAAACTAGAAGAAATTATTGGTTCAGAAGTGAATCGGGAAAAAAATAAGATAAATCCTAAAAATAATCTGTTTGTTTATTGTTTTTTTTTTTTTTTTTATTTAATACTAGGTACTTGATAAACTATATTACATGCCAACTTCTGCAGAAAATTACATGTATTGCAAGCAAGTAAACATACATTTACAGTACTATACACAAAACATTTTTATATGTTTACAACCCATAATACAGTCTAAGACTGCAGAAAGTGCACAAGAAGAAGAGTTTAAGTACAATGGAAACAGAATGAAACGGCCAGCTGATTAGTAATTGCCAGCTGGTAGTCAAACCATTATATACTGGCAATAAAAGCACGACTCAACAGTCAACATTTGTTATTCTACAGAAACACATCTGTTAAGACTGAGCTGTATCTTGTATATTTATTCTACCCCACTACACTTTGCCTTAGAGATGATTATGATTGGCAATATTATACGTTTTTCAAGAGAATGAAAGATAAGTGAATTATTAACTCCCATAACTTGTAAAATATGTAATTATTACTGTTTATTTATTTTTATAAACTTAAAACATATTCATTAACTTATAATTTTCATATATGCCAAATATGTCTGTATTTAGCCTTCATTTTTCGCAAAATTTCGATCCACGTTAGGCTGAGTTTGTGAGACTCTAATGTATTTCAACTCACCAGACTCTCATATTTCCAACAACAGTGCTGGCCTTACACGCAAAGATCCAATCCCTGCCTTTATGGTTGTAAGCAGATATTGCCATCATTTCATTCTTGTACTGTTCAACGATACGAAACATATAGTACGTTGACCGAAGAACACCATTAGGTTTCTTGATGCTTATTTGTTTACCTATGGGCTCTATCCAATCACCAGGATGTGACTTGCTGTCCCATAACGTTACACGAGGTGGGTGCTGTGATGTCTCAAAACGTTTTCCTGCAGACCTCTGTAATCAGAACAATCAAGTACAAATAAAAAATATATACAAAATTGAACACAATTTAGAAATAAATAGTTTAGGAAAACCAAAATACATTAAAAGGAACTTTAAATAAGTCACATATTAATAAGATAAAGTATTTAACAAGTCCATGGCTGATTTAGAAGTCAACAGCATTCTGGGCACTCCATTACCTAATTCCCCATTGACCTCAACTTCAGTTACTGACTTGCCAGCTTTGGCTCAGAAAGGATTTCGCCCTAACTCTCCTTCGGACAGTCTTTCCACTATCCATCACCTGTGGACTCATTGTGTCCTGGATTGGTAACCATCAGCGAAAAGAAATTACCTACTACCCACAATACAGTGGTCAAATTATAGACCTACACACCTCATTTCTTATTTCATCATGGACCTTCCACCCATCCTACTGTATTTAAAGTGATCACACACCAAAACATTTACTATTACTATGTAAACAACACAGGAACTATGTACATCATACTAAATACATTTAGGTCATCTTCTCATGCATTATCTCTTACCTTAAACAAATGGTTTCTTTCTAGCCTTTCTCTAGCAAAATTGTCAATCAAATCTTTGTAGTCAAACTTAACTGTTTTATCACCTTGCATAGATAGCAACAAAAAACTGTTCAGCTCTTCGCTATCCAGCATTGTTCTATTTTCCTACAAGATTCTCTTTGATGCTGAAAAGCCTGTTTCTGCCGTATGGTTTATAACAAGAAGAGCAATAAATTCTCATTGCGACTTCTAAATATAGGGACGCCCTTTTTAACATATTCTCTTTGATGCTCGAATAGTTCTCTCTTGGTAATTTGATATTTTCCATTTTCATATATAATTCAAAATGTACACTTTTTATAAATTACTAGATATGTACGGTCTTTGCTTTAATTTAACTAAAAATGAAAACATTTAGTGAGTGTGGGGATCGTATCTCAAAATGTTACTGTATAATACCTGCACATTTATTTTCCACTTATTTCACTTTACTGTTTTATTTTCCTTAAATTTTGCATCCCTAGGCATATGCCCATTATGTCCATTTACTAAATCAGCACTGAACAACTTAATAGGCTATTAAAAAAAGTAAATGGTAGAAGAAATAGCAAAATGTTGTCATACTTCAAAATATTTTTTTAATCCCTTGGTCTCCACTTATCCACTTATTTCAGTCTATCTGGTGAATGTTTGTTTTCAGATTGTTGATCTTTTATAAGCAGAGAACTTGCTTGTATTAATTTTTTTACATTTTTTGCACTTAGGCCTAAAAGGTAAAGAAATTCTCATCTTCTATGACGTGTATGCAGCTAGACCTTCAGACCTTCAGCTCTCATGAACCAAGTTGGTATGGCACTAAATCCTTTCTTTCTCTCTCTGTTCTTTCCTCTATTAACATGGTGTGCTGGGATGAGTGCCAGAGCAATAGGAAATTGAGAGGAATGTAGATATGTTGGAAATGGATTTTAGGGGATGAAAGTACCGATCGATGTATGAAATGCTTCACCAAAAACCAAATGCCTTCTTATAACGAAGAAATACACTGTCAAACAGAACAATTTTAAACCGTTCACTTACGTCCATCAGTTGGTACTGAAACACTCTCTTAACCAGATCTTTGTCTTGTGATATTTGCAGAGTGCGCAAGTCCACAGAGTCAAACAAAGCTCGAACGAGTACAATGACGAGCTGCTTACACCACAATATGC
Organism: Callitettix versicolor; assembly: GCA_022606455.1. Taxonomy (NCBI): domain Eukaryota; kingdom Metazoa; phylum Arthropoda; class Insecta; order Hemiptera; family Cercopidae; genus Callitettix; species Callitettix versicolor. The sequence continues at coordinate 36,277,310 of CM040186.1, forward strand.
ACAGATGATCTGTCGACGTCCACACGCTGGGTACTCCTGTGCTCTGAAATTTAAAATTTATTTGAATTTAGTGTAACTTATCGTAATCTTTGTAGCTGGAAAAACAGATCTGTCCAGTATAATAAGTTCATTACAGAACTGTTCTGTCTGGTTTTTCAAGCTACAACATTACTTCCTATAGGATTCGTACAAATATAACCATAAAATTAGATAGATAGGTGTAATTTGTATTTTAGGCTGAATGTACAGATCATTTATGGATTTATTATCATGATAGCAGCAGTCTTATTCAAGGAATTCTCATTTTAGACATTTTTGAATTTTTTTTTTTTTTGCTGGCGAAAAACTGATACATGTACAAGAATTTTACATGTACATCTTATTTGCTACATCTTATATGGTATCATACCATACCATATACACATGTATGGTTAATATACATGTGTATATTAAAGTGTGTAAATATACACAGAACTGGGTATCAACAATAGTTCCATACTGTTGATAAAACAATATCGTTAAGACTATTTCACAACTTGCCGATACTCAAAATAAAAATATTAAAAAAACGAATAAAATAAAACAAAATTTAAGTTTAATAAGAAAACAATTTTGAAAATATTATTTCATCATCATAACCAGTACCACTTCCTCCCCTGACTACCATCAAATTTATTTTTGTATTTCCAACAAAAGTTAGAAAATACAAACTACAATATAAGCAAATTTTAAGGCTGATTAAGACAGTGAAATCAGATTTTTTTAATGTTAGATACAACATCTATTGATTTAAGATTGCCACCATTTTGAAATAGCTGACCCAATTTTGCTGGGTAACAAACCTGTATAAATTATTATCAAAATTAATTTGTATGTCAAATTTGAATGAATCAAACCAAAATTGTAAATGAAAAACATGTTAATAATGTAGTGTGTGTGTGTGTGTGTGTGTGTGTGTGTGTGTGTGTGTGTGTGTGTGAGAGAGAGAGAGAGAGAGAGAGAGAGAGAGAGATATATATATATATATATATATATATATATATATATATACATATATATATAATTTTAACAATCTCTCAAAAATTGATTAGTGCTCATTTAGAACATGGGGGGGAACATCTTACTGTAATAACTGTTAACAGACTTAGTGTTCCAACAGTTCGTTTTCTTGTAGAAATTCATTAAAAACAAAGAATAAACACATTTGATGCTGTTCAGCCTTACCAATACATTAATATCAGTCTCCTTTGCTATTGTCAGACCAGACCGTACAATCAAGTCCTTGGGTCCTCCACCCACAGAAACCATAGTCAGCGATACATCCTGCTCATCAATCCAACTAGGTCCTATGTTGTGGTAGTAGTAGGCAGCCATTTTGTCCAGAAGTATGACCGGTAAGTGCGGTGTTGCGAGCGTAATGAGTAGACGCACTTTGTCCTTGTTGAAGTCAGGTTCTAAAAACAGTCCCTTGGCAAGCACACCGCCCTACAAATACGCATATACATGAGGTCAGATCAGCACTACATAGGATCCTCCATCATAGGAATGTTCAGTATGATTTTAGACATTTTTTAATATCTTCAAATTTCCAAGAGTCATACTCCAAACTTACATGCTTATAACATCAATAATTTGTAATACTGATAACTTGTTTATTACGATGCAGTAATGAACATAACAAATTTATCTAACTATAAATTAATAGTAGTTAAAAAACAGAAGATTTCACTGTATATTCTTAATTAATTGTCTGGCCACTGCTCTATGACAGCGCTTTTAATTCCCTCAAAAACTTTCCCGATAATTTTACTAGTAACCGTAATATTTAGGAAAATTGTTACTACATCAGCTTTACTGGAAATATTATGCTCTTTCTCTAAAAAGTGGTTAAAACCATGACAGGCTTGCCCTTCAGCTATTTTACAGTAAACAGCCAGCAACTACACTCATTATCATTAAATCAGAGGCCACCACCTTAAAACACAAGTAATGGGGAAAAACTTATATATTTTTATGTTGTTTGGGCTTTATACAAGGTACTTTTATACCACATTTCAAAAAAATCGGTCAATGCTTTTGTCCAAGGTTTTGTACACTAATCATTGCTATATCAAATCAGCCATCTTTAAATGGAAATAAACAGGAAAAAATGTTACACATATGTCATTTGGCCTACATACACAAGGTACATTTGTACCAAATTGCAAAACAACTGATTCATGCAGTTGACTAAAAATGCATACATACATTCATTATCATTACATCATAGGATATCATTGAAATGGAAGTGAATTGGCAAATAATCTTACATGTACATACACAAGGTACCATCATGCCAAATTTTAAAACAATCGGTCAATGCATTTGGCCAAAATTGCGTAACAAACAAATACACACACGAAATGTCAAATGCCGAAAGGTCGTGTTGAAGAAGAGACCTTGCTTCATCAGAAAATTTAAAAAATAAAATGAGTTAACTGAACAGTACATGTATACTGTAGTTATGTACACGGATTTGAATAATAATTCTTCATACAGCAGTCTGATTAACTGTGAGCGATTAACCTGGTGTGTGTGTGTGTGTGTGTGTGTGTGTGTTTCAGCACATTCACATTTGCAATTTTCATCCGATTTGATTCAAACTTGACACAAAAATTTATTATAGTAATAGCTTGGATACAAGTTTGTTAATCAGCGAAATATGTTCAACAGTTTAAAAATAGCAGCAAAGGTTTTTTTTTTTTTTTTTTTTTTTAACGTCCGACTATTATGCACACTTGGGCTAATGCAGACCATGGGATGATTTTATAGCATATGAAAATGCCATGCGCTGTCAACTAGGCCTCCGATTAAATTGGTCATACTAAAAGGCTGTTAAAATCTTTAAAAATTTCTACATTTTTTTAAAATCTGATTTCATTATCTTAATCAGTATTAAATACTGCATACATAAGCTGTTTTAATTTTCAAAATCAGTTGAAATTAAAAAATTTTATAATAGCAATCTGTGTTCATTTTCGTATTTTGAACGTAATGTGAAAGATTTAAAATGCTACTATATGTACATTTTAAAGTTAATTATGATGGTTGAGCTGGATCCGGGTTGTGGTCTTGGCAGTGGATAGCTATAAATCATCCTAGGCTTTCAGTGTGCACAATAGTCGGACGTTAAACACCAAAAAAAAAAAAAAAAAAAAAATTATGATGGTTAAATTAGAATGTTAAAAAGGATGGTTCCAATATAGCCGCCCTGATGGCCTAGTGGATAGCGTACTAGGCTTTCACCCGAGGACCGGGTTCGATTCGAGGGCTTGGCATTTTCATACGCTATAAATCATCTCATCGTCTGCATTAGCCCAAGTGTGCATAATAGTCAGACATTTAAACAAAAAAAAAAAAAAAAAAAAAAAAAAAATAAATAATTAAGGGGTTCATACTATCATTTAATTATTTTAAAAGTTTTTTATTATATTTAATATTTCTATATATTTCAATTAACGTACTGGTTGAATCTGTTTTCAATTTAAATCTTACGCTGAAGAAAGCTAAATGTTCCATACTGTTGATAAAACAATATCGTTAAGACTATTTCACAACTTGTTACATTCTGTATTTGCCAAATTTTAAATTAGATAAGATAATTCTACATGGAAAGGTAAAAAGAGTTTACCACTTTTATGCCATACATAAAAATGTTTTTATTTTTATCAGTGATTAAGTGATCACTTTATCTCTGGAACCTTAATAATAACTACAAAATTAAGAACAAAAAAGTAATTATACAATTGAAATGAGGGATGAACTAAATGTAAAATTTATAACAGTAAATTTACTTATGAAAAAACTACAAAGTAAATTATGTTAATCACAACAAGCCTGACATGCTTGAACATGAAATAACACGCTCGACACTTTATGTCGGTCACAAGCTAGGTAAATAAATTTGCTGCAAGTGTTTGATAAAACAGAAGTTGAAAATCATTTGCCTTAAGAGCCTATTGTTTACATGATGCGATAAGAGAAAAAACAATTTGAAAAAATTCAACTATAAATAGTTCAAGATGTGATTTTTGTAAATTAAACACAGGTTGATCGTCACAGCAGCTGATGGGCTAGCGACTTCACCATACTACTCTCTCACTTACCGCAAAAGAATATGTAAACAATCCTGAATAAGGCAGTCCAACATAATTTAGTCTGTAGGTAGACATCACAGAAAACCGACAGCACATGTTTACCCTATAAGGGCACAATTGGAGGTGCCATCCCCCCTCACAGGACTTAAGAAATAATTCAAAGTCTTGATTTCAAACATTTAACTTAGGTATATTGTATTGACAATTGTACAAAGTACCTACTATTAAATCTAATGCTTTAAACTTTTAAAATTAAATAACCTATAAAAAATATTTCACTGTAAATAATATAGAAATAATTTACTTGTAGACAATTTCTTCTGTAACTATTTTTATTTTTGACTAAATTGGTCATACAAAAGTAAAATTATCTGTATATTTAGAACATTTGAATCCACGGTTTTCGTTTTATCATGGCAACATTTCTGGGGGAACTCACTCTTTACCACCAAAGGTAACCCGTTGCCTCGTATTTCAACCCCTGTTCCCTTCCAAACCGATACGGAATTCTTAGAGCACTTTCCCCCCCTCAATAATAAGGTGAAATGGTGCTCCCGACACCCTGTTGTTCAAGCTAAACTTTAATATGACTAGCTAGGGAAACATGGGCCTAGAAAGTTAAAACTAAAAATACACAAATACATTATAAACGTTAAAGCATATTTAGAAATAACTAAAAAAGTCTTTAGCTAAAGAATGCTGGGCTAGTCAGAGCTAACAGACAATACTGGGATTAGATTTGTATAAAACAGATGCCCAGTAAAGTCAGACTATTGGCACTGAAAGGGTCAGATAGGCAAATAAATATGACTAACATGCCTTACATTATAATATCTTGAAAAAATGCAAGTTTTAATTTCACAAAGTAAATATATTACAGCAAAAGCAGGAGTATGAATAAATCAACTATTTTTTAGAATATAAGTTAAAAAAAAAGTTTTCTTTTTTTAATTTCTTCCCAAACTGTAATTTTAATTAATTTAAAATTTCCTACACAAACCTGCATTATGAATATTCATATATGACCAAAATTTGGGCAAAATCTAACAAAATAAAGTTTGAAAAATTAGTCCAATTTTTCTGTGTGTATTTTATAACTCCTGAATCAGATTTTTATGAAATAAAGTAACCCATAACCTTTATCTGGATACTTGTGGATACTACATTTAAACAAATTTCGATAGACATTTTTAGTGTGATTTAGAGAAAATACATTGTTAATAAATTTTTGAACAAAAAAGTCTTCAAAGAACTTTTCCGCAAAATTTGAAAAATTTTCTCTGTTATGAACAAAGCAATCCTACAAGACAAATTACACCAAAAATCAGTGAAGTAATTTAGTCTCTAGTGTGCACAAACACATACACACATGTTACAAAAAACATTCTTTTGGAATCAGGGGCTCTGAAAACTGTTAGATCCATTAAAAACATCAAGATCAACTTTTCTTCATGATCAACAAACTTCAGTTATAATTCATTTGATACAAACACATTTAAATAAAGAACCAAAACATGTTTTCATATTTCTGATGAAAATACAATACCGTTCAATCTACCTTCGATTTTATTTATACTTTGCAAAGGTTCTGTTACCATATTTTGTATGAAACACAGAACACTAGTTGCATTACTTATGTACAGTCATTAACAGGAAATGACTAACAAACGAAGATTATGTGTCAAACAATTATTGGCTCATCTTCAAGACTGTAGAAATAGTTTGAATGAAACGAATATTGGTAAGAATCCAAATATATTTGGAACACTCACTCACGAGTGTACAACATAAATAGTAAAACAAAGTTAATTTTCAATGAAATTTGAAACTTCAATACTCATTTATACATTTAACGCTGATTATGATAAAAATGTGTATTGATTTTTTTTTTAATGTGTAATTTTGAAATGGTTTAACAGATTTCACTGGATAACAAACTTGTACAAGGTATTAGTAAAATTAATTCAGTTCTGATGAAATACAACCAAAACTGAAAACATTAGAAAATTAATACAAAAACACAAACACGAATCATTTTAATGACTATTCAAAGCGTGTCCTGAAAATAATGGTTGGTACTGATTTCAAGGTGCCAAGTCTGCGTCTAACCATTATAGCAGCCATAACGTTAATGGCTGTTAGGTCTAACGAACTTGGTGATAGCTAATCATTCAAACTAGGTTTAAAAACACTAAATGATAAATACAAAACAGTTTTAAGAACAACTAAATGATAACAAAGCCTAACGAAAACCTCAACAATATCTGAGCTTTAATAAACATGTAGAAATACTTTTAAAACAATTTAAGTAATTAGAATATGTATATTTCAAATTAGGTAGAGAAAACTAACAACGATGCAAAAAGATTGTAACCAGAAACGTGAATTTAGTGACCATAGTTTGAACTCAATAAATTTTTTTTTTACATTTGTATTGTTATACAAAGTAAGACAGAATGAACTCTTATATTTCAGAAGTTTAGTCGTAAAGAAAAATTGCAGGTTTCTATCATAATTTTAGTGCTTAACCACTGTTAAATTAGTAACAAGAGCTGAGAAATCTCATTCATTCGTGGCTATTTTTTAACAAATTAATACTTAAAGTCAACAAAACAGTATATATCACCTTTGGTAATTACAGAGATTCAATCCCAAAAGATAATATTAGTAGTTCTATAAATGGTCAACGTCTTCGAAGAGTAGATAGCTGCAAGTATCTTGGAATAGTCTGTGATTCAAATATTAAGTGAAATGTTCATGTAAACAAGATTGTCAAGTAAAACTAAATACTTAGTGTATGTTTTTTATATACTCAAGCACATATTGTCAAAAAATCAGTTATTGCAGACTTACTATCGCCTTTTTCATAGCATTGCGGTGTATGGCTTAATTGGATGGGGAGGTATCTATGATACATCACTGGATGCACTAGATAGACTACAAAAACAAATTTTAAAAATTATTGGCATTCAAGAACAGGATCCTGATAGACCATTACATACTAGACAAATATTTGCCTTAATATCTATGGTGTATCAATACAGTGACTTAAAAGAAGAATTTGTGCAGAATCCTTGCAATACTCGCTTACAAAAGTGTCAGATTACCGAAACAATCTTAACAATTGGTCAAACATTTTATACATATTTTGAAAAGAAATATTATAATGTTCTTCTAAGTACTTTAAAAACTTTAGAATGTGGATCTAAAACTGTGAACAAACAGTTAAAAGAACAGTTAAAAAAATTAATATGATCTAAGTACAAATCTTTTACAAGTTATTTTTTTGGTTAATTAATTTCATTATATAAAAATGTTTTTGTGTTAAATAACCATTAAATTTAAATTTTATAATAATAGTACTGAGAGGAACAATTTGTAAAAGTATTTACATATAAATAAGGAATTTAAGGACTAACCTATAAACGGGCATTTATGCCTCCTCTAGTTCCTTTATATTTTGTATTATATTGTATAATTTTTGAAGGAATTTTGGAAATAAATAAAACTTGACAACAAGTTATTTAACTTACCATCGAGTGTCCGATCAGGACAACAGAATCCGGTACATTTTTCTTGTACAATGTGAATATCTGTTCAATCGCATGAAGCACAAACCTTGTCTGATCTTTTAAAACACCACCGAAAAGGCCAGAGTATTCTTCATTCAAGTCGGTGGTGAAAAAGTCAAAGTGGAATGGAGTACGGGAGCCAAGACTTTTGCGGAGACTGACCGATGCCAACGAACGTACTGAAATGACCAAAAAGTGTGAAAATAATGTTGCATTTGTATCACTATCACTTAGAATCTACTACTAGGCTAAACAAATTATCTCAGTATCAGTCATAATATAAATTAGTAAGTCCAGTGAAGTTTTTTTTCAGTAAAGTAAAAGAACTCTTAAAACATCTTAACTCAAGTAATTTAACGCATCTATAAATAGTATCACTTCTCTGAGGGACTACTATAGTTCTTTTAATAAAAAACATAAACATAAATTCCCCTTTCAGTTTGGAATTTTTTTTTAACACTACCTAAAAGTGTCAGGTATTTTTTCGCAGTGTGTGTAAAAATTCCCACCTATTTTTAGGGAATTTGTAAGGATTTCATAAAAATGCTGTATTTTTTTTTTTTATTTCATAAAGTATCATCATGATTTTTTTTTGTTTTTGTTCTAACAAACCTGTCAATAATGTCTACTTATTTCAAAACCCTTTTGGGCATATATCATAAAACCCTTTTTTAGGATTTTAATCTACAACAACAAAAAATAGATACATATAAAGTGGTACCTTCATTCAAGAACTAACACTGTTATCTGAGCAGATTGCTGTGCGAGTCAGTGTTTACAATAGAGACTATGGCAAACATTTTAATTTGTTACATAGAAAAAAATAATTGAGATCTCGCCATTAATATGTCAAAAATGAAGAATGAAGAAAATTCATAAAACAGAAGTCACACTATATTTTAACTAAATTCATACAAACATAATTACATCGAATATATACACACAGGACAAATCAATTGTACATTTTTTTAGTTCCTACTGTAGCTTTTTTTAGTTCAATAGTCAAAGTTTGCCTTTTACTTTCACTACCGCAAGCACTTCTTTCAGGACCCATTTAATTAACATTTACAAAAAAAAACTGAAAACAGGATTTAAACAATTTGAAACTCACACACAAAGACACATGATTTTGTTAAATTTAAAAATCAAAAGTATGTAACAACAATATTATAACTATTTCAATTTTTTTTTTTTTTTATAGTCAGACGTTAAACAAAAAAACTCAACTTTTTAATGGGATAACAAATTAAACACACAGTAAAAGAATTGATGACAGAAAAATTAGGTATAATGACAGAAAAAATTAGATATGATGGGAGAGGGCATTCTGATAACAGATAACTAAAAAATATCCTGGAAGTTATTGCAAGAAAAAAACCCCATCAGTCAAAGGCTTGTTTGTATTAACTCAGCACAATGTTTATTTCTATAGTGTAGCACAATGGTCATCTCTATATTTACATATCTGCTTAGAAATAATTTAACAAAATGAAAATACTCTTATAATATGTTCAAACCTTTATCTGAAACTTAAACTGTTATGTGGGTCATTTTTCATGTGTGAATTAGATGGTGTCCAGGTTGACCATAAGCAGGGGTATCACTGTTATTACATGCCTTAAAAAATTTTCTGAAGAAACTTTCAGTCTGAAGAAATCAGGCAGGAAAAAATACATAAACTAAAACACTGCACATCACTCAAAAACACAGTGTGTTCACTTTATATGGTAAACTTTTAGGCCAATATCTTATTAAATTACAAAAATTACCCTATTTTTTCAAAACTATAACACTTTTAAGTTTTCTATAAACTCTGGTATATGCAGTGAAAAGTCTTACAAGGTAACGTCTTTCAAATTAAAATAATATGATAAAAAATAACAAATTAGTAGAAGAATAAATATGAATTAAGACACTTAAGGGTTATTACACTAAAATATTTACAAATGAATATAAATAAAATGTTTTAAAATTATTTTTTAACTCAAAGATGATGCTGATTGATCCATTTGTTAATATACTGACCTACTACAATCATTAAACTAAACACAATCATATGTAACCCATGTACAGCTGACAAAACAAACTACGTATCAAGACTGAATCAAATAACTTTAAAACAGCTGATTATCAGCCAACTCAATCGATATTTTGTACTCGAGTATTCAGACTGTGTGGTCACTGTTTACATATTACTACGGAACAGATAAAAACACTTGATCTACATTCACGTGCTTCTGAAAGTTAACAGAATGTACTGGAAACAACAATATATGTTACTGCCAGGAAAATGATGGGAGAGGAGCAGGCAATTGATACACGACTTCTTAGCTCTCTAGGGTTAAACAGCCTTACAATTATTTTATATATATTCTGTATATGGGGTCATGGGGTCAAGTCCATGACCAAACTAGAGGAGGCTACATATCACAGATGACCAGATACTTCCCAGAAAAATAAAAAGTAGCATTATCATTGTTGATGGCAAAACAAACACAATCTCCAAAGGCGAGGAAAGAATACGTGTGAATATTCCTAATTTGTATGAAAAGATGAAGTGTTCCAAGATAAGTTAAAAAATTTTACTCTAGAAAAGTGATCTTTGTAAAACTCTTACAGTAATTGGTTTTTATCAATGATAAGAGAAGACACATTAAAAAAATGATTAGGCTCAATAAAAGCTATTTTATAGGTATAAACAATGCTGCTTAATAATTTAATGGCAATACGTTGATAATAAAAAACTAAATGTAATAAAGCAATTTGGAAACATGAAATCTCCACAGTGCCTAACTTTGGTGCTTTTGCTTAAAAAACATCAGACTGAATATGTTGTGCAGTCATATTTTTCTTAAAATCTGATCTTTTTATGGCAGCTAAATGGTGCAAAAACATTATACAAACTTTATCACATTCAATTAAACTGTTTAAAATTTCAAAAGGAGCACTTAAGCGCTCAAACAAAACAAATGAGTTCTAATAGCAAAGAGCATTTTCTTACATTTACTTTGTCATTAATCATCAAAAAAATTACTGTCAAATTAAAAGAAAACTTTAAAAAATTTGCCTGGTTTTCAAAACATCAAGCAAAATATTGTAAATTTTTGCTAATTTTTTGTTGTTTAATTAATATAGATCCTGAACCTGGTTATTTTGGTGAGATCGTCAACCAAGCAATTTGTTTACGTATTTAAAGGCTACATTTAAGGAAAAAATTTTTTTTTAAATCCTTGGAGTTGATTATGAAAAAAATCATGATTTTGACTTGTAAATTTTACCAATTACAACTGCTAATTTTGTAAGGAATTTATCAACAACAAAACATATAAAAACACAGCGTAATTGTTCATTTTATTTTGTAATGAAATTGTTTTGAATTTTTTGCTAAGATTATTATTTCAATTGTTTATTAATTTATTAATGATTACATTGTTGAAAAATTAAAATAATTGTGCTCACACCTATCTTGCTAACGTGATGGAAGTGAGTTTCCATTTTTTTTTAATTCGATTTTCTCACAATCAGCACTAAAATATCTGTATTTATTAGCATTTAAAGTTTCAAAATTACTGTAGTTAAACACTCAAAATTAATGTTGATCTACATCAGGTTAATTTTTGTATTTTTAATAGAATTTGAAATTTTTAAATGCTAATATATGTATATTTCAAAGCTGAATATGTTGGTGAAATCAGATTTTCAAAATACTGAAATATTAAAAAATTATGATTTTTTAAAAATAATTTTCATATAACAATTTTTTTAAGTATATGAAATGGCCACCATTTTAAAATGGTTCAATGGATTTTGTTAAAAAGCAAACTTGTGGTCAAGCTATTACTGATATATTTTTTTAGTCAAACTGGCATAAATTAGCACTTTAAACTTTCAAATTACATTGAGAACATATTGTGATTTCACTGTCACGAAACATGATCGCTGTCAGATTAATTTTCATATTTACGAGAGATTTTGAAAAATTTTTTGTCTGATTTTAATGCTGATGACAATTGTAAAATCAAATTTTCAAAAAAGTTGTTTTTTTAACATGAAAAAGCAATGATTTGAAATGGGCACCATTTCAAAATCATTAACAGATTTTACTGGGTAACTTGTCCAAGGTATGACCAAAGTTGATTTTTGTGTCAAGATTAGATCAAATCAATTTCTGTTTTCTTAACATCTATGCTTTATGCCAGTTGGACTAATGACTGGACGAGAGATCAGCGTTAATGGTAAAGGAACTAACTGTGGCTAGAACCAACAACCAACAACCTTTGATATGCACAATTCAGAGATGCATCAGTCTGACCGAAGCCTTAAACACATTGACCACCGGGCCCTAAATTAAATCCAAATATACTCCCTTAGTAGTAAGTATAGATTTTTTAAACAAATTTCTATAATTTTTCAAAAAAAAATCAAAATTGTTGAAAATTTAAATAGTTAAAGCCTACTTCAAGTTTCAATACCTTGCTTAAAAGATCCGCTATGTCCAGGAATAAATAGTACAGGAATCCCATCAAACTTCATCTGCCGAGTTTTCTCAATAAATCTACCTTCAGCGTATGCATACAGGCCATATCTCTTGTAAATTTCTGACACGTCTTCAGGCATTGATATCCTCTGTTAAACAAAGTAGTTTTACTAAAGATGTAGTTTAGCAGTCATTACTTACGCATAAGCACATAACATACAAATCATACCAGAAACAGTTCATGATATAGGCTAAATTAAAGAATCCAAGTTTTCTTTCCGCTTACGATACAGAGTACTATATCAAAGAGCTTTGCTTTTATATTATACACGGTTGATTTAAAAAATATCCAAACATAATTTTGATTGGTAAGACAAACAAAGTTATAGGGGCTTGATACAACACCTAGGCATACATAGTCGATTTTTTATATTTTTCTGATTGCAAAACCAATTAGTCACCAACACACCATTCATGAGCGAACAGGTGTACCTAAATGAGTAACGTCCAATTTTTTTTGACAAAATGACAGAAAAAGTTGAAAAATATTGCTGCATCAATTTTTTTTCCTTTAGATTGTTGATTCTTAAGTGGTTGCAATTTGCAAGATTCAAAAAGTGGCCACCACACATAAAAGAGCGGTAAAACGCTTCAAAGATGACCACTCATCAGTAGAGAGTGAAGCATGTTCTTACAACGCTCAGAAATGAGGTTGTAATTAGTCAAATAACGGTGCTGATGAAGCAGAATCAGTAAATCACACTCTGAGAACCTGCAGATGAGGTGACAATTCATCAGATCCATTAATTACATTTTGACTGAGAAACTGATGGTCCTCAGGAGGGTCTCAGCAAAATTTGTGCCAAAGTTACTACACAAATTGAATATAAGCAGAAACTTTATTTGATTGTACAAGTAGTGATGTAAAATTCCCAGGAATTTAAAACAGAGAAAACTCCCTGTGAACATTGTCGGGAATATTCCCAAAATCCACAAATTCCCAGGAATTTATATTTATTTTAGGCCAAGAAATTATATCAACATTATTTATTTAAATAACAACAACAATAATAACAATAATAATAATAATAATAATAAACCTTTTTTAGTTGTGAAAGTTGTTTTCACAAAGTTCAGAATCAAATTTTTAAAAATGTAAATCTGACTCACTCTCACTCTACTGTTAATTCATAATGTAAACCTACCATATTTATAAGTAATAAGAGCATAATTGCAGTTACCATAACATCTTATATGATTAGGATCTGAGGCCTTCTAAAATACCAAGTAAAAAAAAAAGAAATAGAACCAAATAAAACAGATCTCATTCTTTAAAGTTTTATAAATGCTAAAATTATTACAAAAATACTACAAACAAACCTGCAATTCCTCATCTTATATTGAATTTTATACTGATTTTAAATCAAACAATATGGTATTCCTTAATGCTAAGCTAGTTAATAAAATTAAGCTTAGGGTAACCTAAACTAAATATCTGAATAATTCTTTAAAAGTCTGCAGGCAGTAAGTTAATATCTTTCAGTAAGGAAGACTAGAGGCTTTGTGTCAATTGTGTTTTACTCAACAACTTATATTCTAGAACTTATAATGCAATATTTTTGGTTTGTTTTGTAAAAAAATAACATAATTTTATTAATTTTTAAGTGTATAAGTTCAATTCAGAAGCAGTAGAAATTATGTAAAACCTAGTAATATCTAAATTTTTTATAAATTTCCACTTTTTGAGAACTTTCTAGGCCTTTGGTAAAATACCCTGAAATATTCCCAATTCATAAGTTATTTCACACTGAGAATATCTGCGGCCCACATCACTATGGACAAGACATTCTATGGTATGTTCCATCATGAGTACATATCACACAGCACTACATCACCAATTCATACTACTAAGAGTCTTGTGTCACCTTCATGATATAGTGAGTGATATTATATCACTATATAGTGATATAGTTCATGATATAGTGATTAGCCTTGTGGGTAATTGAAATCGCCATGAATATAACTGATATTCATACGTTCACATTCACTCTACACACTTGATTCAGAGTTTCTTGACTAAACTCAACACATATGTAGTTTGCTAACCTTCTCTTGCTCTCTTGACGTCATTCTGTGTTACTTCTGATTGTTTCCAAACTGAAAATATCTCTGAAATATACCAGACTCTGTTCAACTGTGCGCCATATCTGTCATATTAATGTTTTCCAGGGATATAGCAGATAACTCATATGTTTTGTTTCGGCTATTTATAGTTAAGTCTTTTTTACATTATATAAAATGACAGAATATGTGCGATGTTTATCACATAAGGTCATGTTTCTAATACGTTTATTTCAAAACAATAGACACTTTATTTGAACTACAACAAATTACAAATTTTCAATATGGCAGCTGTTAGAATAGAAATTTTTTTTAACGAAGAAATAATCATAAAAACATTATTCTGTAACACGTCAAGTACCTACATAAAAACATGCATAGGCCTACATATGTACAGGTTAACTGACAAAAAACATCACCACAGACAAAGATATTGTTTACAATAGCAATTAGTAACTGTTATAAACTTGATAATGTTATCACTCAATTTCCATATTTGCAAAAAAGAAAGTTTAAACAATGGAGAATAAAAATGATAATTATCACAGTAATGTCAGTTGTTCTGTGTTAATAGCGCCCACATTTTTTTTATAATAACAAATATTAAAAACTGTATTTAAAAATAAAACAAGAAACATTTTGTTAATAAATAAAATGGTGCATAAATATTGCACAAACTTTCCCACATATTGATGATTCCCTCACAAATCCATTCCTTAAAGCTATCGAATAATCCCAACAATTCATATTATAGTGATTTTGAAATTGTCATTGATCTGTTTTCAGATTTTCTGAGTCTAAAACTATTAACATGAACCTCTGTCTCGTTTATTTTGTACAGTACATGTATATTGCTTGAGACTAAATAAACTACTGATTTCAATTGAAGTAGGTATAGTTTAAAATGGACCATTGTTTTTCATTAAATATCTTTATTTTCAAATATATTTTTTGGCTGCAAAAAAAACTTGAGAATTAATATTAAGTCCTCTCAAACTGGCTCTAATTTTGTGCCATTTCTTCAGCTTATCTATAATTTTGCCTGTACGCAATACTTGGAATTCAGTGTTTTAATAAAGCTTCAGCACCATTATAGATTTCAACCATATTAGCTCCACTATCATACACCTGCCCATGGCATTCACTAAAATGTATGTATTTTTCAAGTTCATAAATAAAAAAAAACATTTGTTTTGTCCCCTAGGCCTACATGAAATATCAGGAGTTATTTATTTCATACTTCTTTATGCGCATATCCAACCTTATTCTTACCTACTAGCCAGATGTCCATCATACGCTACCATAGCAAAAACCAAGAATCTTTTACACATAAAAACATTTTCAGGTTTTGTTATCTCTGTTTTTAAGATATCTCTAGCTGGTATGTGGTATACATATTTAAGTAGGATGTGATCCAGAGATTCCTTGTCTTCACTGCATAGTGAGCGAGACCGCCAAGTTGAAGTAGTGTAAGTATAATCAAGAGCTGAATCAGCAAAAATTACAGATTCACTTTCTTCTAACACTGTTTATAAAATTTTAGAACTATACGCTTCAATGAAATCATTTTACAAATCAGGGGAAAGGTAATTAACCTTTTTCCTTCTTCTTAGACGGTTTGACTTTTGGTAGTTCTCTTAATTCCGCAACACCACCTCTAATTTCTAGCGAATATCATGCTGGCGCTGCATGGAAAGAGTGTTGCTGGCCAACAGCACGTCACCAACAATCCCAACATCTCAACAGTAACTGTATTATAAAATTGATTACATCAGGTTTAGCAAAGCTTGTTGTTTTTTTTTTTTTTAATTATTACAATAATATGTAAGTGTGTACAAATCCGTATATATTGATGTTAATACCCAGAAAATTCAAATAAATTAAAAATGTATACAACTGTTATGGTGATTTAGTAAGTCAACTTTGAAGATTTTTATCCTCTGACTTGGGCCCTTAGTAGGACTTAGGCCCTGTTGTCTTTGTCTTCATTGTCCCTCTATTTGTGTAATTAATAGAGACTTATTATCATGTAAGCTAATTAATTATACTATATGTTTATTCTAGTACCAATTTTGATGAAATTAATTAATAATATAAATCTGCAGAACAGTTTTTAAGTTACCATTTTAAGCAATTCAAAACGGATCTACTTTCTTACATCATACTACCATTTGCATTATATGGAACATGGATGATTTACTGCTCAAGTAATTCATAAAATAATTCAACAAAATTATTTGTAGTCAGTAGCTGATACTGATGTTAATAAAATATACGAACCCAGTGAATCGTATTTACAAGGTCAGTAAGATTTACCACGTTAATTAGATTAGTTAAGGTATTTCAAAAAAAATTCAGTCTTCCAATAGTTTCTGCAAAACAATACTTTAGACTGATACATTTATATAATCCCTACATTAAATAAAGCGTATTGGCAAAAAGAGTTAACAAAATAAATGGTGTTTATTAATTACACATTACCGATTTAAGCAATTATGCATTGAAAGTCTATGGCCCAAACGGTTAACAACAGTTTAGGCAATGACCAAATATGGTGGAATTAGTAAATGTCTGTTAGATTAAATAGTAATGCATAATTAATATACGCCTCTTTTTCAAAATATTTTGTCAAAACACCTTATTTAATCATTTTGTGGGAATTACTGGAAGACCAAATAAAAAGGTCAAAAACCCAAAACAGCCTAACCAATACTAAGGTTTAGCCGCACCTACTGACCCAGTTAGTATAATAATATCAGATAGAATGCAACCACTGCTTTAACTAAATACACACTACTTTGCAAAGTGATTCTTTACTGTTATAAGCTCTAGTTCCGTTAAAAATTACAATAAATCATAACTTAATAAACGTTCAATCGATTTACATTACTTATTTTCATCGTATAATGGATAACAGAACAAAAATATTGCTTAATAATATGGTAATAAGTGGTAATTAATTATATAATTAATGGTTAAATAAATACTTTCTAATATACTTAAAACAAATTTCATATTTTTTAGATAAAATAAAACTAATATGCTAAGACACTTCAGCGCAAAAAATCAAGACATATAAAATAGGCTGTAAAATTTGTGTTGTTTCACCAAGCCTGATAATTATGCTACTAAAAAAAACCGCTAATAAGAAATTTATAATTAAATTCTTTAGAGTTCTGTCAAAGCTTATGCTTTAAAAGGCTGTATTATAATGACCAACAAATCGTAAAAATCACATAAATTGTGATTGTATAGGGATCAGCCCTAGTTTGGTAAACAGTCAACCTATAAAATAATAACTTTGTAAATATGTAAAATAACATCTATTGTGTTACTGGATAGAAGCCTTTATTACTTTTATGTTTAATAGTCATATATTATGGTTGATGTTAGAGTTTTTTATTGTTTTTATAGATACTTGTAAAAAAATATATGAAATCGTTTAAGTTTAAGTTTGGTGGCCTAGTGGATAGCGTACTAGGCTTTCATCCCGAGGACCCGAGTTCAATTCCCGGTGAGGGCTTGGCATTTTCATACGCTATAAATCATCCCATCGCCTGCATTAGCCCAAGTGTGCACAATAGTCGGACGTTAAACACAAAAAAAAAGGTTGATGTTAGAATATGAAAACTCTTTTTTTTATTACTCGGCTTTGAACTTCATTCTCAAATGAGACACTTATTATTACGAATGAACTTATTATTATTATTATTATTAATGAACTTATTATTTATTAGATTTAAGCCTTTATTTTATGTTTATAAAACTAGGCCAACATAACAGTTAAGGTTAGGATTTTACAACTCAATGCTATGTTCTTATTGTTACTTGGTTTTGAAATGTTATTCTTAAGTATGAAACTTATAATCAAAGAGTTTTTTATCATACTTGAACAAAGTTGGGAAATAAAATAAATGTAGTAAAAAACTTAATTTATACTATAACTAGACCATTACCAGTTGTACACTTATTTAGTAACTGTTTAAACTTAAACGATTTCATATATTTTTTTACAAGTATCTATAAAAACAATAAAAAACTGAAATAATAAGAAAATAACTTACCACAAATTGTGGATATTCGTACATGTAAGTCATTTCACAACCGTTTTCGTCATATTTTGAAAGGAAATTTATAAATCCACATAAAAAAGAAAATAAAGCAAGAAATGAAAAAAGTAAATAAATATCACAGAAAACAAATCGCGCCATGTTAACGTTTTGCTAAGTCTACTAATTCAAAAATAACATTTTTTTTTTTAAATTTTACTGCAGAATAAACGTTCAACACAAGTTTGCAATGCAAGACTATGCACCTGCAACAGCAGACTGTGCATTAGCAGACTATCAACATCAACAAACAAAAACAGGCTATGATTCAAGGGCCACCTAAATAACACCCTAATTAATGATGTCTTGGAGTTTGTAAAATGCGACTATAGATAAACTACACTAGTGCTTACATATAATGTTTAGGTATTTACTTCGCTCAAAAATGTTTGTTTCAATTTCATATATTTAGTACAGCATTTGTTAAAATAATCAAAATTCATTAGTTATGAGAAACATTTTGGCATAATTTACCAAAATATATTTTTTTGTATGTTATGGGTCAATAATATCGATGTAATAAAATATCAAGTTAAAATTTAATTTTATACTTAGTTGTTCAAAATATTCATGAGTGTAGGTATAAATTTTTAATTGTAGATAGGAATTAATAAAATAACAATTTTATTTTTATATTTAGAAAAAAAATTACTATGTCGCATTTAGCACTAACTTATAAAATAATTATCTTTTAAAACAAACCTTAAACATAATTCTATCTGTATCTTTGTTCAAATTTCGTACAATGTCTGTATTTAGTCATCAAATTTTACTTTATTTTAGTTTTACAAAATGTAACCAGATAGCAGGACCAGTACATTTATATTGTGCTGCGCTCTAGTGACAATTTATTTAATTAGTAAAATACTAATTTTTTAGTGTTGAACGTCCGACCATTGTACACACTTGGGCCATATTTGTGCGCTGAAGTGTCTTAGCATATTAGTTTTAATTTATCTAAAAAATGTGAAATTTGTTTTAAGTATATTAGAAAGTATTTATTTAACCGTAACCGTTAATTATATAATTAATTATCACTTATTACCATGTTATTAAGCAATATTTTTGTACTCGCTCAAGTAATAATTTATGCAATTAGTAATAAAAAATTTTGTGTGCTTAACTCACTAAAAGTAATAATTATGAATTAATAAAAATCGTGAAAATCGATTTTGAAATTTTGATTGATCTATCCGTTTTCAAGTTCTTTTTTATAAACATAGGCGATCATTAAAATCGCAAAAAAGTCCAAATTAAAAAAATATTTGTTATACATAAATGTAGCCATTGAATTTTTTCAAGTACTAAGGTAGAGAACAATCATCCTTCATTCTGTCTGGTCAGGTCATTAAAATCCGTCCAGAAATTTGTATGGATATACGAATTTTCAGGTCTGTTGATCAGAATCGTTTTGACTTCTATAGACTGTTCATCTATTTGTCTGTGTGTTTGTGCACCTCCTGAGGACTGAACCAACTGACACAAAATGTTTTATTAAGTGACCACTTCTTATCGCGGATTATGGGTGTATGTTTTGCACAGGAGAAAAATTCAGTTTGCCGTAACGGAAAGTTCTACCGTCACGGAAAGCTTTAAAACACATCCATACGCGCACTCTAGTGAACATTATTTTCTAAACATTATTACAACACATTACCATTTTTTTTAGTGATTAATAAAATTTATTTTTGAAGTCAAATTTATAGTCTATAGTCGCGGTTGACAAAACATGAATATAAACATTTGCTTTCGCGTTACGCTTGAATCCGTAATGCATACCTCACAGCATATATATATAGTGACTACTTATAAACAGCTGATTTCGCACAATAGCTTCAATATCGTTTCAAATGAGGTTATGTTTATTGTTCTTGTTAATTTTAAAAATGTGTATTTTCTAAATTGTGCAGTTAAATTATTTAATGTATATGACCTATACCAATTTTTGAATGCCAGAATCACAAATATTATATTTATTATTATACTTAGTATAACTGTCAAAAGTAAGGTTGTAAACTGATTAATTATTAAAGTCCCTTATGTAGCCTGAGATACTAAGATTCGTAATCTGTGACACTTTCGGTTAATTTTTAAGTTGTGTACGTACACACACGCGAAATTTAATACGAAAATAATTTTCAAGAGTTGCCCTTTCCTGCATGCATCTAAATTTTTATTAAAATAATTAAATCATAATATTGAAAAAGTATACAATCAGACGTGCCAAGAGACTTCCGTCGGCCAGTCCCGCACTGCCTAAGTTTTTTTTCTCTCTCTCAAACTACGGTTCTTCAAATATTCTAATATTTTTTTCAAATTTGGAACGTTGAATTGAGTTATAAATTACAAAAACTTGAGCATAATCTGGTGGACCAATTTTGAGAAATGAACTTATTTCCGAAGTTATTTCACAAATTCTACATCACCTTTTAATGGGAAAAATCAGTCTTTGATAAAGTTTAGCGTGTGTAATATTTATGCACAATAGCCTGTATTTATTTTATAGCAATGGCAGAGAATGAGGACCATGGATGGCAAAAGTAAGCATTTGCCGCTTATCTGTATTTACATCAAATAGTCTGGCCAACAGTCACCAGAACGCAGCACAATATAGATATACTAGTTCTGCTCTCTGGTGGCAATTTGTAAAATTAAAATTAAATTAAATTTACGACTAAATACAGACATTGTAGGACATTTTGAATAAAAATGTAAAGAAACATTGTCTTACGTTTTCCCATAGCCTACCTAGCACTAATTGAGTCTATTTACTACGCTTATAAAAGTTTTTTTGTTATTTTAAGGCGAAAAGCACATTGAGGCTATTATCGCCTCCCTAAATGTAAGTGTGAGTGTAAAACGTTAAAGTCGTAAGTGTAGTGTTGCAAGTGTAAGTGTGTGTTAGACTCGGGTACCGCGAGGGACGTCTAAAACCTCTCAATAGGTGCAGCTAGTTCGTATCCCCCTGCGGGTGGGCTTATGAAAGAACTGAGTTATTGGTAGTCTAATCGAAGTCATCGAGTTTTGAAAAAAATAATGGTCACACTGTATTTAACTATTTAACTAGTAGTTAGTTCAAAGAACAGTAGAATTCGCAGTATATTCTTAATTTACAGAGTCCTTTACGACAGCGCTCGTCACTTTTTCAGCCAATTCAACCGGCAACCGTAATATTTATTGAAAAAAATTGAATTAATTTTATTAGAAATTGTATACTCTTTCTCACAAAATCTGTGAAAATTATGATAGATTTTACTGTTTAGCAACAACATTCTCAACGTTATTTTTTTTTTAACGTCCGACTATTGTGCACACTTGGTCTAATGCAGACGATGGGATGATTTATAGCGTACGAAAATGCCAACAGAGTCCTCCATCTTGAAACGAAAATAAATGAGTAAATATCTTACACGTAAGGTTTTCGGTTTTTAAACAAGGTAACTTTGTATCAAATTTCAAAACAATCGGCCAATACGTTTGACCGAAACTGCGTATACTCGTCATCGTTAAATCAGAGGCAGTCATCTTGAAGCGGAAGTAAATGGGGTAAAGTCTTACACATACAGCATTTAGGCTTTATGCAAGGTACCACCTACGTATCAAGTTTCAAAACAATCGGACAATGCGTTTGATTGAAACTTCCTATACTGTTTATTGTCAGTGACCGCCATCTTGACACGGAAGTGAAAAGAAAAAATCTTGCAATATTTAGTTCGGGCTTTATGCAAGGTACATTCGTACCAAATTTCAAAACAATTGACCGAAATTACGTAACAAACAAACAAATGAAATACCAAAAGTCGAGTTGAAACATAGAGCTCGCTTCGCTCGGAAAACAGGTGCTAAAACAAAGATTATTTACTACTGCAATGAATTTATTTTTAATTTTAATATTTCTATATATATATATATATATATATATATTATATATATATATATATATATATATATATATATATATATATATATATATATATATATAGAGAGAGAGAGAGAGAGAGAGATATATATATATATATATATATATATATATATATATATATATTATTTTTTGACAAAAAACGAATTTTTTCTACGGGCAATGATGTTTGTAATAAAAGCAGTTGTTATCCACTAGAGAGCTTTCTTACCCATTTTTATTTAATTTTTTTAATTTCAAAAACTAATTTAAAAACTGCGAGAAAATTACACAAGCAAATGACGAAAAATACAAAACACAAGAGGTCTGTAAAGGGACCCTGAGCGTTAAAACTAAGAACAACAAATTTTATTAAATAAGTCCACGCGATGCAAGAATATATAGGCCCTATTAGCGCTGCAAAAATATGTCCACGAGATGAAAGAGTATATCCACGCGATGCAAGAATATGTCCACGCGATTGAAGAATATGTCCTAGCGCTGCAAAAATATGTTTACGCGAAACAAGAATATGTCCACGAGATGAAAGAGTATATCCACGCGATGCAAGAATATGTCCACGCGATGCAATAATATGTCCTAGCGCTGCAAAAATATGTTTACGCGAAGCAAGAATTTGTCCTAGCGCTGCAAAAATATGTTTACGCGAAACAAGAATATGTCCACGCGATTGAAGAATATGTCCTAGCGCTGCAAAAATATGTTTACGCGAAACAAGAATATGTCCACGAGATGAAAGAGTATATCCACGCGATGCAAGAATATGTCCACGCGATGCAATAATATGTCCTAGCGCTGCAAAAATATGTTTACGCGAAGCAAGAATTTGTCCTAGCGCTGCAAAAATATGTTTACGCGAAGCTAGAATATGTCCACGCGAAGCAAGAACATGTCCTAGCGCTGCAAAAATATATTCACGCGAAGCAAGAATATGTCCACGAAATGAAAGAACATATCCACGCGATAACAGAATATGTCCTGCGATGAAAGAATAGCCTTTGTCCACCAGATGCAAGAATATATCCACGCGAAGCAAGAATATGACCACGAAATGAAAGAATATGTCCACGGGATGCAAGGATATGACAACGAGATGAAAGAACATGTCCACGCGATGAAAGAATATGTTCACTCTAAATGGCCAAATGATCATATACTAACATATCACGGAAGCTATTGCATATTCCACATGATCGACGCATATTTAATGAAATAAAAATTTAACAATACTCGTACAGTATCAAAAATTTTAAACAATGACGATCATAAAGAATGTGTTCGATTGTGATGGTCTTGTTACACACTTGTCCGTGCTAGGTATGACAGGTAACCACCACATCTTCTCGATGAATTGATCGAATGAACGGACTGTATCTTTAAACACGCTCACTGTTACCCACTCATTTCTCCATTAATAACTTAAACGTTTTTTTCGCCACGCTCACGAAATTTGAAAATTGAAACACGTCGAATGCTTAACAGCAAAAGAGTTGCTCTTTTTGCACGACCCGCTTTGGTATAGCCTCCTATTCCACGGTAGTCAGTAACCCACAAAAATGATACACCAAGACCAAGTAGTTGACATTGCAAGACCAAATGTTGCAGGGACATTTTTAACAAACCTTTACGTAAAGTATTGACTATGTTTAAAGCTTTCTTAAATTTAATATGCTTAATGGCTGGTAAGATGGCCGTCCGACGAACAGCTGATAATTTTCAGGTTGTTTGTACGATTGTTTTGAAGGTTATGTGTTTTGTTTACATCATTTTTTTTTAAATAAAATCATCAGCAACTATAAAAAAAAGTATTTGTTTTGCACAAAAATTAATGGCTACTAAAGTTTTAAAAAACTGATGCTATAACATTATAAAACAATAAACACTTTTATCGATTGTAAAACATAACCTCTAAAAATGTATTTAAGCATTTCTTAAAGAAGCTGCATACTTCAACATTGTAACAGACGTTCTAGCAGAACGCCATTTGAACATAGATTAAAACTTTAATATATGTCAGTTTAATTATGAATTTTTTAACAGATGTTTCTGCAACCCAATCATATGTTTAGTAAAGCTTTAAAATTATTTTAAATATAAAGGTCTTTTAAATAATTTAATGGACGTTCTTGCAACCAGCATAAGGGTAAGCGTATATTGAGATGCAACTGTGATCACAGCCTTGAAGATCGTAAAAGATGTTGCACTTAAAATACTACACACAGGATAGTCCCATACTAGCACATTTCGCTTAGTGTAAAATGCACAGCCAGCTTTGTTGTGATGTTTAACCATCGATTAACTGATCGAGCGAATCGAGGTCTTTGTTCTAACACGATCGTTCAGCATTTGGTTTGCGAATTTGTTACGCAGTTTTGGCCAAACGCATTGGCCGATTGTTTTGAAATTTATTACGAAGGTATCTGGTATATAACCGAAAAGATGTGTAAGATTTTTTCTATTCACTTCCTTTTAAAGATGGCGGCGTCTGGTTTAACGATGACGACTGTAATTGCTGATTCTTGTAATACTGGTTGAAAGGCAAGACCTATCATAATTTTGACCTCTTCACCGAGAAACAGCATAAAATTTACGATAATGTTGGTCCAGTAAAATTTTACCGAAATATTACGGTTACCGGTTAAATTGACGGAACGTTTACGAGCGCGTAGAGCGCTGTCGTGGAGCAGTGGCCAAAAAATTAATTAACAATACACTGCTAGGTTTACTGTTCTTTGAACAATTAGTCATGACGTACTACCAGCTCATATGGAATGGACTGTAGTAGACCATGAAACATGCTTGCTGCACGTCCCTTATAACTTGTTAACATCCACTCTCAAATAATATGGAATGCACTCTAATATGTCTTATTTGCGGTTTAAACAAATCAAATCTAAAAACGCAAATCATGTTATAGGCCTACAGTTTATCAATGTGTGAATTGAATGCCTTTTGTAAAGCATTGCCGATGCATATGGTACGGTTATCAGGACAAACAAACAAACAAACAAATATGGTCCACATCCGTTTAAGTAATGGACACGGTTTTAATAGATTACACAAACAGGTGTGATTCGAAACAGAAATACAATTAGCAATGGCGCACACAGCTGTATCGCTGACGTAATCAAAACGACTTCCAAAAAGTAAAAGCATTTAACAACGTCACACAAACGAAAGGTGTAATATGAACTGGTTTTTGTTATATTTAAAAAATATAAAAACGAACCCTGACCTCTGCAAAAATTAAAACTACAGTCACTGTTCTACTTACACTCACATCTTAATCGTAACCAGCATTAAAATTTAAATAAACCAACAATTTTCAATTAAATTTGAAAATTACAAATGCTAGTTTGTGCAATTTTAAGTATAATTCTCTATAGCAGGCCTTGCTATTGTCAATCACATTTTTTAAAATAAAATAAAATAATAATATCCCTTAACTGGTATGACTGGGTCAAAGCTGACCCGAGTAGATAGTTTTTTGAACTGTCTGTAATTTTGTCTTTTTCCTGGTACTCCCCTCCTGCTATTCTCTTAACTGCCTCCCCTCTAACAGTGTGTTCTAAAGTTTTGAGCTAGTGATTTGGGATCTAAAGTATCCATTATGAGTGATTTGGGTCAGTATAGACCCCACCATACCGGTTGTGTTACAAGCGAAATTTTCATTACGGGTCACAGATGACCCAACCATACCTTAAACGTTACTGGTTTTGTTCAGGAAATATACTTTATTTTAGTTTTTTTGATAAATTTGTAACGTAACCATGGATCGTGATACCCTGAATAGTGATCATATTCGTGACATACTTCAGGAGAAAAATGGTGGCAATGTTTCACACTATTCAGATTCACACTATTCACACCTAATTTCACAAATTTTAAACCATGTTAGTTTTTTTGTACACTAAAAATATTGTGCTTTTATAGGTTTTCACAAAGGTCAACATGCCTAGTAGGCCTATAATAAAAAAAGGAGAAAAACTTTTATTTAAAATAGTTTTGGTTTTACGTAAATATAGGTATAAAACAGTTTTTGTAACTGTAAATTTTCGCCAACTTTTTTTTAAAAATGTATTTTTGTAGCCTACAATATTTTTTCTGTTTATCTATATAAACTGTAATATAACACGTAAAATAAATATTATAAAAAATTTTCAAAAAGCGTTTATTTTTATTTTCAAGTTTAAGGGTCAAGGTTGACTCAGCCATACCTCAAGCGTGAGTTTTTTCACCATACCAGTTAAGGGATATAATGAATTGTAATTGTTTCTATTTTGCAAGGTAACAGATGAAATGATTAATGTGTAGGCCTATAACAAACTTGCTCAAGCTTTATCCAAAATTATGTTTTTTTACCAAATTTGAATAAAATTGACATAAATAACATTATAATTGATTGAGCGAAGCGAGGTCCTGTTTCAACTTGCCCGTTCGGCGTTTGGTATGTGTGTTTATTCGTTACGCAGTTTTGGTTAAACGCATTGACCGATTGTTTTGAAAATTGTTACTAAGGTACATTGTATAAAGCCCGAACGACATATGTGTAAGATTTTTTCCAATTTTCTTCCGTTTGAAGATGACGTCCTGTCATTTACAATAACTAGTGTACACAGTTTTAGCCAAATGCATCATCCGAATGTTTTAAAAATTTTGTACGAAAATATCTTGTATAAAAACCCAATTGTCGTACGTATAAGATTTTTCCCATTCCCTTTCGTTTCAAGATGGCGCATTCTCATTTAGAAATGACGCGTGTACGCAACTTTGGCCAAACGCATTGACCGATTGTTTTGAAATTTTTGAGAAGATATCTTGTATACTATAAAGCCAAAACATGTGACGTGTGTATAACATTTTCCCCATTTACTTCCATTTCAAGATGACTGCCTCTGATTTAAACTATAAACATTGTGCGCATTTTTAATCAAAACGCATTGACCGATTGTTTTGAAATTTTTGAGAAGATATCTTGTATACTATAAAGCCAAGACGTGTGACGTGTGTATAACATTTTCCCCATTTACTTCCATTTCAAGATGACTGCCTCTGATTTAAACTATAAACATTGTGCGCATTTTTAATCAAAACGCATTGACCGATTGTTTTGAAATTTTTGAGAAGATATCTTGTAGGGGAGAGCGGGGCAATACCGTGCAGCGGGGCAATACCGTGCACCAAGTTTTTAAATACCGTAGAGGGCGTAATGAGCGCTGGGAAGTGCTGCTGTATAGCTGGAAGAATTCGTAACAGATCAGGACAGTCGGAGAGCTTATAGCTTTACATACGTATTTGTGACGGGTGTTTTTGTTATTATATCAACTTTTCTTATAATAACAACGACGTATTAGAACTGAGGTAAATGAAATACGTTATTAATGATTTTATTGAAACTAATTGCTTTGAATAGAGCATTTCTTCAGCTATTTTTTACATTAAATACTGGTACTTAACTTTCTTTATTTTTAGGTTAGGATTGAAAATGTGGTGATATGTCGTCATGGGGCAATGCCGCTCAAGGTGCACGGTATTGCCCCGTGTTGAACGATATTGCCCCACATGGTATTTACTTGTTATAACTTTATTTATTTACATATTTCATTATATTGGTAGCTTATATTTGTGTGTTTTATAGCGAACATGAATGAATTGTGAATGAGTGAGAGGCCAATACTTTAACTATAGATCTAATAACATAATTTAATTCTGGAGATTATGTACTTTTTTAATTTCTAACAATGGTGTGAAAAAGAATAAGAACAACAGAGAGGGGCAAAGGATGGAGCGAACATGAGATGAACTGTGCCATTCATGATGTGAGTGCAAATGGAATGCCACAGATTCAGCAAAACAGGAATCTTTCCTCTAGATCCTGCAAAATTTAGTGTTGACGACTACGTATTTTTACACTCGGAAGAAGAGATAACTTTAGATCTACCGGTTGTTGAAGATGATGGCTCCAAAAATGATGAAAATACTAATCTAGTCAGGCCTTGTTCTTCGCGAACAGCCACTGATGACGATGATGACGAGCACTTAGAAGCTCAGTCTACAGTTGGTCTGCAATTCGAGGAAATTACACCATTACCGGGCCCTCTGAAATGAAAGAAAAATGCCCGGCAACAGCATCATCAGTTTTTACGTTGACCCCAAACAAAAAAATTTTAAAGAAGGCTGCAGCAATCAAACAAGCAAAATTAAAAAATAAAACAGATAGGGAACAATTCAGTGCAACAAATTTAGGGAAATCAAAGTTCCAACCTAAAGGAAAGAGCAAATATAGAAAGTTTGTATCGAAGATAATACCTCCACTTGACAAAAAAAAAGTGTCGCTGAAACATATGTTTTGAATCTTCATCAGACGACGATTTGGACCCTCTAATCTCTGCAATGATGATGAGATGGACGACATCGAGTCTGCTGATTTCAGAGGAACTCCAGTTAAAATAACACCTGGTGATCAAGATTCGGATTGCTTATTTTGTGGTTAGTTTGAAAAAACAAAGAAATGTGGTTTAGATGTGTGTTTTGCAGTGGTTGGGTGCATTCAGAGTGTAGAGGGCGCGATACAGCTGAAAATTTCATTTGTGACTTTTGTCAATCAAAGTAGACTCAATCACATAAAAGCCACTCTGAACTGAAATAAATGACAATTTAGTGTTTATTAATTTCCATCAAGAAGAGGACTTATGAATATTTTTTAAAATTTTATATGCTAATTAACTATATATTACATTTTTCTGTTTTGAAAATTGTTCATTAATTTAAAATATTTGAATTATTATTAAAATTTGTTCTGACATTTGCCAAAAATTGTTCCGACATTTGATATCATTGATAGGAAATGTCCTAACGTATTTTAATTAAAATTACATATTACTTATTTCAATGTTAAAATAAAATTTGTTATTTGAGTATTTGTTTTATTTTCACTCAAACTTTGCCGTTAACATTGTTGCACGGTATTGCTCCGTATAGTGCACGGTATTACCCCAGCCCTTGGGGCAATACCGTGCAATGTAAAATTTTTCGTAAAATGGGTTTAACTCTCGAAATTGGTTTAGTATTTCAAATATGAAGTCAAGAATTTGCATAAAATTAGTTTCTTTACAAAACGAGATGGTTTTCATCGTTTTTGACGCTACCAAATTAAAAATAAAAAATAATAACGCTTAAGTGCACGGTATTGCCCCGCTCTCCCCTATACTATAAAGCCAAGACGTGTGACGTGTGTATAACATTTTCCCCATTTACTTCCATTTCAAGATGACTGCCTCTGATTTAAACTATAAACATTGTGCGCATTTTTAATCAAAATGCATTGACCGATTGTTTTGAAATTTTTGAGAAGATATCTTGTATACTATAAAGCCAAGACGTGTGACGTGTGTAGCATTTTCCCCATTTACTTCCATTTCAAGATGACTGCCTCTGATTTAAACTATAAACATTGTGCGCATTTTTAATCAAAACGCATTGACCGATTGTTTTGAAATTTTTGAGAAGATATCTTGTATACTATAAAGCCAAGACGTGTGACGTGTGTATAACATTTTCCCTATTTACTTCTATTTCAAGATGACGGCTTCTGATTTAAACTATAAACATTGTGCGCATTTTTAATCAAAACGCATTGACCGATTGTTTTGAAATTTTTGAGAAGATATCTTGTATACTATAAAGCCAAGACGTGTGACGTGTGTATAACATTTTCCTATTTACTTCTATTTCAAGATGACGGCTTCTGATTTAAACTATAAACATTGTGCGCATTTTTAATCAAAACGCATTGGCCGATTGTTTTGAAATTTTTGAGAAGATATCTTGTATACTATAAAGCCAAGACGTGTGACGTATGTATAACATTTTCCCTATTTACTTCTATTTCAAGATGACGGCTTCTGATTTAAACTATAAACATTGTGCGCATTTTTAATCAAAACGCATTGGCCGATTGTTTTGAAATTTTTGAGAAGATATCTTGTATACTATAAAGCCAAGACGTGTGACGTATGTATAACATTTTCCCCATTTACTTCCATTTCAAGATGACTGCCTCTGATTTAAACTATAAACATTGTGCGCATTTTTAATCAAAACGCATTGGCCGATTGTTTTGAAATTTTTGAGAAGATATCTTGTATACTATAAAGCCAAGACGTGTGAAGTGTGTATAACATTATCCCTATTTACTTCAATTTCAAGATGACTGCCTCTGATTTAAACTATAAACATTGTGCGCATTTTTAATCAAAACGCATTGACCGATTGTTTTGAAATTTTGAGAAGATATCTTGTATACTATAAAGCCAAGACGTGTGACGTGTGTATAACATTTTCCCTATTTACTTCTATTTCAAGATGAAGGCTTCTGATTTAAACTATAAACATTGTGCGCATTTTTAATCAAAACGCATTGACCGATTGTTTTGAAATTTTTGAGAAGATATCTTGTATACTATAAAGCCAAGACGTGTGACGTGTGTATAACATTTCCCCATTTACTTCCATTTCAAGATGACTGCCTCTGATTTAAACTATAAACATTGTGCGCATTTTTAATCAAAACGCATTGGCCGATTGTTTTGAAATTTTTGAGAAGATATCTTGTATACTATAAAGCCAAGACGTGTGACGTGTGTATAACATTTTCCCTATTTACTTCTATTTCAAGATGACGGCTTCTGATTTAAACTATAAACATTGTGCGCATTTTTAATCAAAACGCATTGGCCGATTGTTTTGAAATTTTTGAGAAGATATCTTGTATACTATAAAGCCAAGACGTGTGACGTGTGTATAACATTTTCCCCATTTACTTCCATTTCAAGATGACTGCCTCTGATTTAAACTATAAACATTGTGCGCATTTTTAATCAAAATGCATTGACCGATTGTTTTGAAATTTTTGAGAAGATATCTTGTATACTATAAAGCCAAGACGTGTGACGTGTGTAGCATTTTCCCCATTTACTTCCATTTCAAGATGACTGCCTCTGATTTAAACTATAAACATTGTGCGCATTTTTAATCAAAACGCATTGGCCGATTGTTTTGAAATTTTTGAGAAGATATCTTGTATACTATAAAGCCAAGACGTGTGACGTATGTATAACATTTTCCCTATTTACTTCTATTTCAAGATGACGGCTTCTGATTTAAACTATAAACATTGTGCGCATTTTTAATCAAAACGCATTGGCCGATTGTTTTGAAATTTTTTTGAGAAGATATCTTGTATACTATAAAGCCAAGACGTGTGACGTGTGTATAACATTTTCCCCATTTACTTCCATTTCAAGATGACTGCCTCTGATTTAAACTATAAACATTGTGCGCATTTTTATTCAAAATGCATTGACCGATTGTTTCGAAATTTGGTACGAAGATACGTAATCTATGTGTAAGATTTTTTCCCATTCACTTCCGTTTCAAGAAGGCTGCCTCTGATTCAACGTGGAGTATGTAGTTGCTGGTTATTTCCTGTAATACTGGTTAAACGGCAAGACCTATCATAATTTTGACCATTTCATGAAGAAATAGCGTAAAATTTCGCAACAAAGTTGGTCCAGTAAAATTTTCCCTAAATGATAAGGTTAACGGTTAAATTGGCAGAAATATCACGCCTGTCAGAGCGGTATCGTGGAGCTGTGGCCAAGCAATTAATTAAGAATATACTGCGAGGTCTACTGTTCTTTGTGCTACTAGAGCCTATAGGTCAGCCGCCTAGAAAACGGCCTGCTAACACCAGTGGGGCAGAAAAAAATGTGCTAGTAAGAGGTCGAGTTCCCACTCTCTCACTTCTTTTCCCTTCAGTATCGCTGAGTAGTAACAGTTTGTAGGCTCAGATTGACAGACTCTGTGTCACTGGACTGTTGGAGGGAGCTGGAAGGGAATTCTTCTACATGCGCGAGATATTGTCGCTCAGGCCGTTTACTAAGTGGCTGGACTATAATATGTAAATTATTTAGATACCGAAACACCTATGAATAATATAGACCAAGCGGATTTTTTGTTGTTGTTATTTTAAGGCGAAAAGCACATTGAGGCTATTATTGCCTTCCTACCACCCTAAATGTAAGTGTGAGTGTAAAGTGTTAAAGTCGTAAGAGTAGTGTTGTAAGTGTAAGTGTGTGTGTTAGACTCGAGTACCACGAGGGACGTCTAAATCCTCTTAGTAGGTGCATCTAGTCTGCAAAACCCCCTGAGGGTTAGACCTAGTGGAATTAACCGTTTCTAGTTAACCTTTTTCGACGCCCGTTCATCCGAAATGGCATCCGGTTGAGAAAGACTTGGGTACTTTTTTTCTACCCACACCGGTTAAACGGTATAAAAACAATATTTTTAAATTCGCTTCCAACACGTCAGCGTGACAGCTGCTATTTTAGTGAATTTTCATTGAAAATATGAGCTACTGAAGCGACCATCATGGTAAGACCCAGACCTTGAAACGAGCACCAATACTGACCTCTAGATCACTTTGTGTATGTATGTGCGTGCGTGCGTGTGTGTGTGTGTGTGTGTGCGCGCGCGCGCGCGGGGGTGGGCTAGCACACAGGTTTTTATTTTACAGAATTTTTGAAATAGCCTAAGATTTCACCACCAAACAGCGTTTTAAAATTTAAATAACTGAATTAGAAGTACTGATTTTTTAAAAAAGAAAAGGTCAAGTTGAAAAAATATAATAGGCCTATTGTTACTGTTTGGAAATACAGTCCCATCACACAATGGAGACAGCTTTGGTGCCTTGATTAATTAAACTCAGTTGACGTGGCAACGGTCAGATAACATAAAAATCTATGTTTATCACGATCGTAATGCCAGTAGATCTATGTTTCGTACAGTTAAGATAATGAAAATAAATCAGACATAAAGTCCATCTTACACCGAACTCGCTGTATTGCATCACATGCCAAGTCCACTTATCATTGTTACTGTATAGCTCCGTCTGTTATAAAAACTTTAATAAAAGCTTAGGTTCCAATAAGGCAAACAAAGAAAAATGGAAAAACTTTTTTGATTTCTTGAGGAATTATTTATGTGCCCCGCCCACGCCCCTACCAAATTGACAAGAGTAATTGAACGGCGTCCATCTACATGTGGCCCTATTATTTTATTTATGTCAATAAAATAGGCCTGCTGACGGAACACGAATTTTCTTCAATCACGAAAGTGGTTATATTTTCCATATTTGAGCTACAGTAGTGAAGAGATATTTACTGTAGAGGCCTAACTCAAATATTGCCTATGGTTGTAAAACAAGTCTAAATTTAGTTAGGTATAACAAATATTAAATTTAAATTTATCAGGTGTAAATTTCAAGCGCCCAGTGCGAAAGCGCCAATAGTTCAAGACAGTGTGACCATGGAAATCTTACTTTCAGCTCATTTCAATTTAAAAATGAGCTATTGGAACGGCCACCATGTTAGGCCGGAAGGCTACCATCCGGGTCCTAGGAATGACGATCTTGAAGAAGGCGGTGTGTGTGTGTGTGTGTGTTTTAGTATTTGTACTCTCACGTTTGCGTTTAGGTCTGAAGTGATTCAAACTTTGCTCAAAAATTGATTTTCATAATAGCTTGTCCAAATTCGTTGCCACATGACAACGAAATTCTGAATCTCAGACAATTCATAACATTTTCATCTTACGCATTTTTTTATTTTCAGTGTAATTTAGAATTTTTAAATGTTAATTTATGTGAATTTTTAATGCTGAATATGGTAATGAAATGAAATTTTCATAAACGTAATAAAACCCAAATAAACAAAATTATGATTTATTGAAAATATTACGATCATATAGTTTACAATTTGATATGGCCAACACTGTGGAACGGTTTAACCAATTTTTTTTGGTAACGCAATTGTCCAATCGTTATTGAAATCGATTTTCATGATATGAATTAAAACGGACCATCATTTCGGAGCTAGAGTGGACAGACACAGACACACAACTTTATTATAGGCTATGTATCCCTATAGATAGGCCCCTCTTTAAAAATGTGATCACGATCCGAGCTCATTTCAAGGTGTCGGGTCTGAAACTTACTGTGATAGCTCATTTTCCAATTGAAATTCGTAAACACTCTAACCTGAACATGCGGCTCATCTATTACAAGACATACTATAAACACTTTCTTGGCTTCAAATCGAATATAGGCTATATAAGATGATGACTGCTAATCATGGAAAACATAAAACAATTGTACTGACAAAATAATAATGTCATATTGGACCAAGAGCTTGTCTCTATGGCAACCGCCAATAGGAAATGATTTCACGCCCACTTAAACCACGCCTCTTACAATTGTAGTGGGAGGGGGTCAGCTATTGACACATGCAATTGAAAACAGATGGTTTTTATTCCCACTCTAATAATATGCTTGTTTTTAATAAAATACATTTTAATAACACAAGGAAGTTGGAAGAATCGAAATTGTATTTTTAAGAGTTAAAACAACATTTTATCAAAGTGGCATTACTGTAATGGCTTATGACAGACTTTTAACTTTGAAGCAAAAATATTTCACTTCCGGTTATGAATTACAGCTAACCTTGATGTTGGAGAAATCAATGAAAGGAGATTGTCGCAATTTATTTGACAACTAATTAAGCCTATTCATGTAATACATAATGGATTCTATATCATTAAGTGTAGGCCCTATTTAAAGTGCGTCTAATAAATTAAGACCTAGTATTGCGAGGCGCGAGAATATCCAGATGGCCGTTATGAATCTATGTTGGCCTATGCCTTCTGGAAGCATAACATTGCAGGCGCTAACAGCCTCCCACACATGGAAATAATTGTGTTTGGAGGAGCCTACTATATTTATTAAAGTGAAACTTTTAATATTAGCTTTAGCGAGAGGAGTAAATAGAAAAAGTATGTCAAACGAAAAGAATGTAACGGAAATATTGAACGAACGAGCAAACGAATTTCGTCTCTCTACTTCTATCTCTTTTCCTTCCTCCTTTTCGATAACAGTACACGCGTAGGCTATTACATGAAAACGTATTATGCCTTCAAATATGGAACAAATTTATACGATTAAATAATCTAAGAAGGACGGATGGTTAGTGCAAAATAATAGGACTATTATTGAAAAAAGTGTTAATAGCAAAATTTAGAGGTTAAGTATAGTGTATTAGGCTACACAAATTTACAAAATGAAATCACTTTTTGAAGCGAAGCTTTTAATGTCCTCTTTGGCGAGAGGAGTGAACATAAAAAAGTTTGCCGAATGGAAGAATGTGACGTAAATATGGAACGAACGTTGCATTGCTTTGGTTTCGGTAGTTATCCTTAACTGAAGAACACGTGCACGTTGTAACCGTTTATAAAACATTCGATAATAATTGTTGTTAATATTGCCAGTTTTTAACAACATAACCTGAAACTTATTATACCCTATCAGCTGTTTAATGAAATCAGCTGATCGTTATGAATTAACATAAAACAACTGATCTTTTGCTATAACTACAGTAAATAATATCTAAGCTAGGTTCACGTAGGCCCTATTTATTTAAAGAAAACTAGATACTTGTAAACATATCTTTAGACTAATTATATAGCCTATTCACCAAAGATATCATCAACAAAAGCTTCGTTTCTGTCGTTAACTCCCCAATTCCACACGTTTTTTAAGATCTCAAATTAATTGTTGTTCTGTCAAAACATAACTTTAATTACTGATGAAATTAAACCACACGACATTAAATTTTATTACTGGATATTATGAATTAAATTTTAAAGTAATTCAACGCTAAGTGTTTCACAGTTGAACATTAATAGCCTTCTAGATTACAGAGTGAGTTATATTCAAATTAACAGCAAGTAAATAATAATGCAAGACTCTAGTTTTCAATTATTTCCCCGAGAAATCCATAATTTTTATATAAGAACTGGAAAAACTGACATAGGCCTAGTTTATTTCTAAAATTGATTCAACAAATATTTATGAAATCGTATAGGCCTACTCTACGTATGTTCAAAAGTCAACTCAGTGTACCAACGTAATAAAAAGAATTTTGACTAAAATTGTGGTTATTTTTTTGTTTTCAATCATGAAACATAAATGATACATTATCCTATTGTTCTATCACATACTTGACATACAGATTTGAGTTGGATGAACGAATTTGTTATAGCCAATTGCATAGTCATTTTTCATAGATCAGCTGTTCAGTTAATTAAGGTAAAAATATTGAAATCGGTAAATGCCGTCTTTGGCAGTTTATTGAAATGTTATAATAGTAAACGAATTTATTTTATAATTTCTATACAATAGAGAAACAGGCTACTGCAACCAAGACGAATAAAATGAGCGATCAGTGATGAAAATTGATTAAGTAGCAATTGGAGGATTTAGCAGCAGCAATGCTTACAATTTTTATCAGATTTTATATTTAAATTTTTTTGATTTTTTTTGCTAATTTACAATCTTAAACGTGCTTATTTTAGGGGTCTCATGAAAAAGACATCATGCAAACAGAAGGGATAAAACTATATTTGAAGTAGAAAAAAATGTTTAAAAGTGTTATTTTCAAATAGTTTTTCTAGCTGTGATTTCACCGATTTTCAAAATTTTGTTTTTGATTCTTACCACTTGGGTAGACTATTAGTATTACAACCTCTTAAAGTATTAGTACTACCAAATATATCGATGTTTTCGTTTTTATGTTATAGATACTTGAAAACCGTTTACAGTCACCTTCCGCATACATAGTATACACTGAGGCAGCTCGGGTAACTTGTTGGGGCGGAACGCTGCCGTGTTCCTTGATATAACATTTTTAACAAACCCCTCAAAAAGTGATCTAGAGGTCAGAACCGGCGCTCATTTTAAGGTTCCGAATCTGGGTCTTAACATGACGGCATCTCAAATAGCTCATTTTGCAATCATAACTATTCATTCACCAAAATCATAACAGTAGGCTAAAATTTTTAACGTTGGCGGTATAATAAACAATCTGGGAGCGATAAAAAATAACAGGAAATACTTGGATCGGTTCCAATGACACGAAGGAAGTTACTGAACTACAAGTTCTCTAACATCCCTACAACAAATAACAGTTGTTCCGTTTCACGGTGTTAATATTAAATCAAAATCACATTCACCCTCCCTCCCATATTCATCCATGATTTAACAAAACAAACATAAACGGAATGGCATCAAATCAAGACCATTTGAATACGAAATTTAAGGCGATAACAATAAAATGAGAGGGTGGCTGCGGTTAGCGATCCCTGGTGGCAGGTTATAGAAGCTTCGTTTATGCATCATCTGCCGTTACACTAGTTGCAGATTTGTGACGATTGTTGTCTTGTAAACGTATGCAGTGTTAACGTCATTTCGATAGTTCGTAGTAATGAATGGTATGATGCACAAACTTTCTGACAAATCAATGACAAAAACATATTAGGCTTGATGCCTAACTTGTATAGGCCTACTTTAAAAATCAGGTTACGAAACTAAGATCTAAGACACAAGATTGAAGTAAATATCTTGTAGAGTTCTTCAACGGCGTCTGAAGAGAAGACACAGGGTCAAGCTAAAGATTTCCAGATGGAAGTTTGGAGGTGAAAAATAGTGGAATATTTTAAAACTGCAATTAACTTTTTCAAAAATGTATGGTGATTAAAACAGTGGTTTAGTTGGATATTTGAGAGTCTTTCTGTTAATGAACACAGTTGGACAGGGTCTACGCTACTTGATAAATTGACAGCAAATCACTTGCCATATATCTCGATAGTTTGCCCAAAATGTATGTTTTCAGGTCCTATTTTGGTTTAAAATTACAAAAAAAAATGTAATGGGAATCGGTTTTGACTAGGCGAAAAACCAAAACAAAACGTCTTGATTTATCGTTCGAAAAACTTTCTGTCTGAAAGCTACCGAGGAAAAACTGTTACATTCTTAGCGAATTTCCATTGAAAAAAGTAAGCTATTGGAGCAAATTTGTTGAACAGATTCAAAATGGCGGCCATTTCAAGTTTTTAAAATTCATAACTCTTATGTATTTTTTATTTTTATTTTTTGAAAATACGATTTAACCAATGTAATCAAAATTAAAGACTGAATAAATCA
Organism: Callitettix versicolor; assembly: GCA_022606455.1. Taxonomy (NCBI): domain Eukaryota; kingdom Metazoa; phylum Arthropoda; class Insecta; order Hemiptera; family Cercopidae; genus Callitettix; species Callitettix versicolor. Next base: position 36,315,734 of record CM040186.1, read on the forward strand.
GCATTTTTAATTTTCGAAGTCAGTTGATATTATGCCTAAACAGTTTACATGAGTGAAAACACACACACACACACACACACACACACACACACACACACACACATATATATATATATATATATATATATATATATATATATATATATATATATGTTTTGATTGGGCCACGTGACCGGCACATGCGTACACGCGCGCACATCTGTGTATAGACCTAAGTTTATTTGTATTTATATGGGTTAAGTTAGGGCAGCTTAGGTTAGGGGCTTTGTAAATTAGGTTTACGATATACGATATATATATATATATATATATATATATATATATATATATATATATCCTACGAAATATGTTAATAAAAAGTTATTTAAACTATTACCATAGAAACCAATACTAAAAATTTAATTTTTATTTATCACTATCTGTACAATCCAGACTTACCTCGGGTTATAAGTTGAAAATGTTCTTCAAATATTGATTTCCAACTGATATTCTGGAATATTCTAGAGTATTATCTAACATTCTAGAACATTCTCGAACCTTCTGGAAGAACATTCTATAAACATTATGAACATGCTAAAACATTAAAGAATATACGAGAACGTGCTGGTGTATTCTAGAACAATTAGAAATATACTGTTCAGTCTCGGCTACTTCTACACTCGATTTCCAGCCGCTTCACTGACTTAATATCCTGGAACATATCGAACATTCTGGAAAATTATAACACATTTTGAAACATTCTAGAATATTCTGGAGCATTTCTAATAGATCTACAAAAGTATACCGACGCATGCGTCTCGAAATCGCCTATAAATGTACCTTTTCGAGCTGCAACATATTCCCACAACAGGATAATGGAACATTCGAGATTGTTCCAGAAAATTCTGGATTTCTTTTTCCCGTTTCTAGAACATTCTTAAAGTTTTTGAATATTCCGGAATATGAAATCCTTTTTGAAATCCAAAACTTTCTTGAACATTTTCGAATATCCTGGAACATTCTCGAACATTGTCGAAAAATCTGGTACGTTAAAGAATAATCTGGCCAGTTTCAGTTACGTCTTCATTCGATTCACAATTGCTTCTCCGACTTCCCGCAAGAAGTCCATTGGTGCATGTTTCTTTTGACACTCATATCTCCCAAACCTTCCAAACCGAAACCTTCCTACATAACCCCCATGGGGTGCAGGGGGTGGGTCGCGGAGTTATAGCGGTACTCACGGACAAATCACGCTTACACTTATTATGCGCGCGCGCGCGCATACACACACACACACACACACACACACACACACACACACACACACACACATATATATATATATATATATATATATATATATATATATATATATATATATTAAAGCCTATATATTGATTTCTGTTTTTATTTAAGAGTAATTATGAAAATTGTACTTTTAGTTAGGGCCTACCATGAAAACCAATAGGCTATTAAAACTTAATTGTTAACAATTATAGAAATAAATATAATTATAAATTATGCTAAATAAAAACTAAGTCTGTTTATTGAATTCATTTGAAATCAGCTCACCGAGACAATTAATTTGAATATGGGATTCGTCGGTGTTCGATATTTGAAGTTCATAAAAATTTTGGAGATGAAAACATAAAGGTTTTTTATTTTACGCAAATTAGGAGATAGGGTCTAAATACACAAAATATGCACACATTTGTATATATATATATATATATATATATATATATATATATATATATATATATATATATATATATATATATTAGACTAGTATTTAAAATATGGAATATATATTATTATGACAACTGTTATGTTCATTTTCAATTGATAATATGAAATTCAAAAAATAATTTTGCCGTTTTTAATTAATGTTATGATGGTGAAATTATATTTTCACAAAATATTAAGGGTCCCAAATTCTATAATAATAGAAACTTGTGCACATTAGTAATGAGACCCTGTATGGGAGGACCGAAAAGATGTCCCCATACAATAAAGAAAGGAGGATTGGCTTCTATGGTCACATCCTACTTGAATGGACCCGAAAAAGGATAACAAAGTATGATTCGACTTTTCCCGCAATAAGAAACCCAAACTGAACTGGTTTAAGGAGATAGAGAAAGGGACCCACGAGAGTTTCAAATTACAGAAGAGATGCTTGGCAGGACAGATCCGCAAAGAGTATAATGTGAAGAGTAAACAGAGTTCCAGGACAGGAGTCAAGACCTCAATGCCAAATACCATATATTGAGGCAGAGAGGGACAGCAAGATCTGAAAGGCCGAAGAAATACTATGACAGGAAAGAAAGCGACACACTGAACATTGATTGATCAATCGTCCCCCAAAGTGGAGTGAAACGTAGGAAGAAGGCTACAAAATAGCCGTATTTGTACTGAATGCAGTACAGGCACTTAGTAAAAACTGAACTTTCAATTAGTCTAAACTACACATTTTTGTGTATGAATTTGAAGCAATAATTTGTTAATAACTCTTTAGCATAACTTATGTAGCTGGCTGGTTTTTAGAATTATAAAAGTGTATATAGAAATGTATGCTACAAATTCTTTACAAAGATATTTATATGTTGCATTATAACGAAAATGTTGGCGAACATCAGATTTATTTAGTATGACTCGGCGTGATGTGTCTACAAACGACGACGTACGACTTTTTTCAATCCAACTGTCATTTCGTAATATTACAAGTCTTCGGTAATAAGTTTTATGAAAAAATAAGGAAGTAGGTTTTATTGTTAGCTAAGTTGATCCTGTATTACTACTAAGAATGAAACTGTAGAAACCATTGACTGTGTGCCATACTGGAAGGAGTGTTTGGCTTTATTATATTACACAAGCACCTCTAAATGATTAAATAAAACATTAATTAAAACAAATTTAATTAATTACCATCCCTGCAATCGTTTTGAGCGGATTTAAATCTTTTAAAAATCTTTTTCAAACAATTTGTAGAACCATGTTTTACTGAATTGTATGACCTACATTCAGTTCTACCAGTTGTTAGGAAATTCGTAGGAAATAGTTAACCAATTTTTTACTTTTTTATCAAGGCTAGCTTAATAATTTTAATTTGACAAAAATATATTTAAAAAAAATATATTTCACAAAAAAAATTATTTGACTTATTGACGATATTGTTACTTTTTGGCCATTTGCTTCCATCACGTCAGCTACACAGTTACGCATTGTGATTATTTACTGCGAAAAAACTCCAACCTGACCGTAACTCAAAAAGTGGCTCACAAATTGCATTACTTAAGATAGCCTATTAAAGAATAACTGTAGGCTGATATTTGCATAACGCGCCCAAGTTTTCCCACATTAAGAGTCGGGAGGGCTAAGCCCTTAATGGAGGGTTGATCCGCTCAGTCTGCTCGAAAGATGTTTTGATTGGGCCACGTGACCGGCACGTGCGTACACGCGCGCACATCTGTGTATAGATCTAAGTTTATTTGTGTTTATATGGGTTAAGTTAGGGCAGCTTAGGTTAGGGGCTTTGTAAATTAGGTTTAGAAATTTCGATAGATTTTTTAAAAAATCCGTCAAGAAAGTGTTAAAAAAGTTCATATTAATGGAAACTATACTATTGGTTTTTTGATTTGGCGTTGTTAAAACATGTAGTAGCTGTTTAGACTAATAATTAGCAAGCACAAGCAAAGTTTTCCTTGTAGAGATACGAAGTCCGACTAATGGTAACATATTCTTTGTGTTTATTTCATCACAACTTCACACAGTAGGCCTAGCCTTTACCCTTCAATATACTCCCCTCCACGACCGCTACAATTGGTCGTGTTTACAACAGTTACAACAGTGTTTCACTTTTTGAAATCATATTTAGGGTCTCGTCGCTTTTTCTTTCACAGCTTCAACTGCCACAAATTGCATCCCTTTCAACACCTTTTTCACTTTCGGAAACAAAAAGAAGTCACACGGAACAAGGTCTGGTGAGTCAGTTGGGTGTTCCAACACAGGGATCCGACACATAGCTAAAAACGTTTTAACAACCATGCAGCATTGTTTTGATGACAGGCGTTGTTTTGACTGATGAAGAATCCATGACTTGCTTCTCCACAATTCAGGTCATTTTCTTCTTACTCATTCAAGAGGAGTAGTTAGGACCTCAAGATAATAATTCTTCACAGTTTGATCTTCAGGGTACTCAATTTACATACACAATCCCATAGATGTCGAAAAACAGTCGTCATTGAATTTTGATTTGGACATTCGAACTTTCTTCAGTCTCTGTGAATGAATCCTTCCAGTGTATTTATTGACGCTTAGTTTCTGGATAGTAAGTAAAAGAAACACATTCATCACATGCTTTTACTCTTTCCAATAGTTTTTTGACGGATTTTAAAATGTCAGCACTTCGAGAGTCTTTCTGTTCAGGTGTGAGATTTTTGGGCAACATTTATGAACAAACTTTCTTCATCTTCATGAAAAAAACATGTTAAAATCTGCCGAACTGATTCTTTTTAGTCGATTCCTACGATCTCAGCGACCGCGCGAATGCTCAATCGACGGTCTTTTCGAATTGAAATGCCGATCTTTTTAAATTTTCTAGATCGTCCTGGACGTGGGCCATCTTCAATCTCTTTTCGTTCTTCTTTGAACCATTCAAAAACCTGTGTGATAAACATTCATCACCGTAAACTTGTTTCAACAAAGAATGAGTTTAGTGGAGGACTTTCTGAGTTTCACTGGTAACTTGATGCGTTCTTTCGCTAGGTATTTTTCCTACGGGCAGCGAATATACTAAATACGAACGAAGGCCTGACTGGGGTTTCGGCAGTCGTACCGACGTGTCATCGTCTAAACAACATACGAACTGAGTTACGCAACCTAGTTCCGCTACTAACACATAAAAAACCACGCTAAAACCCCCAACTTCTCTCCCGGCTTGGAAACAGCCAAAGCCTGCGAAAAGTTGTTACCTAAAAGTTATTGAAGCGAAGCTTTTAATGTTAGCTTTGGCGACAAAAGTGAACAGAAAAAAGGGAAAGGAAGAATGTAACGAAAATATGGAACGAACGAGCAAACGAATTTCGTCTCTCTATTTCTATCTCTCTTTCTTTTTCTTCCTCCTTTTCGATAACAGTACACGCGTATTATACGAAAACGTTGTGTTGCTTTGGTTTCGGTATTTTTCCTTAGTTGAAGTACACGTGCACGTTGTAACCGTTTATAATAAATTCGAAATTAATATAAACGTTTATAACAATTGTTGTTAATATTGCTAGTTTTTAACAACATAACCTGAACCTTATTGTAGTTTATCAGCTGTTCAATTATCGTTACGAATTAATATAAAACAACTGATCGTTTACTATAACTACAGTAAATAATATCTAAGTCAGGTTCACGTGTTTATTTATTTAAACAAAACAAGATATTTGTAAACATAACTTCAAACTAATTATAGATATTCAGCAAAGATATCATTAACAAAAGCTTCGCTTCTGTCGGTAACTTCCCGAGTTCTGCACGTGTACTTTTTATAGTTTATTGGGACATTTGTGTAAGTAAAGCAACACATAGTATTTAAAGTATATGGATCGATTCTCGTTCTCAAGTACCTGACTTAAAACCTGAACATGCAACTAGATGCCTAGGCTTATGTTAAAAAAGGCCTACTTAAAAATTAAGAAAAAAACATTAAGGGAAAATCCCTGAGTGGTCAAACTAGAAATACAAAGACTTACGTGGGATCAGAAAATGTAACTCACCAATAAAACTCTACAAAAAATAGGTGATAAATACCGTAACAGAAAAGGGTGTGTATAAGACAACATTTAACAAAGTAATATTTGTTCCTGTCAACACCGGGTAGAGGGGTAAATATCAGTTGGTTATTTACTGCTATCTTGTACAGCTCATGTTGTCTTTGAGCCAGAAGTGATGAATGATTTCGAATATAAATAGTTTAAATAGTTTTTGCACATAAAGAGTACAGACCAGCCAATTCTCTCGAAAGTTTAAGTTTTCATGTCCACCCTTTCTAATGTTGGATCAGAAAAAACTCGAAAAAATCATAAACTCAGTTTGGATCAAAATAAAAATGTTTCTCAGAATTTTTGGTATTTTATAAATTTTTCTTTTTATATGCCTCAAAAAAGCTCCGCTTTCAAAAATTCAACAACAACATTCAAACAATTTTAGAATGTTTTTTTACGTTGCTCTACCTATTGTAAGTAGACCTACAAGTCGATTTAAAATATCTTATATGTGATTTTTATATTTGGTGTCGAATACGTTTCAAAAGGAACACTTAAATTGTAAGTGAGGACGCGGTGGTCGATGTGGCCAAGATACCGGTCAGTCTGCTGCTTCTCTGAACTGCGCACCTCAAGGTCGTGGGTTCTAGATGGTTACTGGCCTTTTAACCTTTCCGTTATAAAGTATGGACAATGAGTATACAATATATCCTGTATATTAATATAACTTACTGTTCAATGACAGAACCGATGATGTCGGACGGGAAGAGGTTCGTTACTTGTTTGAAAATATAAATTTTACAAGTTGACCCTGTAGTCATAATTTCCCAAACAGGTCAAGCGTTAGGGTAGGATTTGGAGAGGGAGAGAGAGAAAAACAGACCGATAGAAAGACAGACAGCGAGAGATAGATAGATAGATAGGTGTATATATATATATATATATATATATATATATATATATATATATATATATATATATAGAGAGAGAGAGAGAGAGAGAGAGAGAGAAAGAGAGAATGCCATCACCCCTTATATTTGTCTCTCTCTGAGCTGCAAGTTTCGAAAAAAACATGCAGTGCTGCCTACCGGCGGGTGTTCCAAGTAGCATTGTCGGCCGAATAAAATAGGCTGACTTTTTTAGGCAAGAAGTTTCCTTCTTATATATTCTGTATTCATTGGTATGGACGTCAAATAATAAATAATTTAAAAAAATAAAACAACTGATCTTTTACTATAACTACCAATATAAATCAATGCACTCGTATCACGCGACGCGCAAATCCATCACAACCATTCCTTTTTTTTTTGTAAAACATGATAGATAGACGTTATAAAATTGTACGCACGTTGTGTTCTGAATTACCGGCGACACTATTTTTTAATTTTTAACTTACAATTTTTAAATGCCCGCCATTTTGTATCAAATTATTGGAACAAGTTGATTATAGGCCTATTTCTTAAATTAACATTGGCGCTTATGGAGCAAAAATTCAACCCAGTGGGTTAAGCCGTTCTAGAAATATAAATTATTTAGTAAACAAAACAAAATGGCGGATTTCTGGTAAATAATTGTTCCCGGACTTATGTTTAGGCTATAGAAACGATTTTGTTATTTTGTTTATCCTTTGAATTAAGTTCGTGCATTACAGAAACACCCTGTATATATCTTGCTTCAAAAATATATCCGTAAAAAATAATACGCCACCCTGAATATCCTTTTAAAAGCCGTTATGTTCATCACTAATAATCTAAAATTTTGAGAGCCAGTTACAAGAAACATTTTATAGTTCACGGGATGACCGCACACAACGCTATCTACCACCTTATCATGTCAGACAACTTGCCCGATCACTTATCTTTCACCCCAAGGTCATTTCTTATAATAATTAACCTAACTTCGTTTCCGGTTAGATTTATATTCTTTCCTAATTTCGGGAATTTTTTTCCGTTTATTATCAATTTCGAAATTAATAGATTCTCGGTTGTCAAATTAATCTGTGGTCTTCTTGGGCGATTTATCATTGAATTAGGTATTAATTAGTTTGTTTAACGAGTATTCGAACAGGAAATGGTTCATCATTTATAAATAATTGACAAGAAATATTAATTAGACTTTTAGGTTATGTTGAACGTAGTTTATTGGTGTTAAGATTTATCTGAACGTGGATTTGTTACGGGTTACGGAACTTTGTGTTTTGTAGACTAGGCCTAATTTTAATACGAGACTGATAGGCTGCTAAGCGAAAAATATTAATTACATTATCACTTATTATTTGTAAGTAAGCGGCTTGCAGTTATCTCGCTGACGTGATAGAAGCTAATCTTAAAAAGTGCTTTCTGTCAAGTTTACCATCATAAACATTATTACAATTTGCATTTATTAGAATTTTTAACTTTCAAATTGCATTGAAAATTTCGAAAATGTACTCTTAACTGCCGTCAAACTATTTCTTAATTTCAACGCATTTTGCGATTTAAAAATAATAATTTATGCAGTTTTTAACATTGATTACGATGGTGAAACCGAATTTTAAAAAATTAAGACAAAAAAGTTATAAATTATTAAAGATTTGAAATTACCACCATTTTTAACTGTTGAACAAATTTATCTGGATAAAGAATTTGTCCAAATTAATACCATAATCGATTTTTGTGCCACATTTGAAACCTTAATATATGGCAAAATACGTCCACGTGTTAAATTTGAACAAAAACGGTCCTGCTGGTTGCAAACATGATAGGTCCTTATCGAAATCGACGTAGTTCTGTTTTGTAGCAAAAATTGTACTGACTTTTTTACGAAAAAAATTAAAGTGAAGTATTTTTGTAGCTGCTTTTCCCTTCATCACTATAAGAAATATGAAGAAAGTATGGTGATAGTGAAAAAATCGCTACTACCCGAAAAAAATCGTCTACACACTTTCAGGATCCCTGAACGCAAAAAAGTGGTTTTGGTTTGATTTTATGTCTATGTATTTGTGTATATAGTGACAAACTAAAAAATGTCAGATTTCGATGGATTTTCAATTTCTACGTATTTATATGAGTCTTAGTTATCATTAGACTAGGCCTATATTATCAACATTTGGTGACTTAATTTTGTTTAATTGGATTTTATCCTGGTTCTTTACCGATAGTTCGGAAAACGATTTTTTCAAACGTTGGAAACCCTTCATTTTGTTTGTAATCCTACTTGAAGTAATCCAAGTATAATTACTTGAGCAAAATTTGAACAAAATTGTGAAAACTGCTTCGATTATCTGTTAATTTTTAAGACGTTTTGAGCTTCGAATTTAAAAAGTCCCGAAACGTATGGAAACTACACAATAATTCAGAACTTAAACGAAATCATTCGATTCCTTTAGTCCCTATCAAAATCTACCATTCAACAATCTATATAGATAGCCATAACGATTTTCGTGTTGTGAGATATTAGACTATAACAAAAAGAATACTAGTCTACATAAATAGTTTAAGTTCACCAAACATTTCATTTAAAATTCGATCCTTTTGTGCTCTTCCGTAAAATTAAAACTGCCTACGACGTCGATTTCAATTTTTTTTCACTGATAAAACCGAACAAACTCAACAAAGTACAATCACCCAAATCCAATTATAACCTCAAATAATCCAATTATAACAGAATCCAAATTTCACTCAGCGGGCATTTTAATTGTCTCATTACCAAAAATCATTTACCGACGGCTAAATGACTCGTGACAAATGCTCCGAGTTTTGGAGGTTAGCTTTCCGCGTCATTAGAGCGGCCTGCCATCTGTCGGCCGTAGCTCGTACTAACAGCACTACGGGGACTCGCTGGCGGAAAATTGTCATTCCCCTTTCTCTTGATTTATCGGTTTTTTTATATTTCTCATCCCCTCAGTTTCAATGTAACGCCGTGGCGAATCATAATTAACTCTTATCGCTGGTTTCGACCCTACCCTTGTTTATCATTAGGTCTATTTTCGCCGTTGGCGGCGTACTAACACGCGTTCCCTCGGGAGTGCATACGAATTATCTTTCGTTTTATATTAATGTTTTTGCAGCTTGTGTGGCGGTATCAGTGTGACCAACGTTAAAGCCTTGAAATTGTTGGTAATTTTGTTTCTTTAATTTGTTATTATCAGCCAGTATTTATGCTTGTGTTCAGGGCCTAAGACCTTTGGTTCAGGCCTCATTTGCTTCATTTTGAATGATGGCCTAGCCTCGTGGTGAAACATCGGCAATAACTGTTAAGAACTAGGAGAAAGAAAAAAAAACGTTTTCATAACAGAAAGCGTCTTTGAACTAACAAAAGCGAAGAACTTTGAACAAAGAGTAAACAAAAATTAGTTAACAGCTCTTTACTCCGAGTGTTGACTACAAGTGCGACCAGTGTATGCTAATTCTGGCCAGCTGGTTTTGTAAATTTTGTATAGATAGGAATAGGTTTGAATTTTTTAAAAAAATATAACGACCAATACGTTTTTTGTAAGCGATGGCAATACTTAAGGTAAATTTAAATAAAATAGCTGCAACAGATTTACCTTGAACACTACTGGAGACGATATTGATATAATACCGTCATCTCGAAATGCATTCAGGAGCACAGGACCACTTCATCTCAAATAACGTATGGTATAAAGTGTTTGTCAATATTGTCACCAGTAGCGGTAATAGTAACGTCCATCAACTTACTTCCGGTTAGGTATCATATTACCGGATATGGAGGCTGAGCACGTGACCCTATGGCCATTAAGTAGTCAAGAAGTGCACTTGTGCATTGTACACAAAGTATGCAGGGGAACAATGTAAACACAGAAGATTACTACGGTCAAGTTAGAAAACTTTAGAAAAGTCTGAAATATTTAGTAGGCCTAATCTAAAGTGTTCTTTAGGGTCTGGTATCTTATAAATTCGCACGCGTTTCCGCTTGTCTCTTATTCGTATCAGTAACAACAAGTCTTAGGCCTAGCGGCCACCAAATGCGGTACGGAGTGGCGCTGAGCGGAGCGGACTACGCATTCAAAACACCTAACTTATTGTTTTTAATGTTTAAGTACGGCCACTGAAAGAGTAACGTAACTGAGCGGAGTCAAGCGGCGTCGCTGGGCTGTTTCGCGCAGCTTTGACTCTGTATTGGTTCGATTTTCAAACTGACTCCGCTTTCCACACCAGTTGACAACGCCTCCAAACTTATTATTTCTCGTTACCTAGGTTACGGTTTTTGAATATAAGAGTTCCTGGAATCCGTTACAGTAGGCCTAAATATTTAGATTTAAAAGATACAAACGCATTCTTTAAACTGACTGAACTCCGCTTCTGGTTGCCATTCAACTTCATTCCGCTGCGTTTGTCTCAGCTCAGCTCAGCTCAGCAGATGGCTGCCCGGCCTTAGAAAATGCATTACTTTAAGTTTATATTCTTAAAAAAATCTGATTTCATTGTCGAGATAAAATCTGCATAAATTAGCATTTAAAATTTTCAAATAATTGTAAAATAATAGGAAGAAGGCTAATTGATCGATATGAAGTGTTGTCGGGTTTTGAAAGATTTTTCCACTGAATATTTCTTCCAAGAACCTAATGTTCTTGGCTACCTTCAATATTTGAAAAGTATAAAGTCATTTCAAACCACCAATTTGGATTCAGAAAATATCATTCAACAATCCGTCAATTTCATAGAGTCCTAGATTATACAGCAACATGATTTGAAAATAATACTTCAGGAGCGGTCTTGGATTCAACGCAGTATTTGATGAAGGTCTTCTTTACAAGTTAAAACAAATTCTCTCGAACAATTATTACAACACATTAAGATTGTTTTTGGAAGATAGACTTTTGATGGTCCGTTAGAGATCAGCCTATTGATAAAAAAAAAAATGGAGCCATAGTTCCACAAGGCTTAATATTATCACCCGTTTTGTATGACATTTACAGTAGGCCTACAGCTGATCTAGAGACACAAAACACAACCGTTGCTAGTTATACTGGTGATACAGCAATACTTCCAGATTGGGCAGTATGGGCTTATTCGTATTTTAAAAAAATGCTTTATTAGCTTTTTGTGTTTTCGGAAGTCATAAAATAATATAATGATGTAATTCTAAAAAATTGTTTTCTGCCAAGAAATTTAAGAATCAGTTTTTGGAAGAATAAAAAATCTTGTATCATGTTTTCTCTTCCCTTTTACTTCAATTATTTGTTCGAAAACACGATAAATTAACATAGCTAGTTTTTAACAACGTAACCTGGAACTTATATTCCTATCATCTGTTTATGAAATCAGCCGATCGATACGAATTAATATAAAACAACTGATCTATTCCTATTAATAATTCACATTAATAAGTAATTTTTTCTGATTGTTTATCATTGTTTGAATTCCCATGTTAAACTTTTATCCGATATTAGGCATACCACCTATCCGATATTAGGACGGCTTTTTTATAAAATCAAAAAGTGCATACTTTTAGGAAAAAAATTATTATTTTTCCTTTCTACATATGTTGCATATTTTGTTGATAGGTACATGTAGTCAATAAGTTTCTCGAACATTTAGCAAAGTTTAGTAATGATATAAGTGATGTAGTAGTGATATAAGTTTAGGTGTATAAATCAAAACTTAATTCAACAAAAAGTATCCGATATTTAGCCAGTTTACCTTACATATTTATGAAAATTAAATTAACGATTCATTTCATATAGCCTATTTACATCAGTCAAACTTCTACTTAGTTTCCGTAGTGTAGTAGTTAGTTATCATGTGAGACTCACACGTGATGCTATGCGGAAATTTTAATTATAATTAATTTACTATAATAATTTTTAATTAATTATAATTAATTAATTATTATTTATAATTACTTTATTACATTATTATTATTAGACTTGTGAAGCACAAAATATAGGCCTACTATTATATATCAATATAAATTTGTGCACTCGCATCACTACCAGCCCTAAAACATGTCACATGTTAATATTGAATCCTTGGCAGACCTTGACAGAAGAATGGAATGAAGCCATCACATAAAAACAAAGAGTCTAGTTTTAAATTCTGTACTCAAACTTCCCTATCGACTTATAGGCTACATTATAATTACGTTTTATCTCTACGTCAAAACATAACAATTTACAAGACTGCTCAGACCAATCTAAACTTCTGGCTCTGCATTTCAATCAAAATATTTAGGCTACGATTAATCACCAAAACACCTTCAAATGTCAGCAACTTCTAGACACAGACCTCAAGATTCCATTCATTGAACAATTATCACATTTATACTATTTCAGGTTTCATAACAAAATTCAAAACTACAGAAATCTATTAGTCAGAACAATTTTTAGAGAACATCTGGACCAACATAACTTGAAGACATTGAATATACTAGAATATTTAACTCTTATGAGAGCTTTGTGAGCGCTCGTTGCAGGTGACATCTTGCGGCAAAGTGTTCAATTTCAGTTAAATATATAATAGTACGGTTTTCTCAAACGCTTTTACCCCTGTCCTTACAGCTTGCAGCGTTCATAGCGGCAAATATTCCAATTACTTGGACTTCAGCCGTTAATATCGAGCACGCTTTTTATAATGGTGGCTGTACTTCTGGCGCTTTTATATTCAGTGCTCAAGATTTGCCACTGGACGATAATTCATAATAATTATTATTTTTTTTCATAATACATATTATATCATTTGGTTGTTGTGCAAAGGTGTATAGTTCTAAATAAAATATTAATGTTAAAAATGAAATAAAATTTTCTTGAAAATACTAAAATTAACTTGTCAAAAGTCGCTGTTTAATTTTCATTTTAAAGTTTACATATGTGCAAATTTTACTGCTAATTATGATGGTGAAATCTAATTTTCAAAAAATCTGTAATAGGCCCTCACGTCAGCAAGACACTGCATGCCGTGACATTATTTTACAAAAAACAGAAATGTGTTCGTACACTTAAGTTATTTAAAGACACTGTCCTGACTTTACCTCCCTCCAACGGACTCCATAAAGCCTTCCCCTCTCACGGGGGACGGGGGTGACAAATGGCAGCCAATACGCCTAGAGGGAGGACAGGATTTGTGCCCGGGTCAAGTCTTTTTATCGGTTCTACGTTTTGGAAGTGTCGTATTTTTTGTCCTCTCTTTCACCGGGAAATAAGTAACCACTGTTTCCACTTTACAAATAAACAGGCAAAAGGGTTGTCAATGAAACGGATATAATTTTTCCTCATATGTGAAAAACTATTGAAGTTTTGAAAATTGTGGCCACGAAAGAGGCTTAGGCCTATATAAAATGTATGCTGCTTGGAACATTTAAAATTTAAATTTAATTTAGAAAATCGTTTAAAAAAAAATTCGTCGAAATTCCTTAAACCTAACATAATCCGTTCTAATGACTTAAGAAACACTTCAGAAATGTGTGTAAGATATTGGCCTACTACCTTACAAACATAAGGGTTTGAAAGTAGAAGTACCAAAACCAAAAATAAAAATCATATATCATGTTTTCTTCTCCATTTCATTTTATTTAAGTTTTTTTGTTCAAGGTATGATTTTGATGCTACATATGATTTTTATTTTTGTTATAATAACAAAAGTGTATTATTTTTTCCTTAAAAATTATAATTACATGTATTATATTTCATTTTATTAAATGATATTGTATTTGTATTATTATTTGTTATTTTAATTACGACTTTTTTTCGAAAACACGATAAATTAACACAGCTATTTATTGAATGATAACCTAAAACTTATAATGACCTAATAGTTCTTCAATGAAATCAGCTGATCTTCACGAATTAATAGTCTATAAAACAACTGATCTTTTAATTAACCAAAATTAAATTAACGATTCATTTCATATATTTACATCGGTCAAACTTCTTTGTAGTTTCCGTAGTGTAGTGGTTATGACGTGCGCCTCAGTTCCCATTTCGTTCCCGGGAGGAAACACAGGAAAGTTTTAATTGTAATTTAATATGAAACTTGCGACGCGCAAAGTAGGCTGTACTATTATGTATCAATATAAACATGTTCCTCGCATCACGCGTTCCGCAAAATCCATCACAACCAGCCATAATAACGAGACATGTTAATAATTTGCATAATTCCCTAAAATTGGTTAGTCAATTTTTGCTCATACATTAACGAGTTATTAAAATGTATACATCAAACCCCCCTGTTGTTTATTTGGGTTTATTTAGATTTTCTCGATTTTCACTCAAGTCAGCTTGTCCGAGTTGCAAGTCACCGACCAACCTTCTGCGTTTCTCAACTTGTGCACCTCAAGATCGTAGATTCAAGACTCTAGTTACTACCGTAAGCTTTACACTTTCCATTAACACCGATCCTTCGTCCTCATTAGTCTAACATAAAATATGAATGTTAGGGAGTGGGAGGGACGTTTAATTGAGTTATGAACCTTGATGTAGGCGTATTGCCAAAATTAATTAGCCTATATAAATTTTGAATTTACATTCTTAAATCTGTATATTCCAAAACAATTTTATTGATGAGGATCATTAAAAATTGACACATTTGTTTGAAGTTTTTGTACTATATAAAGCAAAAACATAAATCTCCTTAACAAAACGTATTTTGGTCTGATAGGCTAAAGAAGCTCGAATATCACTTTGAAATATTTGTAATAAATGTAAAGAAATGCCCAGTTTTAACATGTAGCCTATCATGTTTTACATGCTGGCTTGAGAGGAAATCGAAAAAATCTAAATAAACCCAAATAAATATCAGGAAATATTTTTCGGTTTATAGGCTACGCAAAAAAGTCGGTACAATGTTCCGAGGTATAAATATTCATACCTCGTTAATGTATGAGCAAATGTATGAGCAAAATTTGACTAATCGATTTTATGGAATTCTGCAAATTTTTAACATGTGTCATGTTTTGGGGCTGGTTATGATGGATTTTGCGGGACGCGTGATGAGAGGAACATGTTTATATTGATACATATAGTAATATATATTTCGCGCGTTTCAAGTTTCATATTAAATTAATTATAATTAAAAATATCTGTGTTTCCGCCGGGATCGAATCTCGGACTTGTGCGTATAAGGCACACGTGATAACCACTACACTACGGAAACTACGAAGAAGTTTGACAAATTTAAGTATATAAAATGAATCGTTAATTTAATTTCGGTAGTTATATTAAAAGATCAATAGTTTTTTATTAATTCATAAAGATCAGCTGATTTCATTGAACAGCTGATAGGCTATAGGCCTAACAAGTTTCAGGTTACGTTGTTAAAAACTAGCTATGTTAATTTGTCATGTTTTCGAACAAATTATCGTAATTAAAATAAAAAGAAAGAGAAAACATGATACATGATTTTATTTTTAGTTTAACAACAGAAATTTTTCAAGACAGTTTGAATCAAAAACAGCTATTAAATAGTTGGATTAAATTGGCCTAAAATATTAGCACTTGAAACCGAAATTAACGAAGTCCTGTAGGCCCAAATGTCCGCTTTATATCCCCCAAAATTCTGAGCATCGACAAAACACTCGGCAATTGTAACAATGTAAAATAACTAATTTCTTAAAACGCTAGGCCCAAATTGATACCATTCTTATAGAAACAAACTACCATTAAACTTCCGAAGTTAGTAGGCCTGTTCCTTTCTTCGTAACATTTCAATTTACCACTAACGCTCCAAGCGGTGTACAACCTAATTAAATACTCAAATTCAGCACTATTTAATTTTAACGTCCAAACGCTGTAATGCGTCCACCGTTTAAAACAACAAGCACTTTCAGTTTTAATCCAAACCGTATTCAGTTTTATTTAACACAACCGAATTGAAAGACTTTTAAATTGACGTTATTAACTCGAGCACCAAATTAAAGCGCCGCTAACGCTGGTTATTCTATTACTTTCCATTATAGTCTCTGCTTGAAAGTTGGCTGTATGGGGCACCAGAGTGCTATAATAATAATTACAACGACTCTCAGTGGAGCGACACTAGCGCTGCCTGGACGTATAAACACTAATTAAGCGTCACTTCGCGTATAATGGGCTAGTTTTATTTCGTGTCCACTTTTTGCAAATTAATTTCCACGACTTTTCCTTTACGTTAGCTATCCGTTGATTATATTTGTTGGCGAATACGAGATGAAAATTCATTTTTAAAGTTTGTGTAAAAAGTCCCGTTTAATTTTATTTCACCAGTGTTTGAATTATTAGATGGTTTGTCGATCAATTAACCTATTTTCAAACTCCTAACTATGATCACATTCTTGCAATAAGCCTGTGGGAGTAATGGACTTTTTGAACTCTTTAAAATGGAAATATTTTTTCTGCAACCAAACTGGACATAATTTATTCTGGAATTAGTAGGCTAAATTTTCTTCGACAAACATACATTATATTCGATCATAATCAGCTGATTAAGGGTTGGTTCTTCTTATTTTGATGATTACATTCTTGCAATAAAGCTTGAAAGATTAGTAAACTCCTTATGGTGGTCATATTCTTTGTACAAACAAGATGTGAGGTTAATACATATTTTTTACCATTTTATAATGTTCTAACTAAGGTTGGAGAATTAGTGAACTCTTTACAGTGGACATATTCAATGTACCATTCTTCAAATAAGATGTGATATTAGTGAGCCTTTTTCAAGACTTTAAGATGTTCATATTATCAGTTTAACTACGATTGAGGGATTAATAAACTTTTCTTCGAAATCTTTACGATGATCATATTCTTGTAATTCAGTTTGCGGATTGGTGGTTGTATTCTTTACGCTAAAAGCTCTTTAAGGTGGTCATAATCTTGTTACAACTTTTTCTAGCATTTTACGACGCAATATTCTTCATCTAACTAACTTACTTATAGATTTTTTTTTGGAACTCTTAACGATAATCACATTCTTGCAACTAAGTTTGCGGTATCAGTGAACTATAAACCCTAAGGTGGTAATATTCTTTGTACATCTAAGTTGTGGGACTAGTAAACCTTTTTCAAGACATTACCATGTTCGTACACTAAAGATCTAACTAAGACTGGGGGATTCTCTGACTTTTATTCGAAATCAAGTTTATTCATGATCAAGTTTTGCAATTAAGTTTATAGGATTCTTTCTACAACTAAAGCGTAGTATTAATAAACAGGTCTAATAAATATTTGTCCAACATTTTACGGTGGAACATTAATTACTAGAGGTTGGGGGTTAATTAGCTTTTTCAAACTCTTTACGATACCTAACTACGTTCTTGCAACAGTTTGCGAGATTGTGATTAATTTGAACTCTTTAAGGTGATCATATCCTTTGTGTAACTAAGGTGTGAAATTAGTAAACCTTTTTCAAACTAATTTCAAAATTTTCAAGATAATTACATACTTGCAACTAAATTTGCGAGATTTGAACAATTTAAACTCTTTAAGGTGATCATATTCTTTTTCAAACTCTTTAAGATAATTACACTCTTGCAACTAAGCTTGCGAAATTGTGACAATTTGAACTATTTAAAGTGATCATATTCTTTGTATAACTATGGTGTTGGATTAGTAAACCTTTCTCAAACTCTTTACGATAGCTTGAGAGTTTGATTTCTTAATAATTCTTGCAACCAAGCTTGCGAGATTGTGAAAAATTTAAACTCTTTAAGGTGATCATGTTCTTTTCATGACTAAGGTGTGGAATTAGTAAACCTTTTTCAAACTCTTTACGATAATTACATTCTTGCAAATAAACTTACGAGATTTGAACAATTTGAACTCTTTAAGGAGATTATATTCTTTGTATAATTAAGGTATGAGATTAGTAAGTCTCTCTTTGAAACTCTTTAAGAGAGCTACATTCGTGCAACCAAGATTGCGAGATTGTGAACAATTTGAACTCTTTAAGGTGATAATATTATTTGTATAACTAAGTTGTGGGATTAGCAAATCTTTTTCAAACTATTTACGATAACTACATTCTTGCAAGTAGTTGCAAACAAAAAAGTAGGTTTGCGAGATTGTGAACAATTTGAACTCTTTAAGGTGATAATATTCTTTGCATAATTAAGGTATGGGGTTAGTAGTTGAAAAACCTTTTTCAAACTCTTTACAGGGTTCAAATTTTGCCCCAACTGAGATTTTCGGTTAATGAACATTTCCCCGAACTCTTTGCTAAAGTCAGAAGATTAATGGAACATATTTGTAAATCATTATTGTGGTAATATTCAAAACGAAACTAAAATTAGAGGATTAATGAACATTTTTTAAAACTCTTTACGCTGATTACATTCTTGGTTCAACTTATACAGTAATGACATTTTTAAAATAATTTATTGTGGCAATATTCATGGTGAACCTAAGATTCCAAGATTGATGAACTCTATTGAAAATATACACATAGGCTACGTTTTTCGGTTTTTGTACAAGGTACCATTCTACTAAATTTCAAAACAATCGACCAATGAGTTCGATTAAAATTGCATAAAATCTTCATAATTAAATCAAAGGCCGCCATCTTCGACAGGAAGTAAATAAGAAAAAATATTATACATACTTCATTTGGGCTTTGTACAAGATATCTTTGTACTAAATTTCAGAACCAGTTAATGCGTTTGGCCAAAGTTGCGTACACTCGTCACCATTAAATCACAGGCCGTCATTTTACAAAAGTAAATGAAGGGAAATCTATCATTTATCATTTGGGCCTTATACAAGGTACCTTCGTACCAGATTTCAAAACAATCGGTCATCGCGTTTGGCCAAAACTGCGTGACAAACACACAAAAACCAATTTCGAAACGTCGAGTTGAAACATACCTCGCTTCGCTCGTTTAATAAAATAGGAGTATAAGCATCATTCTTTAAATATTCTTAATAATATACTACACAATAAAAAAACATAAGATATAGAAGTAATACTAAAAGGATATAGTTAATAAAGAATAAAAAGGAAATTCGGTAAGCCAATTAGTAAAGCCAGTATGGGTATACAGTCATGCTCATAAAAGCAAGAAGCTTACCTAAGGGACATGCTATACTACCAAAGAAATGTCAAAGATTTTTGATGAAATAAATTTGACGATATTTTGATGAACTAACCCTTTTATCAAACTTTGATAAATCTTGGACACGCAATCTTTGACAAAGATTTTCAAAATACGTAAATAATAACCTTAAAAAATAGGCCTACTGTTCTTTCTGATTTGACTTTGTTACTTACGTTGTAGCCTATATTTTAAAAAGATGGATAAATTAACATTGACTTTTGAAGCTGTAAAGTTATACTTACGCATTTTATTAATGATATTAACAACTATTTTTGTAATTAAAAAAAAATGAATTCGCATTAACTAAAAGTGTAGTATGAAAATAAGTGTTAATTTGTTAGTAGAAAAGTAGCCTATAAGCCTAAGCTATAAATGTGTACAGTATAAAGTTATCTAATATTTAAAACAATTCGGTCTTGTCGAGGCACTGTTCCTACAGTATTTAAGTGTTATAGGCAATTTTAAACATGTTTCTAACTAATAAACCATCTTTTGTACTACGTCTACAAGAGGCTTTGTGAGGATAACTACGACAAAATTTCTTTAATTTCTTATACAACGTAAACTTCGCTTGCTTTATACTGGTTTTTTGCGCTTTGTAGTAAAGTAATTACAGTATTTATGAAATGAGCAAGCTTCTAAAATTATTAGTATGACGCACGAACACATAATCTAAAAATATATCTTGTTAATAATCTATCTGATTAAAGAAATGTGAAACATGTAATATTTCTGTTTCTTAACAAAGTTCATGTAATATAATGTTTGATTTCTTTGATACAACTTTGACAAATATGTGAACAATATATTTGGTCAAATTTTCATTAAATATTTAACAAATAACTTTGATAGTGTAATATGCCCCTAACTGAAATAAAAGTAGGGTCTACACGTGTAGAACTCGGAGAGTTACCGACAAAAGCGAAGCTTTCGTTAATTATATATTTTCTAAAAATATAATTAGTTTGAAGATATGTTTACAAATATCTGTTGTTTAAATAAATAAATACGTGAACCTGGCTTAGATATTACTTACTGTAGTTATAGTAGAGGTCAGTTGTTTTATGTTAATTCGTAACGATCAACTGTTTTCATTGAACAGCTGACAGGCTAAGTTTCAGGTTATGTTGTCAAAAACTAGTAATGTTAACAAAAAATATTATAAACGTTTCTAACAATTACGAATGTATTATAAACAGTTACAACGTACACGTGTTCTTCAACTAAGGAAAAATACCGAAACCAAAGCAGAATACGATGTTTTCGTATAATATGCGTATACTGTTATCAAAAAGGAGGAAAAAAGAAATAGACAGAAATAGAGAGATGAAATTCGTTTGCGGGTTCGTTCTATATTTTCGTTACATTCTTCCGTTCGGCTGACACTTTTCTATTCACTCCTCTCGCCAAAGCTAACATTAAAAGCATCAATTCAAAAAGTAGGTGTAATTCACCATACTTAACCTCTAAACTTTGCTATTAACACTTTTCTCAATAATATTTTGCAGTAATCATCCACCCTTCTTAGATTATTTAATCATATGATTGTCTTCCATATTTGAAGACATAATATTAAAGAATATTCAGGTGGATAGGTTAAAAAAGAGCCTAGATTTAGACGAAATACGAAACTGCATTATGTGCAGAAAAACCATAGAAGGCTTTATAACCATTATGAGCATTAAATACGGACTTTTAGGCTAATACTGTTCAAGTGTAAAGTGCACGAAGATATAAGATAACCAACAGAGGTAAAAAGCCTTCAGTTCTTGGCCTGCAGACCATGGATTTAATTGTTCCTGTAACTGCGGGTTATTATTATTTAGACCTACATCAGTATGGTTGGGTAATTTCCATCCCTGCTAGTACAAAAAAAAACATAATTCAACTTAGAATGAACGAATATGAGAAATTACTAGTTTAAAGTTCCAATAAAATATAATGTGATTATATTTTCTATACATTTCCGTTTGTCTCTTTAGTAATGTTCTGAAGTAACTCTATAAGTTATTAGCGAATTTCCACTGGAAAAATGGAGTATTGGAGCGGCCATCATGGTAATGCCCTGAGCCGGGACCTTGAAATGAGCACCGATCCTGACCTCTAGATCACTTTTAGAAGGAACGTTTATATATATATATATATATATATATATGGACGAGTTTCTTAACCAGCGAAATCCGTTCAACAGTTTCAAAATGGCGGTCATTTCAAATATTTAAAAATCAATAACTTTATTGTTCTTAATTTTTTTTTGAAAATCCGATTTCACCATCGTAATCAACGTTAAGCACGGGAGAAATTAGCGTTTTGAATTTTTAAGATTCGTTGAAATTTAGAAACATTTTTGACGGCGGTCAGGGTTCATTTTCGTATTTTCAATGTAATTTGATAGCTTGAAATTCATTATTAGATTTAAATACTGATTGCGATGGTGAAATCGAAATTTCAAAAATGGTGAGATAAAGAATATACTTTTGGAAATTCGCTTCTATAATGTCAACTATAGTAGCGTATCAGCGATTATTTTAAGATGCTGACAACGCGTATAATTTCGCAAATATACAAATTGTTTTTAAAACAGATCAACAAATGTTACGTTATTGAATTTCGTCCTCACGAACATTTTCCTTTTCACGTCAAAATTACATTTAGTTTTATTGCTTAGCACAATCAAATATTTTGTTAACAACCATCTGATTCAAATTTGAATAAATTCTCTTCTAATAGATTGCATGTCTACTTTTGGGGACTCGTTGGATTATGTGACTAAAGCACCAGTCATTCTGCTGCGTCCCTGAACTGCGCACTTTAAGTTCTTAGTTCTAGCTGCAGTTACTCCCGTTGCTTTTCTCTTACCGTTAACGCTGATCCCTCGTCCTCATTAGTCTAACTGGCATTAACTATGGTTTACAGTAACATATTTAATTGACCGTGCGAAGCGAGGTCTCTGTTTCAACTCGACCGTTCGGCATTTGCTTTTTGTTTGTTTTTAGGCAGCTAGTTACGGTGGCAGAACTAGTTGATGGCTGGGCGGAACGCTGACGCGTCCGAAAATAATCGTTGCAGCAGCTATCTTGATAACATGACTGAAGCGACTTTCAAAAACAAAACACATATCACTCAAAGACCGTTAAGTTTATTTTCGTATTTTAAATGAAATCTGAACAGCGATTCCGATGTGAAATAAAACTACAAAATTTATACAAATTATGATTATTTTAAATTTGAAAGGACACACATGCACACACACACACACACAATAATAACAATAATTTAATTTCGGAATACATTAAATATAAGTAATCTATAAATATTAACGCCTTCTGTATTTCATTTCTCTTTGCATTAATCACATTTTCACTGGTTTATCTATGGCCATACTTAACCTACATATTTTAATGTTTATTTTTTAAGCAAATAAACAAATAACATTTTATAAACTTTTAGCGGGTTCACCTTTAAAAAATATTGCAATACATCACACACAGATACAATAGCCTATATACGAGATTAGATAAATTGAACCAACATCTCAGAAAGTGTTCTAAATTTCAAGATTGTTGCTCACTTCAAGATCCCGGAACTGAATCTTAACAGGATAGCCGCTCCAATAGGCTCATTTTCTAAGTGCTAATTCGTTAACAAATGGAATGTTAAGCGAAAAGAATGGAAATAATTTCGCTAAACAAGATGAGCGATATTTTGCACTTGACGTTTCAATAGAAAGTTCAGCACGCAGGAGGGTGCAAGAACAGTAAACAATCATTAAAACAGAATAACACCGGCAGTGTGGGGACGATAAAATTGTGCGACAATAAATATGTTGTTTTGGGGATGTTGGTTACCCTGGCAACGGGATGCGGAAGGAAACATGGCGTTTTGATTGGATGAACGCCCCACGGGGACACGGCTAATGAAGGGTGACTGAGGGTGTGCGACTCAAGTGGTTGTGAGGAATGGGGTGGAAGCCGCAGCGGAATGTCGCCACGCGAGCACACGCTTCTAGCTTACAATTTGGAGGCTTATTTGAACAGTAGCCTGTAGCTTGGTTTTATTTAGTGTTGCTGAAATTTCATCGCTAACAAAAGTAAATGTTTTCAAAAACTTTCACAAATTCAAATATATTGTATATTAACTTCATTTGCCCACCTCAACTCAAACATATAAATACATAATAAAGTGTAATAACTCATAGTTCGAAGGCTAAAATTAATAATCGCGGCACGCAGCTGTCTCGCTGCCATGATAGAAGGTGTACTTCAAAAAGTATTTTTCTTTATTTAACCATTTTTGAAATACCCATAACAATCAACATTAAAATATCCATGTATATATATATATATATATATATATATATATATATATATATATATCGGTATTTTAAGCTTTCAAATTACGCTGAAAATACCAGAATGAACCCTGACCGCCCTCAGAATATTTCTTAATTCCAACGGATTTTGAAAACCAAAACGCTAATTTATACAATTTTTTACGCTGAAAACGGTAGTGAAATCATATTTTAAAAATAAGACACAATATTTACAGATTTTAAAAGATTTATTTAAAATACCAACATTTTGAAACTGCTGAAACAGTTTTGATTTGATTTGATACAAACTTGGTACCAAAAATAGATTTTGGTAATAGCTTAAAGCTCGTTAACTAAAAAAAACAAACCATTGAACAGTTTCTTAATGAAGGTCATTTTAAATCTTTAAAAATTCATAACTTTTTTGTTTGAAATGTTTTTGAAATTATAATTTCCCAATCGCAATCAGCGTTAAAAACTGCATAAATTAAAATATGGAATTTTCAAAATTTTTGAAAATTCCCTTCCATCACGTCGGCGAGACAACTACATGCCCTAATTTTTTTCTTACTACTGAATGAATAGGCCTATACCGTGTGTGTGTGTGTGTGTGTGTGTGTGTGTGTGTGTGTGTGTGTGTGTGTGTGTGTGTGTGTGTGTGTGTGTGTGTGTGTGTGTGTGTGTGTGTGTGTGTGGACCGGTTTCAGCCAAACTTGTTAATTCATATTACTTATTAAGAATAGCCGATATACTGTAAGGCATTTCCAGCCCCCAAAACTGAAGTCGGCTAAGTGAAAACACATACACATATTGTCAAATTCATATTGTTTTGGATCGCAAGGGTGATAGTGAAACTCCCGACCCCTTTTAGTCTACGATCAGCCATTTTGATAAAAGGTGAAAATATAATATCTAGAATTCTTTATATCATTTTTCATATGATTGATGACAACACCTGATGGCTTAATAAAACTGATTGTAAATAGAAAATTGGGATAAATAAATACACGGCAACGAAGTACAATGATTAAGTTTGTAATTATAATTTTATTTGAACGCAAACCAAAACCGTGTATAAGCTATAGGCTATCTATCATCATATATAGGCCCTATATTATTTCTCGAGTCAAAACCCCTTTTTCACACTATTCGTACAGGCATAAACAATTTTTTTAGAAAGATTTTTTTTCTGACATTGCAAAACGATTTTGCGCTGAAACTTACTGTTTGTGGAAAATTTTAACATAAAATACACTTTTAAAAACAAAAACTATCATGGATGTGCATGCGCGGCATCACAAATCAGACAATATTTTGTGTATATTACAAAGCTAACTTATTAACCACAAATAGACAATCCCATTACAAATGCCACTTTTTTGCATAACGTGCTTAGAACAATTTCAATATTTACTTAAAAGTAAATATGGTTCCCTGCCCGTTGTACAAGCCGGAACAAGCATTTCGAATATGAAACACATGTTTTGGACACTGTTTTACACAAATATATTTGTGATTTCTCCTTCCATCGTGTATTTATCTATTGTTAATACGGACATCATAAAATACGAAATTCAATTAAAATATCAAAATACAGTTAGAGGTTATTGTGCACTTTGTGATACACCAGGTAAGAAGCAAACATAATGTTCTAACATTTCGCATTTATTTACTTATTTGTATTTGAATATTACGATTTCTCATTACACCTCTCTTTAACAACAGGTTAATGTAAATATTACGGTCAATAACAGTCATAAATTTGTGATTATTATTTTAAACCGATCTCTTTTCGATTTATTTTTTAAACATGTTTTCCCTTCCTTCCAACTATCGCCCTCACCCAACAAAAGGCTGTGTTTACTTAAAACTTTCATAATGCGAAATTTCGCACGGGTCCTTCGGTTTAATTAAATTTTAAAAATTCCCTACTTCGATAGTTCTTGAGAGCGCATGAAACATCACCATGTTACTAAGAAACCAATTAGGGCAAACTAAAGAAATTATGTTACCGTTGGTGACGCTATTCTAGAGTAACCCTTACCTAGTCCTAAGTTTTCTACTTGACCCTCACGTCCGCCATTTTGTATTTATTACTTAATTGAAGTCAGCTTAATTACAGTTCAGAGAAGTAGCTATCTGCACGGCCGCATCTTGCCTGACCATATGCCACCTCCGCCAGGCCAGCACAGGTGTTGAATGCAGCGTCGCTGCACCACGCCTCCGATATCTTCATCTATAGGTTCTGCCGACAGCTGATCAGTGTAAGGATTGAGGTTATGTTCGCGCCGTGATGTACTGGGCTGATAAACATCCGTTTTAAAATTTATTTATATTATTTTCTCGACCTAAGTACTGTGAATATAATAGAAAGTTATACGATCGATAGAGAAAAATCGATTAGGCTACAATGTACACATACGTATTCAGGCTCTTAAAAATGTGATTAAAACAACTGTAGGCCATAATATAACCTAGACCTAAACCAAATTTAGTATAATCTTTTTGTATTCATAAATAGTGTTGATTTTTCAACCATATAATAGTAAGTAGTCTATATAAAAAAATGCAATGATCGCAAAAAAATAACTGTTTTTTTAAATTTAAAAATAACTAAATTTTTTAAAATTTTGTTTTTACGTCTACTGATACATAAAAAATGGTTTGTCCGTCCATGCGTACTGTAGCAGGAAACTAAAAAAAGACCGTTTTTAATAACTTCTTTTGCTACTACATCTTTTAATTAAATATTACTTAACCTTTTAAGCCCAAATTTTAGGTCAAAATATCGTTTGAAATTATTTAAAAAATTGTTTAGTTTATTTGAAAATATTTGCTCAGATGTAGTTCTTACAAAGAAGTGTAGAGTGAAACTGAATAAGACATAATTAGTTTACGTCAACGTCACCGATAAAAGATCCAATACATTACAATAGTTAACATAAACCAGATTCCACATAGCAACACAGAAAAGTACCTAGGAATGACGCCAGATTGCGTTGAAAAGCATTGGCCATGTACTGAAAAAAAGGAGAGCCTTATTTATAAGATCAGACAAACATTTTGGCTCGTTGGTCACAAGCTAACATTAGTTTAAAGAATAAAATACTTCTTTTCTTGGTCAGCAGGATATTCTTAGCTTACAAAATAGAGTACTTCTTTCCTTGGTCGCAAGCTGACATGTTACAGAATGTGATAATTCTATTCTTAGTCGGCAATCTGATCAAGGAAATACATCTTTCCTTTGTAGTCAAGGTGATAGACAAGCTGATCTTAGCTTACAGAATAAAATACTTCCTTCCTTGATAAACAAGATGACTTTAGCTTACAGAATAAAATACGTCTTTCCTTTGTAGTCAAGGTGATCTTAGCTTACAGAATAAAATACTTCTTTCCTTGATAAACAAACTAACCATGGCTTACAGAACAAAATATTTATTTCCTCGATAAACAAGGTGTCGTTAGCTTACAGAATAAAATACGTCTTTCCTTTGTAGTCAAGTTGATCTTAGCTTACAGAATAAAATACTTCTTTCCTTGATAAACAAGGTGACTTTAGCTTACAGAATAAAATACATCTTTCCTTGATAAACAAGCTGACCTTAGCTTACTGATTACAATACTTGTTTACAAGCATTTGATAAAATCTATATGGACCAATGACATCCAGTTCTGGAGCTCTACCGTAAAATTTATCTTACAACCTTTCAGAACAACCTTTAACAACCACCATACAGGCCTTCCTTAAAAACCTTCCAACCTTTCTTAGCAGAGTTCTACCACTTTACAAACCTTTCAGAACAAGGTATTCAGAGTCTTTGTAAATAATCTGATACATCAAGAACGACTATTTACAGAAGTATCTTAAAATTGGAACAGCGGAGGAAAGAAAGCAAGGAAACTATAATAGTCTCTAAACACAAGGAAGTATTGAAATAAGTATAGAGTATTGGACTTCAATCTCCATATGGAGGTAACTAGTGGGCTATCACTAGCGTGAACAGTGGTAATAATATAGAAAAATATAGTTCTCAATTACATGATTAAAACTTATAGGTCTTGCAAAAAATTGTGAATCTGGAGTTATTGACATAAAAATGTGAAATCGTTTCATGACATTTTCTGAAATTTTGTTCATCGTAATATAATATTGATTTTTGTATTTATGTCTAGTTTTTCTATTTTCAGTAAATTTAAAAAAAACTATCCCAATTTATTATTTTAGAACACTTTTTTTTAAAAGATGAGTGACCGTTTAACTTTTAAAAAAAGATTTTGATAAATTTTTTAACCTGTTTCAATATCCTCAAAATACCTTGCTACAAGGCTACTAAAAAAACAAAAATCCGATTTTAGGGTTATAAAAATTAAAAATTCGATTTTAGAATTTGTTTCAATAGTAAATCGGTCGAAATATACAGGATGTTTGAAAAATACCTATAGAATCTAGGATATGATTCCCTGAATGAAAAAAATGACGAAAAAACATTTATGTCAAGATACGTTCATTTCAACTCAGTTTTCCGCTGTTGCAGTATTGTTTAGCCTATGTTAAACAATAAGAATTTGTATTCACGTTATTTATTGATGTAACATTAAAATTAACAGCTATTATTACATAGATAGAGCCACCAGTTGTTTTTAAATTAGTTAAATAACGTGTAGTTATAGTGTTTTGCACTGCTGTTTAAAGATAGGTATGAAACTCGTAATCACGTTTATTAGTGTAAATCAGTTGTTTTTCATTCTATAATTTTAGAAACTGTACCGTTGATATATATATATATATATATATATATATATATATATATATATATATATATATATAAATGGCGGTTAGACAACAAACGGAACGTTTTAGAACATATCTTGACGTAAAGGTATTTCATCATTTTTGCACGCATAATCATTAGATTATTGACTGAACGAAGCGAGATCTCAATTTAAATGGCAATTGGTTGGCGTGTTGTATGGTTTGGCAATGGTCTCTTTGTTATAACTGACCGATTGTTTTGAAATTTGGTACTGTACGAGGGTACCTTGTGTAAAGCACGAACGACGTACACTATGTGTAAAATTTTTCCCCATTCACTTCCGTTTCAAAATGGCGGTTTCTGATTAAACAATAACGAGTTTACGCAATTTTAATCAAAAGCGTTGGCAGATTGTTTTGAAATTTGGTACGAAGGTACCTTGTATAAAACCGGAAAGGAGCGTGATACAAGGTCTTCCCATTCACTTCTGTTTCAAGGTGGGGGCCTCTGATTTACAATAAGTTGTGTGCACAGTTTTATCCAAACGTGCTAACCGCTTGTTTTGAAATTTAATATGAAGTATCCTGTACCAAATTAAGCATGTTTAAATTTTTTTCTATTTACTTTCGTTTCAAGATGGCGGTTTCTGATTTAACGTTTGATCGCAGTTTTAACCAAACGCATTGACCGATTGTTTTGCATTGCGGTGAGAAGATACCTTGTATAAAATCCGATCAAATTAATTGTGACTTTTTCTCATTCACTTCCGTTTCGAGATGTTGGCCTCTGTACCAACAGTAGAGAATGTTGATGCCGACTGTTTTCTGTAATGCTGGCTGAACGACAAGACATCATTCTATGGAAAAACATAAAATTTCAAATAAACGTGGCCCAGTAATGTACAACGTGATTTTGAGAAATTACGAGTACACTGATTTCCGGTTTACTAACAACCGTTTTTTGAAAAGCACGAGTGCTTCAATTAGACCATTTAAATACTGCAACAGCCGCCTCGGTGGCCTAATTGATAGCGTACTAGGCTTTCACCCCGAGGACTCGGGTTCGATTCCCGATCAGGGCTTGGCATTTCATACGCATTAAATCATCCCATCGTCTGCATTATCCCAAGTGTGCATAACAGTCGGACGTTAAACACCAAAAAATAAATAAAAAAATAAATAAATACTGCAATTCAAAATGAAAAAATGTGTGCTCTGTTTTGCACCAAATTCTAACGCTTAGGAATCCTTAACCTTAATCCTTATTAAATCAATTCACTTCGAAAGTTGTTGAAAGAATATTTTCAAGTAACAAACATCCCATCACAGAATACAAATCTAATAAATTAGTTTCAAATAAATATCCCGCCAATAATTACAAGGAGTCGTCAAGTGTAACGAGGGGGGCCCCCGCGGGAGTCATTGCTCACTGTGACCGCCCGGGACCCACGGGATCTCCCCCTCACGTCAGATGTCAAAATGCAATCCGTACACATGTTCCTGTCTCCTAGCCGCTTCCCTCTCATTTTTTGTTGTTCCAGATTTTTGATTATTTTTGCTTTCCCGCTTCACTCGAAGTAATGGTGATTGTTGAAAAAACCTTGTAGAAATTTTCAGACCCCTGAATCGAAAAAGTGGGTTTTACTTGACTACGTCAGTGCACACCGCTGGAGATCAACTGACCGATTTTGGTGAAGTACAGTGTGTTCCACGAGAGGTTTATGCATTTGATCCTCCATTATTTTCTCATTCCTCCATTGGTCATTTTGAAACTACACACACTTCTTAAAGAAGGTACCAGAAATAGTACGTGAGAATTGCATCTGGCCGATGTTTATAGAAACAAAATGGCGGCTAAAATAAAGTTTAAATAACATATAGAAATGATTTTGTTATTTTTCAAACAAAATTTTATTTGTTAATAATTAATTTTTAAAAAAATAATTAGATACAAATTAATTAAATGAAAACTAAATAGCAATGAACATAACATAAATTATAAATAATTAACAGCTGTTCAACAGTCTGATTTAATACTGCAGTACAATGTGATTTTAAAGTGGGATAGCAATTATTTATTTTGGCCGCCATTTTGTTTCTAAAAACATCAGCCAGATGCAATTCTCACGTACTATTTTTGGAACTTTCTTTAATCATGTATAGTTTCAACATGATTAATAAAGAGAAAATAGTAGAGGATCACATGCGTAAACCTCTTCGTGGGACACACTGTACGAGGTTTTTGTATATCAGTACGAGGGACATACTCGTATATCATACTGTTTTTAGTGATGTAATATTTATGTTGGTATTACTGTTTATTCGGACATTTGCCATAATTTGTGTAAATAAAGCAATACACGACGTTCCGAGAGTATGGATCAATTGTCTAACTTAAAAGTTAAACATTAAACAAAGGAACTATACAATTCGAACCGCTTTTAATTAAAAAAAACATTATTAGGCAACATGTCGTCAAATAAAAACCGTTAAATAAATAAACCGTAAGTAAACCGTAAATAAAAACCGTTAGCACTCAGGACACTAAAAAATAAACATAAGAATAAATTAACACAAAAAAAAAAAAAAAAAAAAAAATTAGGCCTAGTAGGTAAATACAAAAATAGCTGAACGTAATATACCATATGGTCAGAAAATGATAAACTTAATTGTAAAAAGGCAAAAATAATGCTCGAAGAGAATAACTTATATAAACGAAAAATAATTTGAACTTCCATATATTAAAATAACGGACAACCCTATCAACCAAACGAGTGTAAGAATAAGGACTCTGTAACTACCCTTTATTAAAAATGAACCTACATATTATTAGTGTTAGCGCAAGATTCTTTTTTTGCCTTTTACGAAAAACTGTTATACCCGCCTAAAGATGTGTCACATAAAAAAATCGTATATATTGTTTCGCGAGTCAACATCTCTTTTTCTCAGCACATACTATTCGTACAGGTATAAATGCCTTTAGAAACCTTTAGAAAGATTTCTTTAAACAGCTTCTGACATTGGAAAACGATTTTGCGCTAAAACTTACTGTTTGTGGAAAATTTTAACATAAAAAACACTATTAACTGTCATAGGCAAAACGGCACCTTGGATGCGCATGCGCGGCATCACATCAGACAATATTTTGTTTATTTTACAAAGCTAACTAATTAATCACTTATAGACTATCCCATTAAAAATGCCTCTTTTTTACATAATGTGCTTAGAAAAATTTCAATATTTACTTAAAAGTCATTAGGTTTATGTAACCCTACTGACAGTCCCCTATCCCTGCCCGTCGTACAAGCCGGGACAAGCATTTCGAATACCAAACACATATTTTTGACACTGTTTATACACAAATATATTTGTGACTTCTCCTTCCAACGTGCATTTATCTATTCTTAATACGGACATTATAAAATACGAAGTACAATAAAAATGTCAAAATACAGTTAGAGATTATCAAGCATGCCTTTTCAATTGACTAGAAGACAGTTACCTATTAAACTTGCGTTTGCTATCAGGATTGTATTTTCCAAATGTCTTTAATCACGGACAATTGTATGTAGCCTTTATAAAGGTAACTAAATCAACTACATGTTTGTATCCATTAAAGAAAATTAAATACTTATTCAAAAGGCTGTGTTTACTTAAAACTTTCATAATGCGAAATTTCGCACAGGCCCTTTAGTTCTTCTTATACTCATAACATAGTATAAATCACGTCGCCCATAAAATATTATTTTAATCAATTTAAACCGCACTCGAACAAGTTTAGCTCAATGTTTTCACTAAACATATGTTGCGACATTTGTGAATCGAAAAACCTGCGGCCGTGACGAAATAACAAAAGCGCATCGCCCCATATGGCGCGGAAGGGTGGTCCCGTATTTTCACTTTATTAACCAAAAACCATAGAGCAACATCAGATTCGTTTTAATTTCCACCCCCCACGACAATGTGCCCCCAGACACACATTTGAATAATTGATTATGTTTAGATTTCGCTCTTCGCCCTTCTTGAGGGTGGCACTTTGTTAAGGGTAAACGATGGTTATAATAAACAGATTTTATGGTTTTATAAAGCAAATAACAAGTGTTTGCAATGTAGTAAGGGTAAATATAAACAAACAGTTTGTGTTGTGTATTTCATACGTCGATATTTAGTGCAAAACTAACGTGATAGGTTTACAGCATTGTTATGTGCGAATAATAACTGCACGCAAATGTCTCGTAGTTGTGATAAAGGGTTTTCCC